>BLSH010297874.1:17148-44568 GCA_018402905.1 Glandirana rugosa | reverse complement strand
GCGCCTCCGGCGGCGCGCGCGCGCTCACAGTACCTCTGTATCGCAGCCGCCGTCGTATGACGGCGTTTTGCGTTACAGAGCCACTTTGCCGCCGTCAATCTCCGATCGGCGGTCGGCAAGTGGTTAAAGAAGTTGTAGTCTTGGGGTTTTTCACCTTAATGCATTAAGGTGAAAAACCCACTGTGCTGCAGCTGCCTCCCCAGAGCCCCCCTTTTACTTGCCTGAACCTGATCGTTCCAGCGGCGAGGACAAGCCCAGCAACTCCAGCCGTTGTCTCGGATCCTCATTGGATAGATTGATAGCAGCAGCAGCCATTAGCATAATCAAATCCAGTGACACGGGAGCCGGGGGCCGAATCCTGCTGTCTTTGTCAATGGACGCAGCAGCAGGACTCGGGAGTGCGCCCGCACGGGGTGCCCCCATAGAAATCGGCACTCTGTGGGGGTACTCGCCGAAGCAGAGGAGCATGGAGCACTGCCGGGGCAGTCCAGAAAAGGAGGATCAGGGCCGCTCTGTGCAAAACCCTTGCACAGAGCAGGTAAGTATGACATGTTTGTTATTTAAAAGAATAAAATGAACCTTTACAATCACTTTAATGCTAATCAGCCTTTATTCTCCATTTATTAGTGCTTTTTTTTTTTTTATTCTATTTTTATAAACTATTAGTAGTTTAAAACGTTTTTTGTTTGCTTTGTTCATTAGAGGAATTAAAATGCTGCCTCATTTATTTTCCCTGACCTGCAAAGTAAAGGCATAATGTGCTAGTATGCATTGCATACTAGCACATTGTGAAACTTACCTGCAAATGAAGCCCTCGTCACCGATGGAGGCTGCATCCATTTTCGCCCGTCAGCCTTCCAGGTCCACGACTCCGGCTATGTGACTGAAAAATACACGCAGGAGCCGCTTGTCACAGCAGGGGCGGCTGTTCCTTCAGAGCGCATGCGCCGCATATGCAGCAAATCTTTCCTAAACGGCGCACGTTTAGGAGATCTTTACAATACCTATAGGTAAGCCTTATTATAAGCTTACCTATAGCCTTACCGATAGGTACAATCAATGGAAGTTTACTTTCACTTTAATATTTTTAAACCTTTAACATCTATTTACACGTTTCACATTCAAAAAAAGCGCAAAATTTAAAAAAAACTAAAAAAAAAATATTTCATTTGTAAAATAACTTTTCAATGCTTTGTACCTTTGCTGACAGCTGAAGTGTAAACCTAAAAGTTGCGGTAGGTGTTGGTAATTTGTATCAGCGAATACTAAAAATAAAGACCCTAATCTAACTTGATGGTAATTTTTTTTTATTTCTTTACACATTACATTATTTTTCAATACATTTCTTTAAATTTGATCGAAGCAGAGTATTAGGTCTTGTTTTATTGCCATCTTGTTAACCTAATGTTAAGGGGTTGTAAATCTTTAAAATAAAGTTCTTCAGAATCCGTGAGCGATTTGTGATCTTTAGTCTAATTTAAAAAATTGTGGTTCTCCTCTTATCCAGAATCGTGCGGCTCTACTTTATAGCACATTGCAACACCTAAATCTGTGTGTGAGGCACCGTTATGGAGAAAGTGTGCCCATTATTGCCACAACACAAACGTGATCCTGCCTAAATCTGTTTAAGTTAAAGTTGAATTTCAGGAATTAAGCTTCTTTGTAAAGAGTGAAGGCACACTGTGAGTTAAGTCTAAGGAGGTGAATGACATCCCCTGGTCTTATTTCTGTTTACATCTGACACTTCCATTGCACTCCTGGAAGACTACTGCTGTATTTTCAGGAGCTCAATTATGATGCTTCAGGTGTAAGAATCTTCCGCATTAGAGTTGGTGCAGCTGCTATGCCTGCTCTTCCATTCCTTCTGCCTAATCACAGAAGCCTTTGTAATGTGTGAACCCACTCACAAAATACAAAGGCTTCTCCAAATGGGCAGCAGAGGGGGGCAGGCATAGCTGCTCTGTGTGCGCCTCTCTTTTTTCTTACAGCACTGAGTATGCTCCAGCAGAGCCATAAACCTGCCCAATGTTGATCCCAGAAAGCGCGCTCTCGTGCGCCCTAGGGGGCGCACCGATTGCGGTCGCGCCATGTTGCCAGGACATGGCGCGACCTCAATCTGTGTAAAGAGCCGCAGCTCTTTAACCATGTGATCGGCTGTGACCAATCGCAGCTGGTCACATGTAAACAAGGAAGTGCCGGTAATCGTCGCTCCTTGCCTCTCACTCAGAGGACGTCTAGGGATGTAATCAGGGCACTGATCATCAGTGCTCTGATTACATTTGACCAACAGTGCCAAACCCAGTACCAGCAATCAGTGCCCACCAGTTCTAGCAATCGGTGGCAGTGCCCATTGGTGATGCCAGTCAGTGCTGGCTATTAGTGCTGCCCATAAATTCCCATCTGTGCCCACCACTGCCACCTATCAGTGGCCATAAGTGCGGCATGTTAGTGCCACCTCATCAGCACACATCAGTGAAAGAGAAAAATTTACTTGTTTACAAAATTTACTGACAAAAACTTTTTTTTTTTTTATTTCAAACTTTTCGGTCTAAACTCAGTGATGATTAAATACCACCAAAAGAAAGCTCTAGTTGTGTGAAGAAAATGATAAAAATGTCACATGGTTACAGTGTAGCATGACTGCGCAATTGTCATTCAAAGTGTAACAGCGCTGAAAGCTGAAAAATGGCCAGGGCAGGAAGGGGGTGAAAATGCCCGGTATTGAGGTGGTTGATTATAGGAAAATCACTTTTTTTTTTTTTTTTTCCCCCCCTGTGAAAGATTAGCTTGGCGCTGCCCCTCACTTATCCAAAGTCTTCTTAATGCCGTCTTTAAATATAAGTGGCCTCTGATCAATAAAGAGGTGAGAAGAAGGGGGTTGGACAAGCTAAACTTCAACAAGGCGAGATTTGAAACTAAATTCAGCTGTCAATTCTGGTTTTGTTTAAATTGTACAGGTTTGTGACAGATTCACATTAAGAATTTTTTTTTTGCTTGAAATTTACTCTAAATATTTTTTTTTTGTTTGCTTTTAAGGAATTGAAATTACAAACCATGCTACTGCGACCCTTGAAGGCAATCAGATATTTAACAACCGCTTCGGAGGGCTATTCTTGGCATCTGGTGTAAATGTTACTATGAAAGGTATTTTGAACCTCACGTATTCCAGATATGTGCCTGCAATCCCATGAAATGTTTAAAGGGTCAGACTACCCTTAAGTGATGATATATGTGGGGTTTGGTTGAGTTTCACACACACAGATTTTCCTCATGGCTGCTGAGAATTTCATCAATGAGATCCCCACCAATAGATCTTACTAACCATTAGATTCTCTCATTTCGCAAGTTTGAGAAAATTTCTGACTGTTCGTCTTTTTGCAGTTAGTATAATATAAAGTAAGTTAGAAATCAGAGAGAGTATTGTTCTTATTTGGAACTCTCCAGTAAGTGTGCCTACCTGGAAAATGAATGAACTATGGAGGCTTGTTGTGCCTTTAACCACTTTAATACTGTTGAAGACTGCTACTGTGCGGCTCCCTGGTTCTGAGAGGGCATCCATGGGGACATCCTCCCAGAACGCGCCCCCTGGAACGCACATCAGGCTTACTGTGATCCCACAGCTGATAACAGATTGAGGTAAAGGGCCAATCACAGCGGCTCTTTACCATGTGATCAGCTGTGTCCAATCACAGATGATCACATGTAAACAGACTTTACGTTTATGGGCAGTCTTTTCCGCACATGTTGTGTCTGTGTGAGGAAAGGATTGCCGATAAGTGACAAGTCTGTCAGTAGATTGTTTAAACTGATGATCAGTGCCCATCAGTGCAGTTTTATTGCTAGCTCCTCAGTGCCCGTCAGTGCAGCCTCATCAGTGAAAAACAAAAATTACTACTTTGCAAAATGTTATAACAAACTTCAAAATGTTTAATCCTTTTTCATTTGTTTACCTAAAAATAAATAATTTGATTAACCACCTCCAGACCGCCCGCCGTCATAATACGGCGGCAGTTTGAAGTGGAATACCGTTGTTATGGTAGCAGATGGCTACCATAACCCCGGTATCTTTTTTTCGGCAGGTGATTCTGCACAAGATAAAAGTGGTCTTGGCAGCGGATTCGCCGCAAGGTCACTTTTATCAGCTTTCCGGTCATCTCAGCCGCTTACCGGACCCGCCAGATGATCGCGTCTGTCCCCCCCCCCAGTGTCCGTGAGCCGAGTGAAAATTTTTTTTTTTTGTTGCATTTAAGTGTAAATCTGAGATCTGAGGTCTTTATGACCCCAGATCTCATATTTAGGAGGTCCTGGCGTGAGTTTTTCTATTACAAGGAATGTTTACATTTCTTGTAATAGGAATAAAAGTGATCAAAATTTTTTTTTTAAAAAACATTACGGTGTAAAAATAAAAATTAAAAAGTAAAATAATTAATAAAAAAAAATTAAAGGGCACCGTCCTTGCGAGCTCGCGCGTAAAAGCAAACGCATACGTAAGTCCCGCCCACATATGAAAACTGTGTGCAAACCACACGTGAGGTATCGCCGCGATCGTTGGAGCGAGAGCAACAATTCTAGCACCAGACCACCTCTAACTCAAAACTGCTAACCTGTAGAATTTTTTTAAACGTCTCCAATGAAGATTTTTATGTTGCAAAGACATTTTATTTTTTTTTTTTTATTGGATGTTTTATAACAAAGTTTAAAAAATATATATATAATATATTGCTGCTCTTTTTTTGTTTATCGCGCAAAAAATAAAAAACGCAGAGGTGATCAAATACCACCAAAAGAAAGTTCTATTTGTGGGGGAAAAAAAGGACATCAATTTTGTTTAGGTACAACGTCACACGACTGCAATTGTCAGTTAAAGTAACGCAGTGCCATATCGCCAGAAAATGGCCAGGTCATTAAGGGAGGGGGTAAACCTTTCAGAGCTGAAGTTGGGTATTTATTGTACTTGATATATCACATTTATACGGTAAGTATTTGGGGCATGTATTATGTTTTCAGCGCTATATAATGTTTTTTTTTTTTTTTATAGGTGTAACGAGATTGTATGAATTAACATTGATCTAGTTGCAGTTGAATTGACTCCTTTTTAAATTGACCTAAAAGTCAAACTGCTGGTCTATGCACCTATGTTTTTATAAAACCATGCCCTTTGCCACTCAATGGTGTGAACAGGCTCTGTTGAAAATAATATATTTTTCCGTGTCTGCTTGGACACTGCAGGCATCCTTTCCCTGGCTTCAAAAGCCAGGTAACCGGGTAGTGTAAACAAATGGCCCCTGCCCCCATCTATAACTGGCTTTTGCAGCAAGGAGCACATGGAAGGGTGATGCATGTCAAAAAACCAACAAAAATTCCCAGCTCACTTGCCAGCCTGCAACAAACTGAATTAACCTGTGTAAGAGTTCACATTAAAACCAAGGGCTTTAGTTTGCACACATTCGCAAATATATGCATAAGCTGCTGCGTCATGGCACCCCACTGTACTGCTGTCCTAACTGTAGTTTACTGTAGTCTACTGAGTTGGAGCATTTATATAATAATGGATAGAGTAACGGCAGGTATGCCTGGAGGGAGTCCATCCCTCCATAAAGGTGCAGGGATGCACTGGACAGCCAGCAATAGCACAAAGGCAGTGAAGGTATCCAGTATGTCCCCATAGCAATTCACCGACAGTACTAATGGCAACCACCCCGACCTATAACTGGCCTTTGCAGTAAGGAGCACATGGAGGGGGGTGGGGGCAACGCATGCCAAAAAAACAACAGTGGGATGCCATGTAGCTTACGCATATATTTGCAAATGTGTGCAAACTAAACCCCTTGTTTTTAATGTGAACTGTTAGGGTCAAGTTTGGTTA
The DNA here is from genome assembly GCA_018402905.1 of Glandirana rugosa. NCBI lineage: Eukaryota > Metazoa > Chordata > Amphibia > Anura > Ranidae > Glandirana > Glandirana rugosa. Next base: position 38,702 of record BLSH010297874.1, on the reverse strand, counting down.
TTTTTGCAGGCTGGCTGGTAAGTGAGCTGGGAATTTATGTTGTGTACTGCACTCAGACACAGCAATATGATAGGAAATCTGTTGTGAAAATTTTAATAGAGCTGCCTTTTTTGGAATATCTGCCAGATGCTTAAGTTTGTGCGTTGCCTGTAGTGATCAGTCACATTTTTTCCCTATGAAAAAATGTCTTGGATGGCTGAACATGATTTTTTTTCTAGTTTTAATAAATTGTATTTCACAACATTCTTTCAGATAACAAAATAATGAACAATCAAGATGCTATAGAAAAAGCAGTCACTAGAGGCCAGTGTCTATACAAGATTTCAAGTTATACCAGCTACCCAATGCACGATTTCTACAGGTAAATCTTGCCGTTCCCAGACCCTGTAATGGGACAAGAACTCCATGAGTGTGTGGTTTCCCACACTTTGGGCAGTGCAAAGGTGATGGGTTACTGCAGGCTGAACTAATACAGCTTATAAGGGCTTGGATGCAACATGCTCTATTCCATAAAGGAAAAAGCATCAACATCATGTCCATGTTCTATTTAATTCTTTGACATCCATCGCCTGGTGCAAGAAATGCTGCATTCAGCTCTATGGTGAAGTGAGCATGTCTGAGCTCTTGTGTAGCTGCTTGCTTTTTGCCAAAATACAATGCCATCACTGCTCTGCATTAAGGTAAATGGAGGTTTAATTGTAGCCACTGGCTGGCAACATACCAGTACAAATGTAAAGGAGGTGTGTGTGTGTAAAGCCCTTAAAGGGGTTGTAAAGGCAGAAGTTTATTATCTCAATGCATTCTATTTAAGATAAAATGCCTTCTGTGTGCAGCAGCCCCCCTAATACTTACCAAAGCCCCCTCTCTGTCCAGCAATGTCCACGAGGGTCTCAGCCGCCCTAAATGGCTGCAAGATTGGCTGCCACTGCTGTCAGTCACAATCAGCTAGGCAATGGGGGGGGAGGGGGGGGGTGTTGGTCGGGGCTCCGTGTCTGATTGGACACAGGGAACTGTGACTCTGCTCGGGTGCCCCCCCATAGCAAGCTACTTGCAGTGAGGGCACCCAACAGGAGGACCTGAGAGCAGGATCTGGGCTGTTCTGTGCAAATTCACTGCAACAGAGGAGGTAATTATAACATGTTTGTTATCTTTATGGGGGTGGGGGACAAGACTATACAATCACTTTTTTGCGCACTGGGTTTAAAGGAGACGTTCACCTAAAAAAATAATGCACATTTTTGTGCAGCAGCCCTGTGTAAAGCATTGCACCAGTGATCAGCAGATCACTGATGCCATGCAAGCCTCCTGCACACGGTCAGTGTATTGGCTTGCTCATACAAGGAAGCCAATGCATTCTGACAGGAAGAACCAATGAACTACCACACAGCTCAAAGTGCCATGGTAGTTCATTGAAAACTACAAGCCGACAGCTGCAAAGGTTGCCGAACCTTGTAGTTTTCTATTCACAGCGCTCCCAGGAGGGGGAAAAGATTCCTGCTAGCTGTCAGATCGGGAGGTGTGTGTTGGTGTGTAGGGGTGTAACATGTTACAAAAGGTGAACTTGTCCTTTTTTTGTTTCCTGTCCAAAACAGTTTTTCAGCTTCAAATTATACTGCCACCTAGAGGGGCATTGTACACTGGCAGGCAAACTGGGACAGCTCAGGATAACTAATCTTACTACAGGCATGCCACAGGTTTTTTTTGTCCTAGGAGGATGGATGTCGCTGTTACCTTATTAGGAGCTAGAACCTTTTTTTCGTTTTTCGAATCCTATATTGCTGCTAGAGTTTGGTCTCTTAGATTGCAGCTATCCAATATGGCCATTATCAGCCTGACTTTTGGAATGCTGTGCTCAGACCGCACTTGACTGGATTTTGCAGGGATGGTCTGGAGGTGACCGGTCGGCACTGGGTTTCATGTAGGGCACTTTCCAGACCCATTTTCTAGTAATAAGGTAGCCGCTGAGCACTTTTTTTAGGTCCAGGGCCCCTGGCATTGCCTCAGTGGTTGCCCGGTGTCTGAGGACTTGCTGCACGAGTAGGCTGGTGAAGCCGAGCAGCAGGAGCTACCTCATTTGCATAGATTGTCAGGCTGTTAAATTTATTTATTTTTTTTTTTTTACGTGAAAGGAGTTAACACTGTGGGACTGAGTGCTGACAGCATCTGCTGGGATGGATTGTCACACTCTTCTTTCCAAGCAAACAAAGTTGAAGAAACATCTCCCTGATGCTTGCTAGCCTTGCTTTTATACCCTGAGCTTAAAACGGCGTTAAACCCAAAAACAAAAATGTAATCTATTGCAACTCACCGATTCTTTGATGTGGTGGCTGCATTAGTTTTCATTTTTTAGGTTTTTTCCTTATTTGCACCTGGTGATCCAGCCATTTTGCACTTTATTTTTTTAACTTACTTTAACCACTTTACCCCCAGGCCAATTTTGACAATTGTCACATACTTGAACAACATCCCTTGTGATAGCATGGGCAGTGATAGCTACTCTTTACTGAGAGATCTGGGGGTCTATTAGATCCCAGATCTTTCCTCTGCCCTCCAATGCAGCCAGTCAAACACAGAACAGTTTAATCGGCTGCTTCACTGGTTGGTAATGGGCAGTAAACCTAGAACCTAAACCAGAGAAATGAAATTCTTGTTGCTTTCAGTTTCTTACATCACAGAGGGGGGAGGTGGGTACAGATTTACCTTCCTCCTCTCTCCTCACCGAGCAGCAGCAGTTCTGGGCTTCCCATTGGGATGTGAGAGCCCAGTAAAGGCGGGGGTTAAATCGTTTGCGTCCTGTAAAATGATTGGGCAGCTGTAGAGCCGCTCAGATCACTTCTACAAGAAAGCCCATCACTGCCTGAAAATTTTGGTACCCAGATTATGGCTGCAGCCAGGATCCCGGTACAGCCACTTCAACCCCAGGATGTACAGGTATGTCCTAAGGGGTTGAGGTGGGTAAAGTAGAACTATAGGCAAAACTTTTTTTTCATTTTGGATAGAGCAAGGGAGGATTAACTCCTGTCTTTTTTTTTTTTTGCTATCTGAGCCCCATTGCAGAGAATATCCTTCACTTCCTGTCCCATAGCCACACAGGAAGTGGAAGGAAATCTCTGAAAATTAAGGGAACTCTTTGGGGACCACCAGGTTGCCAGAACTAGTGTCCGCATTGGAAGATTACCCCTCTATTATTTTTCTGGGGACAACCCAAAATTCATGATTTTCTTTTACTTTCAATGATAAACATGACAAATAGGGTGAATCTCCCTAATGGGGGACACAGACAGCAATAAAAACTGACAAGCGTTCTAATCCCTATCCATCCAAAAAAAAGTAAGAGGCCAAGCTGTGCAAACAAAGTAGCAGTTAGAGGGTTGAAACAATATACTGCTTAAAGTGGTTGTCAACTCGTGACAACCACTTTAACCTACAGGTGAGCCTATGATAAGGCTTACCTGTAGGTGCCCTGCATATCTCCTAAAGCTGCACAGTTCAGGAGATATGCAGTGTATGCAAATACACGCCATGTCGGCACATGCGCAGTGAAGAAACGGCCTCCGCGCTGTTCCTCTACTGCTTCCGTGCCATGACTGGCGGCTCCTGCATGCATGTGCGGGAGTGACGTCACACGACTCCGGCCAGTCACAGCGCCGGAGTTGCGGCCCCGGAATGAAGAGGGGCTGAATATGGACTTCGCCAGCACAGGGGACATTGCAGGCTTCGTTTGCAGGTAAGTGGCACATAATGGGCTACTATGCAATGCATAGTAGCCCATTATGCTTCTACATTACAGGGGCATGTAGAGGGAGTAAACCCAATCTGGGTTTACTTCCTCTTTAAGTGTTCGCTGGAGTTCAGCTCAAATGTGTTAGGTGGACTAGCAGGTTTATATGAACTTTAATAACACTCCCCTCTCCCTAGACCAGGGGTGTCAAACATGTGCCAACACGCAAACACATGTGGCCAAAGAAAAAAATAAAGTTGTGTAATGGTAATGCCCTAGGTCTGTGCACCCTCTTTTTGTAGTGTACATGAATAATCGACAGTAGCAAAAAAAATATGTATATAGAATCTAGTATATTTTTTCGATACAAACGCCAACCTGGGAAGAGGAGCCATGTGATACACCTGAGCACAAGAAATAGATCAACATGTACCATCACCCTCCCCTGAACGATTTTTTTGACAGCTAGAAACCGACGCTTAAAGCGGGCGTTAAGCGTCTTTTTTCTTTTAAATTACTAACTCCTCTAAGCAAAAGATGTTACAGGCATTTGGGGTTTCAAATGCCTCTGAATGCATTCTTTTCTTTCCAAAAAAAGCCTCAACTCAACTGCCTGGAAACGACCCCGTGTACATGTACTGATAATATAACATTAGATGAGTTGAGGGGCAGCTGGAATAAACCCCCAAATGCCTCTAAACGTCCGTTTATCAGCAGCAGTGTAAATGAGGCCCAAGTGTAACATCAGTGGGACTCTCCACTTACCAGCCCTGTGCAACTTAATCTATTACCCATATGGCTTAAACCTCTGCAGAAGGGTCTACAATGGTCTGAAACATGTAAGGTGTCGCCAGCTATTCAAGTGCAGCTATTGTTTGACATACATGACTGGAGATTGTGGGTGGTTTGTATTTGAAAAAATATATACTTTTTTTATTATACAAATTTTTTGCTATGTTTTTTAATGATCTAATAATGTGTACTTTTTTTTTTTTTTTAAAACTTACCTGGCCTGTCTACAAACAATCCTTGAGGCTATAGGCACTAGGTGGTTTTCCTTCTTGATGTAACTATTGGGCAGATCTGGGTTCTTTTCCATACACACACCAATCCCTCTAGATCCAATCGATGTAGTGTACATGAAAGGATATCCACAGTCCTGAGGGGGCGTCAGGACACGTTTTGTGCTATACCTATAGGCTGGATCAGCAGAGAGACCAACAAGCCATAGAGCTGCTTGTTCATGTGCAGGAGGTAATTCTTAGGTATGGGTGTCCTACCTGTGGCCCTCCAGCTGCTGCAAAACTACAAGTCCCATCATGCCTCTGGGAGTCATACATGTAACTGTTTGCCTTGCAATGCCTCATGGGACTTTTAGTTCTGCAACAGCTGGATGGCTGCAGGTTGGACACCAGTTTTCTTAGATTTAGAGCTCAAGTAACCCCTAGCCAGCTCTGGAGGTACCCGGATTGAGATTGTCTGCTGTAAAGGAGCCGTTCGTTTTGCTTTCTAACCATGTTGGGGGCTTTGAATAACGTTTGCTGTGATTTGTACCTTACAGTGACACTGAATTGTTGAGGCTCACTGATTCTTTTGTTTCATTAGATGTCACACCTGCAACACAACAGACCGCAATGCCATCTGTGTGAACTGCATTAAGAAATGTCACCAAGGACATGATGTAGAGTTTATTAGGCATGATCGGTAAGTGAAAAGAACCTCCACTACTTTTTTACATAAATTCTTTGTGTTCTTTCTAACGCTCTGTCATTTCCTCTTGCAGGTTCTTCTGTGACTGTGGTGCCGGTACACTGTCCAATCCTTGTACATTAGCTGGAGAACCCACTCATGACACAGATACATTATATGACTCTGCTCCACCTATAGAATCTAATACATTGCAACACAACTGAACTTATTTACAAAAAAACAAAAAAGGGGAAGTCCTGCCATTCTAACTGTAATAAACTTTTTTTTTTGTTTGGAGAAAAAATTAAAACAAAAAATTGCCCAAATTCTGGAAGACTGATGTTGATCCACGCATACTCCACTTGCCAAAAAAAGGAAGTAGAAGAGGCAATATGTTGACTCAGGATGTAAAGGAAGAACTGGGCATTTTGTTTTTCTTTTTTTTTATTTTAGCATTACTCAAAAGACTTTTGGAAGGACAGAAGTGAAAAAAGAAAAAAATAATAAGCTACTGTTTTGTACAGACGCTGCCCTCTGCTGGTGTTCCTATAGGCAGCAGCTTAGAGGCAGCCACCTTTGCAGTAGTTCTATCCTGTAGACAGGCAGCATTTGTTGTTGCTGCTGAACACACACGGACATGGGTACCAATTGCTTTTTGTAACATGGTAAAATGTGAGCTAGCACTTCTGCATTTCTTTTTGATTTTTTTTTTTTTTTTTAACACGTATTCAGAATGAGATATTTTAATGCTTTAATCTCATGTAGTTTTTTTTTTTATTTTTAAATTTCAAGCACAGTTTATTGTACTTGAATGTGTCCTGTTTTTGTTAGCCCACCATAACATTGCTGTAAAACTGTACTCATGTCCCAGTATCTATGTTCTTTCTATGAAAGAGGAAAAACACTAATCTTAATCCAGCAATTTTTCTGGTATCCTTTTGGAAAAGTTAGAATGTTGTCTCCTTTCCTCTCGTACCCTCCCCGTGACGGTCTTCATTTACATATTGCCCCCGGACGAGGACAGTTGCGTGAGGAGACGCTGAAGCTGCGAGTGTGTATGCTTCCATCACTCCCCTAGCCAATGGGGTGGGTGTTGACTTTGGTTTAAAGTTTACTGTAGTCTCCTCAGATTGCACCGGTTTGTTACTGTTCATTTTTTGTTTGAACAGCCTGGAACTTGTATACTGCTGGAAATTGAGGTTTCCTGCTCTTTATGAAGATGAGACTAGCATATATAGAGTTTCATAGCTTTTTTTTGTTTTTACTTTTAAATTTTTTGGTTTATTTTATTTTTTTTTTCTCCCCCATTTATATGTATTGGTGACAGTGGGTAATCAAACAGCCTGAAAGTGTATGCATGTACCATAACATCTAGACTTAATATATTGTGGAGTATTCAATAACCATTATGTAGAGGGTAGGTATGAAATAAAAGGGGTTTAATTTCCTAGGAAAGAAAAAAAAAATGGAAATATGGTCATTTTTAAAAAATAAAGTTTATTAGATCATAATGTGTGAAAACCAGCCTTGTGAATAAACACCAAAAAACATTGTTGTATTTTATTTTGCTTTTTAAACAAGTTTAAAGCATTTCCAGTAGTTTGTTGATCGCTTGCAAATCTGAAGTATGTTCGTCCAGCAACGTGTTCAACTGCCTGTACAGAAAGAGGAAGAAGCAACAACTGTATTAAAGATGAAATGGTTCTGTTTTGTGAGGGTTATGTTTTTAAGACTTCCTTTAAATAAAATTGTTTTTGATCTTTCTTGAAAATGTTAGTTGCCTGGCTGTCTTTTTTTTTCCTTTTAAATGCTAGTTGCCCGATTGCTATAATTAATGACTGAGTATGGAGATTAGTGCTGGCTGCACTTTTTCCAGGTCTGAAGAGATGGCTAGGCAATTAGTATTTTCAGGTCAGCATTAGCAGCCTCAATGTTTCCATAACAAAATGTTTAGTTTACATTGAAGTCCTGGTCTAAGCTCTTGTATCAATTTTAACTGCAGTCATGGCTACTCTGACCATCTTCACCAAAGAAAATATGGCACCCTACCATTTAAAAAAAAAAAAAAAAAAAATTAAAGTGGGACAACCTTAAGGGATTCTTACTTGCGTTCTTTTAATTTTGTGCTTTAAGTATATCTACCCCCTGGATGGATACCATTTAACCGCAAAGTACACGCCTAAGAGCTTGGATAAATTATCAATAAAACACATTTATATTCTCAAATACAGGTCCATCCATGCCAAGTGTCAGATCATTCTGTGTTATATCGGGCTCTCTCCTATGAAGCCACCTTCAACCGTTCTGACTTGTTGCTGCGCAATTTATGTGCCCACTGATGAATAAAATTAACTTTTCACCATAATCTACATATTAATAAAAGTGTGTTTTGATTCCTTGTTCTGTATCTCACTTGTATGAAAGCCTATTCTAAGAAGCTACAACATTCATAGGGCCAGCCTTTGGTGGGATTATAGGTTAGGAGAGATCTACAGCCTTATTCAGGACTTTAACAGCTTCCACACCACATGCAGTATATTTACTGCGATAGTGTGGGTGCTTCCCGCAAATTGCTGTAAATAAGCAACGATTTGCAGGCGTGTGCACATGCCAACCTGATGTCTGCTGGCCAGCTAAAGAACGGGGAACCGCCAATGTAAACAGCAGTTCCCCACTCTGTCAATGCAGGTATAGATCTACTGATCCCTATCACTGGTAACAGATCTCTTATGCCCATGGTAGCCCAGCGTGCTTTGGTCCTACCCTGGGAAATCCTTCCGCAGCCAAAGTGGCTGTAAACGTGACTCATGAAATTTGAACTGGGCACAGATCTGCAGAGTTTTCTTATATCTTTTCATAGCCCTGTCTCCTAGCTGTCCTGCTCCATTCCCCTGTTATTAGCCTGATAACTTTTGACACGCTCGGAGATCTACAGATAGAAATGTGTCAGAGGAGGTTGCTATAAATAGACTAGCACACAGGTAAGATCTGTATGTGTGGGCACCTTTCCTCCAATCAGCTGTCTCACAGGGTCTAGCAATAATCCTCTCCTACAGGGGAATCATGAAGAGAAAATTTTAACAGAATGGGCACTTTCTAAACAGTATATCAAGGTGAAGATATACATGTAACGTTTATGTAGGGAGATTTGTTTCATCTGAGGCTGTTCAGGGAAATTGATATATATGGAGGGTTTACATCCACATTAACCTATTTATATGAAATCAAAATGAGGCTTTGTAGAAATTTAGCTTCAAGCTTAAAAAAAAAAACCTGCTGCACACTCTTTGTCTGGAAAAATAGTCCTAGATGAAGATCACTTTTCTTTTACTGACTTGTCCCATTTTTAAAGGACAACTGTTGGCACTATTTTTAAATGCCTCTGGTGCTGTGAATACAAGAAAAAAAAAAAAAAAAACACTTTGTTCCCCATACTTACCTCTTTAATGCTGTCCATCACTCTGATGAGGTCACGTAATCCCAATGGATCTCATGTATACACATTGGTTTTAATCACTTGCTGGCTGCACACAATCTGTACGTGATTCTGTGTTCCCAGGTGAGGCAGTGCACACCCATGGTGTAATTGGTTAACACACACACACACACACACCCACACCAAGCAACAGATCCCAGTTAGTGATTAAACACAGCTGTGATTGGGGAAGCTTGGTGCCAGTGACACAGGATCTAGTTTGCTATAAGTTCCGGCAAGGTATTAAAACAAGATCCGCAGCACACAAGCACATGTTGAACCCCTTTCTGCCCAGTGTCTGTACATACTATTAGCACTGATCATTAATGTAATATTACCGCTCATCAGATTGCTTATTGCACTATTGTAGGCCCCCCCATTATAAGTCACTGATCATCTTCATTACTAGTTAATAAAAATTCCAGTATTTATAAATCAAAGTTTATAGATGCTGTAATGTTTACAAGCTAATTTCCACTTGTTGGGATTGGTTTTTTTTTTTTTTTAATGTTCTATAGCAGAAAGTACAAGTTTTTCTTCAAAATTCTCTATATAAATAACTCCAGAGGTGATTAAATACCACCAAAAGAAAGCTATTTGTGTGAAATACAATACATTTTATAGATATTTGTGTACAGAGTTGCATAACCATGCAATTGTTAGTAGCACCATGCCAAATAGGAAAAAATAAATGGCCTGACATGAAAGGGGAGAAGTGGTTAAATAGCAGCACTGCATTGTCAAAGATGTTTCAAGCAGAACTCTGAATGTCACTTGCACAGCCTGAAAACCTCTGGAAAAGGCAAGTACTGATAGATGAGGGATAGATGAGGGATGTAAACCGGGTTGAATGGATAAGCCCAATTCACTTCACAAATTACCTCCCCATGCCTTTACTTTTACAACCGGACCTTTTCAACGATGCATGCAAACTACAGTAGGTTTTAGTTAGCGGACATTGTAACAATGAAGGGCTGGTGTGGCTGCTTACAGAGATACAGGCCAATTCTACATGTTTACAGATTAGTTTCATGTAATATTTGCTGGAAGTGGTCTATACTGGCAACACCATAAAGGCTCGCTCTCACATGCAGGGCCACCTCTCCAAAGGATTGCTTTATAAAAGGGCAAGTGACCGATAATACCCTGAGAAGAAAAGTACTGCATGGCCTCCAGTTGTGCCATTCAATGAATAGGGCACATTTAGCAGTGGTACTGCCCACCAAAAGTGACAGCATTTAGTGTTTGTTTTTTTTTTTTTTCTGCAGCCACAGCATCTATATAGCCCTGACTGGCTGTAGGTCTGCTTAGATGGGTGGTAAAAGCACCTTTAACTGCCCTTGTAAACAAACCCTACTCCATTCCCAACCTACCTGAATATCTTCACAGACAGCATGATGCTCTCAAACTCCCTTGCTTTTCTGTGACCAGTCTGAATGATATCATCTGGTATGTTAGCCAGTCTTGCTGCATTGAATCCATAGCTTTTTGGACACGCCCCCTGGATAAACTTGTATAGGAAAGTAATGGTCTCCTGGCTGGGATCCTCACACTCATTTTCAACCATACAGGCCTAAACAAAACAAAAATAAAATAGTAAAAAGTATAATAAGATACGCAGAGAGGTTCTTCCGTGACTTAGCTCACTCACCATATGACCAAGCCGCACTGCGGGTGTGTGGGAGTAATCCTCCACCAACGAGTGGTAGTGCGTTGAAAACAATGTGCGGCATCTGATTTGTTCAGAGAGTTCTTTTACCACGGCACTGGCTATAGCTGTTCCATCAAATGTAGCCGTGCCACGACCTGTGGATTAGAACATACAAAATATTATAAGGGAACTTTGCTGTCTACTTGGAAAGAGGTCAAAGGGCCATTATTAAAATCCACCTGTTTCACCCATATTCATGATGAAACATGGTCAGTTTGCGCTGGATAATGAGAGCATCAGGTATGGTGCGCTGGAAGGTGGTGGGGTAGTAAGTTAAACAGAACATTTTCATACTACTTGGGGAGAAAAAAAAAACAGGCAACCGTGACCTACCAAGTTCATCCAGAAGCACAAGGGAATGTTCTGTTGCATGCTGAAGTATACTGGAGGTTTCACTTAACTCGACGAAAAACGTGCTTTCACCTTGGGAGAGGAAAACATGAATCATTATAAAGAAAGGATCAAAAAGCATGGTGCTAAAATTAAGTTTCTACCCAAAAGAAAAAAAAAAAAAAAATAAGAAGGAAAACCCCTAGAGGTTTACATACACAAAAAAGAGAAGCCATTATGAAAAGGGGAGCAGGCTGTGCCAAATAAAATTCAATAGAAACTACTAGAAAGCCTGTGGCTACGCTGCCTCAACTGATACAGAGATCAGAACTACTTGTTGAGTTTTGTCATCAGCATTGCATGGATTTCAAATGGCTGCAAATTCAATTACTGAAAAAAGGTAGCTTTAATCTCTGCAGCAAAAATATTTAAAATGATACTAAACCCTCACGTGTTTTTTTTTTTTTTTTTACCTAGACCTGTTGCTAAATTCTAACCTTTTGTGTAATTTTCGCTTCTAAGTTGTTTTATTCAGGCTCCATTTTTCCCCATTTCCAGTTCTCCTGTTTGCTGGGTGACCCGTGCATTGCCGATCTCATAGTGTTACCCGTGCGTGCGCGCTCACACCTATGTGACTACAGCCCAGCATAGGAACGCTGGCTGCGCCCGCACTCACTGTGTCCCCAGGCACGAAGGACGCTGTAGCTCTGCCTCCCATGTACTTTGACACCGAGGTCGGCAATGCACGGTCACCCAGCAAACAGGACTTCCGGAAATGGGAAAAACTGAGCCTGAATAAAACTTGGACGCAAAAATGACACAAAAGGTTAGACTTCTCATGTAATGCTATTTGTATAGGCGAATAAACGTGACTGTTTAGTATCACTTTAAATCACCCATGTAGCTCCTCCAATAAATTAGATCTAGACACTATAAAACCACTTAAGGACAGGGCCTCTTTTTAAGATTCGGTGTTTACAAAATAAAATAATTTTTTTGCTATAAAATTACTATATATATACATACATACATACATACATACATACACATATACACATACATATTTTTTTTTTTTCCCTCCTAGCATCCTAGAGAATAAAATGGTGGTCGTTGCAATATTTTATTTCACACCGTATTTGCGCAGCGGTCTTACAAGCACGTTTTTTTAATTTAAAAAAACAGTAAAGTTAGCCTATTTTTTTCCTATATTGTGAAAGATATTATGCCGAGTAAATGGATACCCAACATGTCATGCCTCAAAACTGCGCCCGCTCGCGGAATGGCGACAAACTTTGGCACTTAAGAATCTCCATTGGCAACGTTTAAAAATTTCTACAGGTTACCAGTGCTAGAATTATTGCTCTCGCTCTAACGGTCACGGTGATACCTCGCGTGTGGTTTGAACACCGTTTAATATTTGGATGGGACTTATGTATGCGTTTGCTTCAGTGCGCGAGTTCGGGGAGATGGGCGCTCCAAATGTTTTTTTTTTTTACATCATCCTTTTAAAAAAAAAAAAAATTGGGTCACTTTTATTCCTATTACAAGGAATGTAAACATTCCTTGTAATAGGAAAAAAAGCATGACAGGACGTCTTAAATATGAGATCTGGGGTCAAAAAGACCTCACACCTCATTTACACTTAAATGCAATAAAAAAAAAAAAAAAATCTCTCCTTAAAGAGCTATGGGCAGAAATGACGTTTGACATTGCTTCCGCCCTGCAACGCTATGGAGCGGAGTGGGCGGCATCTTCCACTCACTCGGCTTTCAGGCGTGGACAGAGCAGGACCAGATTAGTCTCCGCTGCTACCGGCGGGTCCGGTAAGCAGCAGAGATGACGGAAAGGTGGCACCTCTCCTGCCACCTATAAACGTGATCTCACTGCAAATCCACCGCTAAGACCACTTTTATCTGAAAACTGTCCGCCCGCTGAAAAAACAATACCAGGGTTATGGTAACTATCTGCTACTATAGCAATAGTATTCAATGGCAAAAAGCCGGCGTATATATACAGTGGGGGGTCTAAACTCTCAAATCAGCATAAATGATTTTCAGTCATTATGCTGCTAATATTAGTAAATAGATAGGAAATTATATTATATTTACTTGTTTGAGGCTGGGTTCACACTGATACAAAATTTTCGCGCATTCAATTTGCGTGACAGAAGACTGTGACTGGCTATCAATGGAGCCGGTTCACACACCTCCTGGGCGGCCGTGGTCTGAATTGAAGAAGGATCCTGTGTCTTCTGGTCCATTTCAGGTGCAAATTCAGCCCAGATTTGCACCCAAAATGGTGAACTGACACCAGACCCCATGCTGTGAGCCCCGGCCACAGCTAGTGTGAACCCAACCTCAAACTAGAAGTGCTTGGGGGGGGGGGGTCAAAGCAATTTCTTAACAAAAAGCACAGAAACATGCATGGGGGGGTGTTTTTTATTAATTTAATATATAAACAGCATTTTTGGTTTATGGTGCTCAGATACAGTTAATTAACTTTACCTTTGGGAACATACTCCATGGGTTACATGCTCCACCCCTTTTTAGGTAGAATGTACGAGCAGACAGCCAACACTGACCGTCTGCTGGAGCCTGAAACTGCACCCACGATCTGATCATGGGTGCAGTGCTTTCCAGGCTCCTGAGAAAGGAAAAAGAAATAGTAAATGCACTTTTTTTTACCTGCAAAAAAATGTGCATTTATTTTTAAAGGTAAACTTAGTTCTGCTTTAAAAAAAAATTCAGCCTTTGGTCACAACCAAACGTCTATCCTGTCACGTTTGCAGGGATCTAAGTCTACACTGTTCAGACACGGCTTCCACCTCAGTTTCCATACACAGCATGCACTTCTAATGAGACTTGACAATAGCAGTTTCTTTATCTTTTGATGAAATTAGATTAATACAATTATACTGTGGATTTTTAAATAAATGGAGCCCAGCTGAAGCATACTTGGTAAAAATGTGGTTGTCAAAGCAGCTGTAATGTGGGTAGAAGGCATTACCTGCCATGATTCTGTCTGATGCTCCCAGTCTTGTAAACACTCTGTCCACTGGAGTCAGTCTACAAACCTCAGCAGGTACATAACATCCCAGCTGTGCCATAACCACCAGGAGACCGGCCTAGACGACAAAAATAATCACAAATCAATATTTACTCACTCCCCCATCTGTTCCAAAGCTTGAAAACATATCCACTAACCCATTAATGCTTTCCTGTAGCATTACTAAACAAGATTATATTTTAGTAGCAATCCTCTGTGTAAGCCGACGTTCACACAGGGGCGATCCGACTTCAGGGGTGACTTTGCTAGGCGATTTGAACACGACTTCGGCGACAGCCTTCTGGCCAAATCAGAGAAGGGGGGGTGGGAGGGAGGGGGTTGCCTTGGTAAATTCTTTCCTGTAAAGTCGCTTCAATATAGATGGGGGATCTGACTTGGAGGCGACTTCCATTGAATTCTATGGGCACAAGTCGGATAGAAGTCGCCTTGAAGTAGCACAGGAACCTTTTTTGAAGTTGAGTGTACATTAAGACAGCTCCCATTCACTTCAATGGGATTTCAGATGTCAAGCGACTTGGGGCGACACATGTAGGAGAGCGAATCACCCCTGTGTGAACCGGACCTTAATGCGTCTTGCTTACTTGTCTGAGCAGAGTGGATTTCCCACCCATGTTTGGACCCGTCACAAGTACACAGCTGGCACCATTATTGTCCTCATCGCACTCCTCTTCCTTGCAACCAATCACAACATCGTTTGGAATAAAATCATCTCCAAAGAAGGTTTTTGTAATACAAGGGTGCCGGGACCCTCTAAGCTCCAAATAAGGGGATGTGTCATCAGGCAAAGCTATGACGGGTCTACAAACTGGTCCATCACCACCACGGCTGTACTGAGCAAAACACATGAGGACATCTGCGAGAAGAACAACATGTATAGGGTAAGCTTAATTTAATGCAAATATCTACAAATGTCTTCATCTGTAGCGACAGTTTTTTATTTTTATTTTTAGCCCCCTCCCAGTCAGTGCTTTCCCATGCTTCCTAAGGCTAGGCTCATACTAAAACGGTGCAGGAAACGCCTCAATCTGTGAATTTACCTGCATTCAAATTTCACTGCCCTTGTGATCCACAGCGGGTGTCAGTGCAATTTTAACGATGCTCCAATGGTGGCGGTAGCACACGAGAGCTCTTCGGAAATACACCTGGGGTGCCAACATTGCGGGATCAATGGACAGGTAAATGTTCTAATATTGAAAGTTAGCAGCTACAGTACTTGTAGCTGCTGGCTTAAAATTTTTGGTGGGTGTGGATAGAACTCTTTACTATATAAAATCACAGTATATATTGTATATTTTATTATGCATTGCTTGCTGAGAAAGGTTTTTATTTTTCTTATATTTATGCTCAGTAACTGTTCCCTGCAGGTAGATCTATTGGGAGACTTGGCTGATATAATTTATTTTATAGTTTGTATGCAGGCATGTATTGCATTATCCTTTTGTTTTCGTGTTCGATCCCTGTGGTCACTGAGCCAGTTTGGGCTCTTAGGGGTATCTTCTTCTGCCAGCTTGTGGTGTTTACTTTGTATCCACTGCACTGGTCAGAGTATATTTAAAGTGCTTGTAAAGGAAAATATATTGTATAATGTATACATACATACACGTCTTAAGGGGATTGTAAAGGTTTTTTTTTGTTTTTTTGTTTTTTTTTTAAATATCAAGCACGTTAAGCTTGTCTGCTCTCTCTCTAGTGGTTTTGCAGAGCAGCCCTGATACTCTTCTCAGGGCCTTGCTGGCATTCTGTTCCCCTCCCACTTTGCTGAGTGCCCCCACAGCAAGTCCCTTGCTATGGGGGCATTCATGCGTGCTCACTCCCGAGCCAGCTCTCTATCCATAAGACAGAGCGTGGCCCAACCCTACCCCCTAGCTTTGATTGACAGCAGCAGGAGCCATATTCATACTGATTGGAAGTAATGCATATAGGGGGTGGAGTCACATGCCAATGACATCACACTTTTTAGGGAGCTCGTTGCAGAGCGATGAGAGATTAGAGATGTGTATACAGGGAGAGGGAGAGAGATTTTTTATCAGCCCGATTGGGGCAATAAACACTGCTTGACCTCGGTTAATCATTTGAGGTTACATGTGGAGGTGAGCAGATTTGAGTTCTCACTCAATTTCTTCATTGATGTTTGGAAGACACACTTTGTTTATTGGATTATATTTATGGACATTCATTCGTGCATGCACGAATGGTTATGAAAATTATATGTTATGTTTAGATATATAGATTATATCATATACCAACACATCTGCAGCAACCGCATGATGCCATCAGGTCACTCTGGATGAAAACCTCTGAGGAATGTTTCCAACATCTTGCTGTACCTATGCTACGAAGAATGAAGGCAAAAGGGGGTTCAACCTGGGGTGCCAAAGCAAGGTGTGCCTAATAATATGGCCGGCGAGTGTATATTTGGTTTATATATGGGTAGAGCTACACTAAATTTGTTTTTGGTGTATGTGAAGATTAGGTGGGGTGGAACACCTATTGGGTGTTAGTTTGTAACCTAGTTCATGTTTGTGTTTAGTTATTAACCCCTTGCCGCCACCATCTCCCAGCCTAAAGTAGAAAAAGGAATTCTCCCCCATCATACTTGCATCGGTCTGATGGTGCATCTGTCCCCCTGCGCCTCTACACTGAGAACCAAGCGATCGAACACCGCCACTCGATTTTCAGAGCTCCCTGAGCAGAGCTGTAGACTGTCAATCACGGTTCTCTGCTCCCTCCTCGCTCACTGGAGCGCTGAGCTTTGGAGGGGGGCGGTGCGCCTCAGGCTCTCAGTGACTCGCTGAGAGGCTGAGCCAGGCGTCAGTCCAGGCACCTGGCGGAACCAGACTCCATGGTCGGGATGGCACAGTGCCTCTACTGACATTGGCGATGTCAGCAGAGAGTGGACTTCAGCCCGCTCTCTGCTGAAAACGGGTCACAGGAGTGCAAAACGAATTGCAATCCTGTGATCCATAGAAGTACAGCCAAACAAGCTTTGGCTATACTTCTAGGGTTCTAAAACGGCGGGAGACATGCATCTCGATCATGTCACTTCTGTGATTGGCAGCCACAGCGGTCACGATAGTAAAGCTCCCGATCACTAATACGCATCAAGAGCTTCCTGGTACCCGCCGGTTACCGTGCTGAGTACAGTAATCTATTTACATAGGGCAGCTGTTGAGAAGTGGCTAAGGTGACTTTGTAGATTGAATTTTTGGTTTATTGTTTACATCCAGTCCACAGCACTGTGTTCCGGAACTTCCCATCCCACTACTGGAATAAAATAGAGTTGGGCTGAGTGCTGCTCAGCCATTCACAGGGAGCTTTGTGTATTTTTATAAATAAAAAGCTTCCTCTGATTGGTCAAGGTGGATAGGTGGGCAGATGAAGTCATGATCTCCACCTCAGCCAATCTGAAGGTGGTTTGTATTTATTCATAAATATACAAAGCTCTGTGTGAATGGCTGAGGAGTGCTCAGCTCAACTCAATATTGTCCTGGGAGCAAGTCAGGAAATACAGCGCTGTATACTGTATGTAGCTAAAGTCATATACAGTTTAAACAGCACTCACAGCTGCTGCATCCGCTAGCAAAGGTAATGTTTGTTTGGAATCAGCTTGGTTCAAAAACTATTTCAACTTTACTAAATCTGGAGATCAGTTTTAAAAAGAAATTCAGTCGCCTTCATCTGCAAACCTGATCATTTTGACTGAAGGCAACCTCTGCTTATGTATTTTTCTTCACTATATGCACAATTTTACTTTAGAATTCTGACACATTTACATGAAAGAGCAATAAACTCACCGAGCACAGCAAAGCATTCCACGGCTGTCTGCCACTCTTTGCAGTTTTTATCAAAGTTGTAAAACAACCTCCTCATGCAATCTTTAAGTGCAGCGTCCCTGCGCTCTTCTGCATTCACCAGCTCACCAAAAAGCTTCTCAATGGTCTTTGTCCAGTAACGTTTGTAACCCTTCTTTGTGGATTTGAGCTCGTACTCCTCCGGCAGATTGCGCTCCGTTACACTCTCTGGTATTTCCATTTGGTAGCGATTCTTTGCGGTTCCCCAATACACTATACTTTTACATCCAAGCCTCTTGCGTTGTTTCTCCAGATAGTCTGTAAGATTCTGCTCTGCAGTCTTGATATCTCTCAGTGCTTCATCATAGTCCGGGTCAAAGCCAGCTTTGGGGGTAATCACCCCAGTTTTTCTAGCCTTCTCATGATCAAATGAAGTGTCCCACCTCTTCAGTTCAGACGATAAGTCTGGGAATCGACCTTTAGGATGTTTATCTTTAAGAGCCACAACCTGCTTGAGGATAGTGGACTTAAAATCATCAACAGCATCGTCCATAACCTTGATGACTTCACGCATCACCTTAAAACCTTCCAGAGCAGAAAGGAAATCTGCGATCTTCTTTTTGCTGTAAGTGGTCTCCTCATACATCACCGCTCTGCTGTCCGGGTGGTTTTGGCTTTTCAGTGGTGAGCCAATGCTGTGAATTTTGCTCAGAAGTCTCTCCAGATCTGGAAGTTTTTTCAGAAGCTCTCCCACTTCAGTCACTTTTTCTGGGATAGCCATAAGATCTTCCAGTGCATTTAGACGATCGTTAATTGAAAAAGGATTGCACAGGGGTGCACAAAGCCACTGTTTTAAGAGGCGTTTTCCAAAAGGAGTGAAGCACGTGTCTAGTTTTTCCAGTAGCGTACCTTCAGTAGACCCATTGGTCCCATTCTGTAAGATTTCTAAATTGGTTAGTGTTACCCCATCAAGGACCATTCGCTGACTGGTTTTAGCAAAGAAACTGGTTGAGCTTTGGGCCTTTTCAATATCAACGTCAAC
Organism: Glandirana rugosa; assembly: GCA_018402905.1. Classification (NCBI taxonomy): domain Eukaryota; kingdom Metazoa; phylum Chordata; class Amphibia; order Anura; family Ranidae; genus Glandirana; species Glandirana rugosa. The sequence goes on along the minus strand of BLSH010297874.1, from coordinate 19,877 downwards.
AGGCACATATTCTTCAAAGTTGCCCATAGAAAGTAACTCCTGATCAATAAGACATTTTTTCATGTAAAACACGCATGCCCCCATAGCAGAAAGAGCCAGCTCACTCTTTTCTCCAGGGGTAAGTGCCAGTGGGTCGCTGTCTGAGGTCATGTTCTTAATAACAGGAGGTAAGGTGCCATTATCATGGTCACCTTTGCCTTCTTTCACAAAGTAGCCTTCCTCAGCCAGGGTCTTTAGTGTTTTTGTGCCATCCCAAAACTGAGAGGTAGGTTGCAAACCCTCTTGAATTGCAGTGGACAAACCGCTTTTAAGAACCCTCTTTGTGTCAGATGAAGGGTTGCCTTTTTCAAACAGTATCTGAACTGGAGGAAAGTGAGCTACTAGAGTCCTGAACCGTGAACAATGGCGATCGTCATAAAACTGACCAATGTGAAATTTCCCCACTGAGGTGTCTACAAAGCACACACCATATACTCTCTGATGCCCAGCAGAATCATCTGGTTTTTCCTTAAAGCTCAAAAGATATTTACTATGGCTTTCTGAGGGGTTTCCATCAAGAACACTGTAGGTCTGGGTCCCCTTTGTAATGATTCTACATATTTCCCTCCGCACCACCCGATCAAATTTGGTTGGATGAGACATGGACTTGCAACGTGCTTCCATCATCTCTGGGGTTTCTGTCTGCTCTATCCTGGCCACTTTGTATCCCTTCTGTACGAGTACATCAGAGAAACGTCCGAAAGCAATCTCTGGAAAACCAGAGTGAGCCCAAGTTCCTTTCATGAAGGTCAGGCCTAATTCACTGACGCCAATAACCGCATCCATGTGGTACAGTTCATAGAACTTCCCAACCTTGTAGAATATGACAGTGTCAAAGATCTGAGATTTGAGCTGCCACCATTTCTTCACTCCTGGAGTGCATTTATTGAGGAAGTCATCTGGAACATACAGTGTTGTTGGGTCATAATTTTCATCGCTTTGCTTTCTGCGATTGCCATCTTTTCTCCGGCCATCCTGAAGCCACTCAAACTTCTCATGTTCCCAAACAGTAACCCCTCCAGCAGCACCTGTTGCTGACTGAGACTCAAAAGATTCTGGGGCAGAGAAGGACGACAGCTTTAGTTTGGCTTCTGCAGATACATTGCTTGTTCTCTTTGGCGTTTCTGAAATCTCAGTTTGCAGACTCTTTTTAGAAGCTGGAGTCTTGGAAGTACCACCGCCTCGCTTACGCTTGACAGGAACCTTTACTGGACTGTCTTCCTCTGCCTCGCTCTCTGGTGAAGAGATTGCCGCCTCGTCCACACCGCTGCTTGCCTCATCACTGCTCCCAGCATCCTTTTCATCAGGCTTGAACTCGTCATCAGAGCACTCATCTTCACTGTCAGATGCAATAATTATTCTTCTCCTCTTGGCCTTCCCATTACTCTTACTTTGACGAGCTGGACGGTTCGATTTTCTTTCTGGTTCTTCCTCATCACTTACAGGAGAACTTTCCTCAACCTGATGAAAATTAAATTGTAAAATCACACCATTAAAAAAGTGCCTCCAATGAAAACATCAAAACGCAAGCCAAAATGCAAACAAATATTTCTGTACAAAGTATTTACTACTTTAACCACTCGCCTACTGTTCACTTTCACCCCCTTCCTGCCCAGGCCAGTTTTCAGCGGTCTCGCACTTTGAATGACAATTGTGCGGTCATGCAACACTGTACCCAAACAAAATTTTTTATCTTTTTTTTTTAACAGACAGAGCTTTCTTTTGGTGGTATTTAATCATCACTGTTATTTTTTGCTAAACAAAACATTTTGAAAAAAAAAAAAAAAAAGTTATAAAATTTCCCAAATAAGCACATTTTTCTCCTTCACTGATGTGGCTTGCTCTGGTGGGCACTGATTGGCAGCATTTGTGGGCACTATTGGGGCTGCACTGATAAATCAGGAAACTGAAGGTCGGTGGCCCCAATCATCAGTGTAGATGTTCCCGGTGTGGATTTGCTGGTTATCGGCTCTCCTCTCCTTACATGCTGTCAGCATGAGGAGAGGATTGCCGATAACCAGCAAATTCTATTTACATTGTGATTGGACACAGCTGGTCACATGGTGAAGAGCACGCTATGATTGGCTCTTCACACCCAATCTGTGATCAGCTGTGTCCTAAGGACACAGCGATAACAGATCCCTGCCGATGCGTGTCGCAAGGGGCGCGCGGGCAGCGAGATTACGGGAGGACATCTATAGACTCCTTCCCAGCAATGTGAGCCTGCGGCTGTAGCACGGGCGGGAAGAGGTTATGTTTAACCACGTTAAAGTTAAAACGTTGACAATTTTAACCTTAGCCCTGTCACACCAGTGCGGTTTTGAAATTGCAATTTCAAAGCCGCAGATCAGTGCAATTTGCACCTTCCGATTTAATTTAACAGAAGACTATGCAAGTCGCAATGAAGTCAGAAAAAAGTAATGCATGCTAGCCCATGGATCAAAGGGTCTGCATTAGTATAAGAGTTGGTAGTGTTCAGAAGAGGCACACATTTGCCATTTGTAATAAAGCCCTAATGGCCCATACACACGATCCGAAAAATCCAGATTTCGAAGCAATCGTACGATAATCGGATTGTTCGTACAGAGCTTTCGAGAGCAGATCATGGCAGTTCATGCGATATTATTCGATCGGACAAACACGGACGGGCGTGACCACACTGTCCCGATTCCAATTTTAACAGTTGCAAA
>BLSH010297874.1:7076-17138 GCA_018402905.1 Glandirana rugosa | reverse complement strand
CATGGCGATCGGTGGTATGTGTGTGTAGGGGGTCAATCTGACCTCCCGCTTTACCGATCTCGGTAAATCGATTCCAATCAGAAGCACATTACCATGTGATCAGCCGTGGTCACAGTGTAATCAGGAAGAGCCGTTTATCGGCTTTTCCTATACTCGAGTCTGCAGACCTGAGCAGCGGAGAGCCGATCGGCTGCTCTCCTGACGGGGGGGGGGGGGGGTCTGTGCTGATGGTTTATCAGCGCGGCCCCCCTTGGATCGCCATCCTAGACCACCAGGGGATGTGCCCACCCAGGACCACCAGGGAGCCGACCCAGGACCACCAGGGAGCCAATCCTAAACCACCAGGTAAGGGGCACAGTGCCCAATATGGATGGCACTCAGTGCCACCTTCAGATGCCAACCTAGACCACCAGGGAAATGGCCCATATCAGTGCATCTGCCCACCAGTGCCACCTATCAGTGCTGCATATAAGTGCCTCATCAGTGCCAATCAGTACTGCCTCATCAGTGCCCATCAGTGATGGAGAAAATTTACTTATTTACAAGTTTTGTGAAAAACAGAATTTTTTTTTTTTTTCAAATTTTTCGGTCTTTTTTTTTTTTTATTTGTAGCGCAAAAAATAACAGCAGAGGTGATCAAATAGCACCAAAAGAAAGCTCCATTTGGGGAAAACAAAATGATAAAAAAATTTGTTTGGGTACAGCGTCGCACGACCGAGCAATTGTCATTCAAAGCGCAACAGCACTGAAAGCTGAAAATTGGTCTTGTAGGAAAGTGTTCTAAGTGCATACTTTTCAAGTGGTTAAGAGTGCAGTAAATAATAAATGGCAACAATAATTCCATTTTAGTCTTTGGAAGTGCAGCACTTTAAGTAAACGTATAAATCTGAAAAAAATAAAAAAATAAAATCAGGCTTTTGCAGTCTGTACTCTGCCTATTAACCAAGGCAAATTTTAAAATTCCTTTTTTCTTTTTTCTCTTTTGGGGATCACATTTTGCATTTTTTTTTTTTAATGCAAACACACCTTTCAGTGTTAAACCAAAAAATAGTATTTGTGTTACTGCAGATAAAGAAATGTATAGAGTTGATCATTTGTTACATTTAAAATGCTGATAAAATTTTAATTCTGATGCAAGGCATTTTCAATGTGGAGCTGTAATTCGACAATGGAAAAATGAACAGCTATAAAAAATAAACTTGGTTAGTGGAACAGCAGGAAAATAGTTAAAGTGGTTGTAAACTCTGTTGCACCACACGTACCTACAGGTGGGCCTATGATGAGGCTTACCTGTAGGTACTGTAAATTTCTCTCAAACTTGCAGTTTAGGAGACATTCACTATTCACGCTGCTGCCGACGTAATTGCCACATGCACACCGAAGAAACAGCCCGCTGGTGCATCTTCTTCAGGGCTCGTACCATGACTTCATCGCAGCTCTAGCCAATCACAGCACCGGAGCTCGCAAACCCGGAAGTAACTCCGGTGCAAAAGGTCAGCCATATACTCGGTGTGCCGGCGCCGATTCAGGGCATCGTTCTAAGGTAAGTATTTTATAATGAGCTAGTATGCAATTTATGCTAGCTCATTAAGCCTTTTGTCTTGCAGGGTTTTTTTTTGGGAGGTTTACAACCTCTATATGAGAAGACATTAATTAGGGCTTATTTGGGGAAAAAGGTTAATAAGCACTTACCCTTTCCCCCATATTTCACATCAGCATGGAGCTCTGCATGCCAATAATCTGAAAATATGTTTCTGTTGGCTACATTCATAATGCATAGTTGTATTTAACAGCAGCTACAAACATGTCAAAAGAAACATTTTGTATAGTGTGTAATAAAAAAGCAGCACACATCTGTGTAACAGTTTCTGGGAGGAAATGCACATGTTGATAATTTTGGTCCCGTCAGGTTTTTTTTTTACCTCCATTTCCTCCTCAGAATCAGAAGGTTCTGCGCAAACAGCCAGTGCCAGTCTCTTATCCTTTTCTGTTTTCAGTGCATCGTCTGCCATTTTCATTGCTTTAGTTATTTCAGGCCTGGTACTGAAAAACATGCCCCCTTTTTGGGCTTCTGCAGCAGAGGAACCTAAAAGTACAATTAAAAAAAAAAAAAATAAGGCATTTAAAAGAACGAATGATCCACATATACACAAAGATTTTAAAGGCTTGGCATGGTCTTTACAGTCTGCTCTTTCATCAGTCAACTGGCAATAAGTAAAGTGTTTGTGCGAAGATATGGATTAAGGTTGCCTTCTGAATGTCATGTTTAATTTTATACACCACACACTTGTACCAAATTTTTGATGCAACCTGTCATACTGCTTTCTATGTCTATACAAACAAAATGTATAACTATATAAGATAAATACTTGTAAAAGGGGGGTGTGAACGGGTACCCTTCTCCAATTCTGGGAGACCGCACCACGGCGCCATCCCTCGGAAGTTTGGCCCCCCTCCGCCGCTGGGCCAGTTAGAAAGCGCAGCAGGAGAACCAGTTTCACTTAATGGCGGCGGCAACACCAGACAGCCGATCTGAAAATCGGCTGAGATGCCAACATTGCGGGATCCCTGGACAGGTAAGCGTCTATATATTAAAAGTCAGCAGCTACAGTATTTGTAGCGGCTGACTTTTTCCCCCTCCCAAGCAGAACACTTCTTTAAAAACACAATGCAATAAAATAATTATTTTAGGACAAGTTTTTGGCTTGCACACTGGCCCGTCTAATGTTTAGTGCTCAAAAGGAGTATGTATAGCCAATTTGGTGGTATTTTTCGGTACATACAATTTAGTTAGCCTGCAAAAATCACCACCATCTGTAAGCTGCCATATCTGAAATATTTCTTACATTTAACTGGTAAGCGGCAATATATTACCTTTTCATTCTTGGGTTAAGATATACGTTTTGTTTCTCTTGCCTTTGTAAAGCGCAGAAGCTACCTTTAAAAAAGGTACTTTATAACGTTTATTACTAGTTATGGCCTTCTGACATGTGGAACCTTACAAAATGTATTCCATGCAAATCCGCGGTTTCCTTTAAATCAGACATACCTGCTTGAGGGCTTTTTGTTCCATTCAGAAAACCATTGGAAAGATTTCTTCTCACACTACAGTTTGACCAATTTTAGGCTACATAACACTTTGGCGATGGCAAAAGGATAGACTTTAGAAATGTCCATACGCATCACTGGGTGGTCAATGTTTCTGTGCCGAGCATGCTCTCAGCGCACAGACCGAGCTCTCCAAGACATCTCTTGGTCCCCACCAATTATCAGCAGCCACCAGCTCCCAATCACGTGAGTCTGAGCAGGAAGGGGTTAACCAGACAGGTATATGAGGGAAAAATCCCCTAACACTACCACAAACAGAAACCAGTTGTTCTGTATGTTTCAGTACTTTTTATCACCATCTGCCTGCCTCCCTGTTGGAGATCTTTGTTTCCTGTTTGGTCACTGACATTCAGTGAGAAGAAATCTCACTAGTGGAGCCGAGGATAGCAGAACAAGTCAATCCAAAGCCAAGAAAAAAAATAAAATAAATAAAATAAATAAAATTTAGCTTTATATATATTTTAATACAAAGCAGACGAGCAGTGTCCTGCTCTACTCTGCACTAATAAAAATAATCTGGTATGTACATGTTTAACCTGTTGCTGCCAGTGTAACCAATATGTGCAATGGCAAAAGGGTGGGCTTTAACTCCCACACATGCGTCTTTGGGCTGCCGATGTTTCTGAGAATGCACTCACTGGGTGAGATGTGTCAATGACACATCTCAGTCCCAACTAATGATCAATAGCTGGCAGGACCCAGCTCCCTGTCATGTGGTCACATTGGTCACATGATGGTCAATCCTTTTCGCCCCCAGGGCGTTCATAACTTTTCAAAGTGATGCTAGGGCGGGTGGATAGGGGTTTAACATAACAATAAATATTTTCCGCTTATCCTACCTGTAAACTTGTATATAGGCGATACTACTTAGAATCTAAATACTCAATTCTACACATATATATATATAAACAAAAAATTGCGCAATCCTATATCAGCCAACCAAAATTATAAAGGATGAATTGAATAAAAATTAAAGTATTAGTCCGCAATATTCAAAATAATTGCCCAAAAGGTGCTTAAATGTAAAATCGTGATTTATTAAAAAAAACAAAAATTGTCCAATAAGTGCTCAGATGTAGAACCGTGACATTTCCGTTAAAGCCTCTTACCAGAAAGGGTGGATCCCAAATTAGAAGGATCTTTCACGCGTAATTATTATGGAGACTAACTTTCCTTTTGTTGTGAAGGAGTACACCCCAGAATATCACGGAATGTCATGGTTCTACATCAGAGCACTTTGACAATTTTTTTTTTTTTTTTTTTAAATATATATCAAAATTTTACATTTAAGCACCTTTGGACATTTTTTGAATGTTAACCAGTTCCCGACCGGCTCGCATACATTTACTGTGGCAGCGTAGCGCGAATCACTGTTTATAAACGGTGAGCCGTGCGTCGGGCAGACTATGTCCGCCAGTGACCCGCGATCGCCTAATACAGAGGAAGAACGGGAACCACCGATGTAAACATGCGGTTCCCTGTTCTGTCAGGCGGCATGACAGATCTGATCCCTGTGATCGGGATCAGTTAGATCTTTCATGCCCCTGCTAGCCCCCAACACAGTTAGAACACACACAGGGAACACAGTTAACCCCTAGATCGCCCCCTACAGGTTAACCCCTTCCTTGCCAATTACATTTATACAGTAATCAGTGGCTATTTTAGCTTTGATTTCTGTATAAAATGTCACTGGTCCCAAAAGTGGCAAAAGTGTCGTCACGAAACAAAAAGAAAAAAAAACAAACGCAGATCGCCGTCATTACTAGCGAAAAAAAAAGTTAACGCCATCAATTCTCATTGTTTGTAAACGTTTGCGCAAACCAATCAATATACGCCTATTGCGATTTTTTTTACCACAAATATGTAAAAGAATACATTTTGGCCTAAACTGATGAATAAATTAGTTTTTTTATACTTTTTTTTGGTTATGCATTATAGCAAAAAGTAAATTTTCTTTTAAAATTGTCGCCTTTTTTGTTTATAGCGCAAAACAAAACCCGCAGGAGGTGATCAAATACCACCAAAAGAAAGCTCTATTTGTGGGAAAAAAAGACGACAATTTTGTTTGGGTACAGCATCGCGCAATTGGCAGTTAAAGCGACGCAGTGCTGAAATCGCAAAAAGTGCTCAGGTCAGGAAGGGGGTAAATGCTTCTGGGGCTGAAGTGGTTAAAGTACAACTAAAGGCAAAACTTTTTTTTTTTTTTAACTTTTGGAGAGGGATTAGAACATCTGTCAGTTTTTATTGCCGTCGGTGCTCCCATTAAGGAGATTCGCCCTGTTTACCATTATCATTGAAAGTGAAAGAAAATCCCAAATTGTGGGTTGTACCCAAAAGAGTAATCGAGGGAAAATATTCCAGTGGGGACACTTGCTCTGGTGACCTGGGGGTCCACAAGAAATTCCCTTAATGTGTAGGAATTTCCTCTCACTTCCTGTTTGGCTATAGGACAGGAAGTGAAAGGAAATCTTTGCAATGAAAGATGGCGGGAAAAAAAAAGTGACGGGTTATATTCCTCCCTTACGCTATCCAAAATGAAAAAAAAAAAAAAGTTTTGCCCATAGTGCTACTTTAATTGTGGACTAGTACTTATTAATTTTTATTCAATTCAATCTTTATTAATATTATACAGGATTTATATAGTGCCAACAGTTTGCGCAGTACTTTACAATATGAGGGCAGACAGTACAGTTACAATACAATTCAATACAGGAGGAATCAGAGGGCACTGCTCGTTAGAGCTTACAATCTAGGAGGGAGGGTCAAGTGAAACAAAAAGGTAATAACTGTGGGGGATGAACTGATGAAGAAAATGAAAATGTAGTTGTTAGGTGTGGGTAGAATAAGCTTCTCTGAAGAGGAGGGTTTTCGGGGATCGTCTAAAAGCTAGTAGAGTAGGAGATACTCGGACAGTTTGGGGTAAGGAGTTCCATAGGATTGGAGAGGCTCTGGAAAAGTCCTGCAGGCAAGAGGTGGTGACGAGGGAATGAGAGCAGGAGGTCTTGAGAGGCACGGAGAACGATTAGGTTGGTATTTCGAGACAAGGCTGGTGATGTAGCTGGGGGCTAAATTGTGGATGGCTTTGTAAGTATTTTGAATTTAATTTGTTGGGTGAGCGGGAGCCAGTGGAGGGATTGACAGAGGAGTAGCAGACAGAACGATTGGTAAGGTGGATGAGTCTGGCAGCAGCATTCATGATGGACTGAAGGGGGGGATAGCCTAGAGGTAAGCCAGTGAGAAGGAAGATGCAGTAGTCCAGGCGAGAGATGACCAGGGAGTGAAGAGCTTTGTTGTCATTGGTTAGAAAGGGGCATATTTGAGATGTTGGAGGTTGAGGCGGCAGGATTTGGGCAGTGATTGGATGTGGGGCTTAAAGGAGAGTTCAGAGCCCAGGACTACGCCTAGGACCTTGGGCATGCGGTGATGGGCTGATAGTTGTGCCATCCATTATGACAGATCAGGGGACGGGGCACGTGGTGGAGGAAAAATTATACATTCGGTTTTGGATAGATCGAGTTTGAGGAAGTGGTGCGACATACAGTCCTTGGGGGGACCCCAACAGAGAAAGGAAGAGGAGAGGAGGAAGTAGAGTTGTAATGCTAAAGGTGCGATTGGATAAGTAGGAAGAGAACCAGCGAAGAGTACAGTCACGGATTCCAATGGCATGGACTTTTTGGAGGAGGTGGTCAACCGTATCAAAGGCAGCAGAAAGGACCAAGAGTAGGAGTACAGAATAGTGTCCATTGGTTTTGGCTATTAGTAGAGCGTTTGTTAGTTTTAGAAGAGCAGTTTCTGTGGAGAGTTTATAATTTTAGTTGGTTGATATAGGATTGCAAAGGGGTTAACGTGTTCTTCTCACGGCGCCGCCCTCTGGTATGCACATTGACCACCAAGTCCAGCACAACCAGTTTACATTTACAAGTGTATTATAAATCAAACTCCAACATTTAAAGATCTTACCGGAATAATTCTTCACATATTTTACAGCTATCCATCCTCTAGTTGGTGGGTCATCAAAGAACTGCACATGAACATGAAGAGACTTGCCCTTTCCTCTGAAATGAGTATCTTCCTTGGGGTGGTTGTAAACCAATGATGGCCACCAGGGGTGACCTGCCATCTTAGCCCAAACAAGGTCACCAGGTGAGAAATCGCAAACACTGTAGACAGAAAAATACATTTCTTATATTAATATGCCAGGAAAAGTGTCAAATCTTTTACAGGAGAACTGCAAGCATAGAAGAAAGATCATAAGCAAAATGCAGTTCGCTAATCATGAACCACTTGCCGATTGCCTACCGCACTTGTACTGTGGCAGGCCGGCTCTATTGCGCAAAATGATGTACCTATACATTATTTCGTGCAATAGACATCGGGGGGAGGCGCAATCACGTGCCGATTGTACATAGGGGATGCCAATTAGCAGGTCCGGCAGATCTGATGTACGCCGGCCTCCCGCGATCATTCACAGGAGAGGCAGAACATCGTTCTGACAGGAGGGAGGGGTGGGATGATTGAGACCTTGTATTAGGAACATCAATCTGTCTTCACCAGGTCAGAGCAACAACCACACAGTTAGCAAGCACCAGCTAGGCACACATTTAACCCTTTGATTGCCCCTGATAACCCCTTCCCAGCCAGTGTCAGTACAGTAAGGGCTCGTTTACACTTGCTTCAAAACAGGGCGTAAGACACTTTGTTAAAGCTCTGTTAACGCCAAAGCCCATGTCACTATATAAAATGGTTAGCTTACAGTCCTGTTTACACCCTGTGTTGGCTTTGCTTCAGCTTTGCGTCAAAAATTATACCCCATGTACCTTTAGCCAGGATTCAAAGCCTATTCAACACCTCCATAGAAGTCTGCGGCTTTTCAGAGGCTTTAATTCAGCTTTAGATTCGCTTTGTTTTGGAGAATTTGCAAGTGTCAGATATGAACAAACACACAAGGCATCTGCCAAGCTTCAAAAGAGCCTCATTGAAGCACCACCGAAGCCTCAAAAAGACAAAAGCTTGTTGAAGCAGTAGGGGCTTTAATGTGCGTTGAAACCAAAGTGTAAACTAGCCCTAACAGTGCGTATTTTTAGCACTGATCACTAAGCAGAATACATATTGGGCATAAATTTGTGAAGAAATTTGATTACTTTTTTTATTGGATGCATTTTATAGAAAGTAAAAAATTTATTTTTTTTTTCAAAATTTACGCTTTTTTTGTTTATAGCGCAAAAAATAAAAACTGCAGAGGTGATCAAATACCACCAAAAGAAAGCTCAGGGGGATTGGTGGGAGAGAGGAAAAAAACACGACATTTTGAGTACGTCAAACGACGGCGCAATTGTCAGTTAAAATAATGCAGTTCTGTATCGCAAAAAATGGCCTGGTGATTAAGGAGGGGGGTTTAAAACCTTCTGGGGCTAAAGTGGTTGTTACATATCCCCAGTGAAGGGACTATCCACCGGTGATAGAGATAAAACCAATCCTCCTACATAAATTGTACCCATCTACAGATTTTTCTTCTCTACAGCCGTTCAAAGTGCTGAATTTACAAAGAAAGAAAAAGAAAGGTGGTGGAGAGCTGAAATAACATTCTACAGAGCTCAGTGAGGAGAGCTCAGAGCTGATTGGAGGGGATGGAAGCATCTTTGGGGCGGTGCGAGAGAGGTGTATAAAGGATTAAAAGCGCCCCACTGCCGCCCGAATAGCAGCGCCAAAGCAACACTATAACAGTAAAGTGCCACTAAAACTAGCGATGCTTCACCACTACAGCGGCTGTAGCCCCAGTGTGAAAGGGGTCTTAGTGCTCTGGATTGAGACAAGTACACATTATAGAGGGATATGCTTTGTTAACATTTCATGTCCGAGGTTTACAACCACTTTAAAAAAGGTGGCCATACACTATACAATCTGAATGCATAATCTCTATAAATATCTCCTGTAGGCTCAATACATATATGTACCAAAATTTGGCCTGTTCAGTAGGGACCGGCTTCTTCTGAACAGTCAAGCTGGAAAACCAGCATCAGCACTCACAGCCAATGGCTACAAGTGTTAATCTGTGTACTCTGGGGGCTGCTGTCCACTCCCAGGGAGTTCTGGGCCCACTGGTATTATCTGGGACTTCATGTCCCATAACCCTCTGCATGTTAGATTCCCATTGGCCCTAAATGTGGCCAATAGGAGCTGGCATTGCCGGACGGCACTTTCACATCACTTTCGGGTATTGGGAGCATTTTTGTGAGTAAAATGCTAGTATCAGCACCAGTACATCCCAAAAAAAACCCCACAAATTCTGACAAACTCCAAGCATTGATTATGCAAGAATGGGCTGCCATCAGGATGGGGCCCAGAAGTTGATTAACATGCCAGGGTTGCAGAGGTCTTGAAAAAAGGGTCAACACTGAAAACATTGACTCTTTGCATAAACATCAGGTCATTGTCAGTAAAAGTCTGACACTTATGAAATGCTTTTAATTATACTTCAGTATACCATAGTAGCATCTGATAAAAAGATAAAACAAAAAAACAAAAAAAAAAAAACCATTGAAGCAGCAGACTAATATTTGTGTCACTCAAACTTTTGGCCACAGCGGTAAATCAGATTGTATAGTGAGCTTTTCACAGATGAGTACACAACCCACCGCTCCAAGAATCTTCCCCCAGTGATAACTTCTCTCAGTTACAATATATTGTACCTCATGCTGGAAAATCATTTAGTTAGATATCTACAATTTTATTGGCCTTTTACAATTCGTATTTAACCACTTGCCGACCGTGTAACGTAGTTACACGTCGGCAAGTGGCACCCACTGTTGTGGGAGGACGTTATATAACGTCCTCCCACAATCGCGCTCCCGCGCGCCCCCTGGGGCACGCACCTGGGAGCATCCTTGACCGCCGGGTCTAGGAGACCCGGCGCATCACGGACCTCGCGCTAACACCCTCCTGCAATATATTGCA
>BLSH010297626.1:172592-207044 GCA_018402905.1 Glandirana rugosa | reverse complement strand
AAATGTCCCTAAAAAAACTCGGTTGAGGACATTTACTTCCAGACGAGTCTGGCCCTAGCGGTTCAGTCGAGAGGGCACCTGGATAAAGGAATGAACGCGAGGCAGTGCTTTCCTTAGGGAGAGCCAGTGAGGGAGTACAGTTCCGTCTAGGTGTATATTGTTTCTTCTCTGAGGTTACATTTTCATTAGTCTCCGTCGTTAAAGACGTTTCATCATATCTGAGTGCCAATCCGAAACTCTTTCCGGCGGAGGCTACTGCAGCGATACTGCTTTGCGCATTCCGCCTCGGTCACTCGCAGTAATGCATGAAGGCCGAACTCTGACCACCTTGTGTCCTTCGGAGTATGCTAGGTGGACAGACTGAAGGTGATCCTCTGAAAGCACTGCCTCGCGTTCATTCCTTTGTCCAGGTGCCCTCTCGACTGAACCGCTAGGGCCAGACTCGTCTGGAAGTAAATGTCCTCAACCGAGTTTTTTTAGGGACATTTGTATGAACACTCCAAACTTTAAGATTTTAAGACCATGTCGCAACGTGACGAACGTGAAAGTGAATAAACGTGACAAAATATACGTGTACAACAAACCACAAAAACGTAAAATAACTGTGTTATAGACGTGGTGGATCGTATGAGGCTTCCTGTGTTCCACCAGTCTCAAGCCGGAAGTACGTAATGACGCTCACTGGCTCCGCCTTACGCGTTTCGTCATAGCGACGTCATCGGAGGCGGCCTTTCTCAAAGCCTAACCGTGAGTCTATACTACTTTGCAGAAATTGCTGCCTCTGATTACTTTTACATTGGAGTCTCTTCTTTGTTATATGTGGATCTGCCTTGACATGAGGGAGTGACCGAGAGGGATTCCTTTCGTGACGGAGCGCAAGTAAGGAAATAGGTCCACGGGAGAGCTGACTTGGCGATCCCGGTCTGAGCAGACCTTCATTTACAGGAGTTGGCTCAAAAAAATCCCTGTAAACTTACTTGTGAGGTTTGAAATTCTAAAATTCTGGTACAGCATTGCACTGCTTGCACTTTCACTTATTTGCACTGTTTTATATGCACATGTTTGGTGTTTTTGCATTTTATTGACACAATATCTGCACCTTAATTTCATTTATATATAATTGATGAATTTACTGCATTCCCGGTTTTTTACATAAATCTCTTTTTTACATTTTTTACATATTTTATTTTATATATATTTTTTATATGAATTATATTATTAGCACTCAGTAATCAGTTCTCACCAACCCATCCTGCTTTATAACACAAAACACAGACAGCGCCAAGCTCACTTCTTTTATCAGATTTTTATAAGGCCCAATTTTTCACCACCTGTTTGACTGTGGCATGTAATTAAAATTTTTTACTAATTGTTTACAGCAGGACCTATTCCCGCGCCCAACAAAAATAACTGTGAGGGGTTACAGTATTCTGGCACCACCAACACCCAAGTCCAAATTTTTCACCACCTGTTTGACTGGGGCATGTAATTACAATTTTTTACTAATTTTTTACAGCAGGGTGCATTCCTGCGCCCAACAAGAGTAACTGTGAGGGGTTACAGTGCTTTGGCACCACCAACACCCAAGGCCCAATTTTTCTGCTTCTGTTTGACTGGGGCATGTAATTACAATTTTTTACTAATTGTTTACAGCAGGGCCTGTTCCTGTGCCCAACATAAGTAAATGTGAAGGATTACAGTGTTCTGGCACCCCCAGCATCCCAGGCCCAATTTTTCTGCACCTGTTTGCCTGGGGCATGTCATTACAATTTTTAAAAAAAATTTACAACTGCAGGGCCTGTTCCTGTGCCCAGCAAGAGTAACTGTGAGGGGTTACAGTGTTCTGCCACCACCAACACCCAAGGACCAATTTTTCTGCACCTGTTTACCTGGGGCATGTCATTACAATTTTTAAAATATTATACAACTGTTAGTCCTTTTCCTGCTTCCAAACAAGTGTAACTTCAAGGGTTTACATTGTTCTTCTACCACCACCAACACCCAAGGCCCAATTTTTCTGCACCTGTTTGCCTGGGGCATGTAATTACAATTTTAAAAAATAACTCACAGCTTCAGGGCCTGTTCCTGCACCCAACAAGAGTAACTGCGAGGGGTTACAGTGTTCTGCCACCATCACCAGCACCCAAGACACAATTTTTAAGCACCTGTTTGCTTGGGGCATGTCATTACAATTTTTAAAATAATTTAAAACTGCTGGTCCTGTTCCTGCTTCCAACAAGAGTAACTGCGAGGGGTTATAGTATTCTGCCACCAACAACACCCAAGGCCCAATTTTTTTGCAAGTGTTTGCCCGGGGCATGTCATTACAATTTTTTAAATAATTTACAACTGCAGGGTCTGTTCCTGCTTCCAACAAGAGTAACTGCAAGGGGTTACAGTGTTCTGCCACCACCACCAAAACCTAAGGCCCAATTTTTCCAAAACCTGTTTAACAGGGCATGTCATTACAATTTTTAAAATAATATACAACTGCAGCACCTGTACCTGCTTCCAACAAGAGTAGTTTCAAGGGTTTACATTGTTCTTCTACCACCACCAACACCCAAGGCCCAATTTTTCTGCACCTGTTTGCCTGGGGCATGTAATTGCAATTTTTAAAATAATTTACAACTGAAGTTCCTATTCCTGCTTCCAACAAGAGTAACTGCGCGGGGTTATAGTGTTCTGTCACCAACAACATCCAAGGCCCAATTTTTTTGCAACTGTTTGCCTGGGGCATGTCATTACAATTTTTAAAATAATTTACAACAGCAGAGCCTATTTCTGCACCTAACAAGACTATCTACGAGGGGTTACAGTGTTCTGCCACCACCACCAAAACCCAAGGCCCAATTTTTCCGCACCTGTTTTACTGGGGCATGTAATTATAATTTTTTAAATAATTATAATTATAATTTTTTAAAATAATTTACAACTGCAGGGCCTGTTCCTGTGCCCAGCAAGAGTAAATGTGTATTCTTCCATTGATTATCCGATAGCTCTCCCACATCCACCTCCCACTTCGCTTTATCTGGACCATCTGGTCCATCCCCTTTACTTCTGGTCTCAACCTCTGTTATATATCTGAAATGAGTCCTCTTTGAACGGGAGCATACAGGATCTTCTTCAAAAAGGGCATCTCACACCACCCTGGGCCCCCCTCTTCTCTAAACTGTGCCGAGATAGCATGCCTCAACTGCAGATATTGAAAAAAAATTTTATTCAATATGCCAAATCCTCTCTCAGTTCTTGGAACGACTTCAAGTTGTCCCCATTGAATAACTGCTTCAACCTACTCACCCCTTTCCATTCCCAAGCTTGAAACCCCCCTAATTCGGCCAGTTCTGGGAGCCTCTTGTTGTCCCACAGTGGTACAAACTCACTAAACCCCTGGCATTTCAACATCGACTTGACCATTTGCCAAACCTTTAATATTAAAGTTCCCACTGGGCATTGGTTTAAAACCCCCACTGACTCTGCCTCTAATGCTCCCAACCAAGATGAGTGGGGAGTACAGGCCCGAAGAGGACGCAGGCTATAATTTATACCAGATGTACTCAGCTCTCCCCCCCTCCAGTCGTTGCAATTGGGCTGCCAAGAAGTACACCCATGGGTGTGGGACTCCCAAACCTCCTTTATCTTTAGGGAGCTGCAGAAACCGTAGCCCAATTGTAGCCCAGATCATTTTCACGTTTACCCTTCCATATCAACTCTCTAAAGAGTCTCTCTATCCTCCTAAACCACACCCCCGGAATCCATATAGGGGCATTATGTAAAACATATAGCAGTTGTGGGAGCCAGATCATTTTCACTAAATTGCTACGTCCTGTTACCGTTAAGGGGAGGCGCCTCCAGCTATTTAATTTCAACCTAAACTTTTTCAATAGGGGTTCCAAGTTCCTTGTTATATAATGCCTAGGATTAATTGATATGTTTATACCCAGATATTTAAAGGAGGTTACTGTCTGCAGAGAGGCCATGCCCTCCAGCAGATTCTCTACCAACCCATCCAGCGGGAGAAGAGCAGATTTACCCCAGTTAACTGTTAGGCCCGACCAACTTCCACATTTTTCTACCAATTTTGCTACTGCTGCCAGTGAGCAACCCGTATCTCCCAAATAAACAAGGATGTCATCTGCAAACAACGATACCTTCTCCTCCTCTAGCCCTCTTCTGGCCCTGCCGAGCAGACTGTCCTTCTCTTCGCCACAAATTGGACTCAGCTTAATATTCTCCATAGGACCTTTTATACCCCCAAGAAGTTATATCAATTTGGAAGACGCCGGGACACTCTATGCACTAGATGCAGGGGGGCGACTGGCGACCTGATTCATATGATGTGGAGGTGTCCCAGGCTGTACAGGTACTGGAGGGAGGTCCTTGAGGAGATCAACCAGGTCTTTGGGCTGGCGTTGGTCGGGAACCCGGTCTTGTGTATCCTGGGTCATCTGGAAGGAGGGGAGATGGGCCAGAGGAGGCTTGCAGTGGAGAGATGCCTCTATCAGGCAAGGAAACAAATTACTTCAAAATGGAAGGATACTAATTCGCCGTCAATGGAGAGCTGGCGTGAGAGGGTGAATGCATCAATTGTGAGAGAGAGGATGGTATATCTTGGGAGGGGAAAGAGTAATGTATTTGAAAAGGTGTGGGGTAAATGGGTGAAGTGGGAGGACCTACGTTTTAGGGATGCACTTGATAAATAAAGAAGGAAGAAGACGGTTAAGAGGTGGTAATAGAAGGGGGTAAGAGATACAACCCAGGGGGAGGAGGGGGATGGGGGGAGGGGGAGGGGAGGGGGAAAAGAGATGGTATAAAAGGTGTAACAATAATTCTGCGTTTGGATTGAGAAAGGAATGTTGATCTTTTTTTCATGGTAATTGTATTGTATCGAAAAGTAAAATAAAGTATATTAAAAAAAAAGAGTAAATGTGTAGGGTTACAGTGTTCTGGCACCACCAGCACCCCAGGCCCAATTTTTCTGCATCTGTTTGCCTGGGGCATGTCATTACAATTTTTTAAATAATTTACAACTGCAGGGCCTGTTCCTGTGCCCAGCAAGAGTAACTGCGAGGGGTTACAGTGTTCTGCCACCACCACCAACACCCAAGGACCAATTTTTCTGCACCTGTTTACCTGGGGCATCTCATTACAATTTTTAAAATAATTTACAACTGCAGGGCTTGTTCCTGCTTCCAACAAGAATAACTTCAAGGGTTTACAATTTTTCTGCACATGTTTTCCTTGGGCATGTAATTACAATATTTAAAATAATTTACAACTGCAGGGCCTGTTCCTGCTTCTAATTAAATTAAAGGAGCTAGACAAACACCACTTGGTGGAAATGTGGTGAAAATATTATATCATAGTATGCCACATCCTAAGATTATCAGACATATTGAATTTAAAAGAAAAAAGTGGACTTTAACAGCATACTGGGTAGGGTATAAATGTATAAATTTTATTTTATTTGTTGCAAAAAGATGGCATAAAAATGCCCTAAATAGATACAAACATTTTAAAATTCCTTGTTAAAAAGTGTACATGTTCCACACATCATGTATATTGTAACACAATGCCCCTTCCAGGGTCAAAGACAAATTTGGTCCCCCGTGGGTACAAACCAAATAGGTTTAGAAGTGCCCCGGGGGATCAACCGTAACTACTACAGATTGTTGGGATACCTATATCCTAAAAGGAACACAATCCAATACCCACAGTGTATCAATACAGAATATACATAAATGTTGGTATAAAGATAACATAGGATAGGTTTTGGTTACGCTGGTATGGATCCCAAACATACAACTGTAGTGATGTTTTTTGCTTGCTCAACTAGTTTTGCGCTTTATATATTTTTCGCTTCATCTGGAGCTGGAAAGAGTATCAATCTAGTGAAGGATGAATAAGAACGAACATATAGTAAAACAGTCATATGTACCATATATAGTTAGCATATACATACTAATTTATGATACTTTGCAACAAATACATGCTTATATAGCAGTCACTTACATTATTTAATTTAATATCTATCACCGGGTTGTAACCCAGAAAAGCGCTGGTGGAGTTCCCCTCCCAGGGTGTCAACAGGGCTGCCACACACTGATGCGGTGCCTACCTTCCCTCCAGTGGCCCCTCAGTCAGCCCCGAAAGCTCCTGTGGAAACCAGAGCTGCACCAAGCAAGTATGGGGGCCTGTGTGTGATACATAATAGTAGTATGGAACAGAGGTATATATGTAAAAATGTATACAGTGGATGTACCCACTACAGCCAGTATATTAAACAAGTCTGTATACAGATCCAAAGTACTTGTATGGGATGTTTTCCAAACTATCTTCCGGGATAGGTAAATCTCTTAACACAACTGGAGATTTAAATGTATTCAAAGCACGGGAGGATACATCCTTAGTGGAGCAGCTAAACGCATCTCAACAAAGGTAAGTCATCATAATGAAGTCTTTACACACAATAGTAGATGCTCAGTAGTGGATCCAATTCCTGGAAACCATATAGAGGGGAAAGCATACCACTGTCAATACTCGGTAGCCCAGTTAGTACATCAAAAAGACTTTTGTCATACATGGGATGGGCAGACCAGCCACCTCGTGCAATGCTTACCAAGAGTTGAGATGTGCATCAAGAAAGCGTATCCCCAAAGGCCATAGATGGACCACCAACCTGTCAGAGAGCTGCTCCAAACCCGTCTTATAAAGGGCACACATGGTCCCAATCAATGGCGTCTATTCCCTTAACATGCCGCACGTCGGCGGCATGTGACGTCATTGACCCGGCTGATTCACCGCGCATGCGCAGTACCGCCCCGCATACCGCCCACCTGGCCAATCAAGGAATTCCTCGATCCCAGCCCAGAGGGCGGGAGGAGGGGTTGGGCAACCCGCACGTCGCAATGATAGAGAGCCCTCCCTAGGGATGTGGGGAGGTTCCCACGCCGCCGTGCCAACCTCACGCAAAGGTCTCTAAAGACATATGGTGAGGTTGAGGTTGGCACGGCAGCGTGGGAACCTCCACATCCCTAGGGAGGGCTCTCTATCATTGCGACGTGCGGGGTGCCCAACCCCTCCTCCCGCCCTCTGGGCTGGGATCGAGGAATTCCTCGATTGCCCAGGTGGGCGGTATGCGGGGAGGTACTGCGCATGCGCGGTGAATCAGCCGGGTCAATGACGTCACACGCCGCCGACGTGCTGCGTGTTAAGGGAATAGACGCCATTGATTGGGACCATGTGTGCCCTTTATATGACGGCTTTGGAGCAGCTCTCTGACAGGTTGGTGGTCCGTCTATGGCCTTTGGGGATACGCTTTCTTGATGCACATCTCAACTCTTGGTAAACATTGCACGAGGTGGCTGGTCTGCCCATCCCATGTATGACAAAAGTCTTTTTGATGTACTAACTGGGCTACCGAGTATTGACAGTGGTATGCTTTCCCCTCTATATGGTTTCCAGGAATTGGATCCACTACTGAGTATCTACTATTGTGTGTAAAGACTTCATTATGATGACTTACCCTTGTTGAGATGCGCTTAGCTGCTCCACTAAGGATATATCCTCCCGTGCTTTGAATACATTTAAATCTCCAGTTGTGTTAAAAGATTTACCTATCCCAGAAGATAGTTTGGAAAACATCCCATACAGGTACTTTGGATCTGTATACAGACTTGTTTAATATACTGGCTGTAGTGGGTACATCCACTGTATACATTTTTACATATATACCTCTGTTCCATACTACTATTATGTATCACACACAGGCCTCCATACTCGCTTGGTGCAGCTCTGGTTTCCACAGGAGCTTTTGGGACTGACTGAGGGGCCACTGGAGGGAAGGTAGGCACCGCATCAGTGTGTGGCAGCCCTGTTGACACCCTGGGAGGGGAACTCCACCAGCGCTTTTCTGGGTTACAACCCGGTGATAGATATTAAATTAAATAATGTAAGTGACTGCTATATAAGCATGTATTTGTTGCAAAGTATCATAAATTAGTATGTATATGCTAACTATATATGGTACATATGACTGTTTTACTATATGTTTGTTCTTATTCATCCTTCACTAGATTGATACTCTTTCCAGCTCCAGATGAAGCGCAAAATATATAAAGCGCGAAACTAGTTGATCAAGCAAAAAACATCACTACAGTTGTATGTTTGGGATCCATACCAGCGTAACCAAAACCTATCCTATGTTATCTTTATACCAACATTTATGTATATTCTGTATTGATACACTGTGGGTATTGGATTGTGTTCCTTTTAGGATATAGGTATCCCAACAATCTGTAGTAGTTACGGTTGATCCCCCCGGGGCACTTCTAAACCTATTTGGTTTGTACCCACGGGGGACCAAATTTGTCTTTGACTCTGGAAGGGGCATTGTGTTACAATATACATGATGTGTGGAACATGTACACTTTTTAACGAGGAATTTTAAAATGTTTGTATCTATTTAGGGCATTTTTATGCCATCTTTTTGCAACAAATAAAATGTATACATTTATACCCTACCCAGTATGCCATTAAAGTCCACTTTTTTCTTCTAAATTCAATATGTCTGTTCCTGCTTCTAACAAGAGTAAATGCGAGGGGTTACAGTGTTTTTCCACCACCAACACCCAAGGCCCAATTTTTCACCAACTGTTTGACTGAGGCATGTAATTACAATTTTTTACTAATTGTTTACAGCAGGGCCTGTTACTGCGCCCAACAAGAGTAACTGTGAGAGGTTACAGTGTTTTGGCACCACCAACACCCAAGGCCCAATTTTTCTGCATCTGTTTGAATGTTACATGTAATTACAATGTTTTAGTAATTGTTTACAGCAGGGCACGTTCCTGCACCCAATAGGAGTAACTGTGAGGGGTTACAGTGTTCTGCCACCACCAGCAACACCCAAGGCCCAATCTATCTGCACCTGTTTACCTGTGGCATGTCATTAACATTTTTAAAATAATTTACAACTGCAGGCACTGTTCCTGCTTCCAACAAGAGTTACTGCGAGATGTTACAGTGTTCTACCACCACCAAAACCCAAGGCCCAATTTATCTGCACCTGTTTGCCTGGAGCATGTCATTACTATTTTTAAAATAATTTACAACTGCTGGGCCTTTTCCTGCTTCCAACAAGAGTAACTGTGAGGGGTTACAGTGTTCTGCCACCAGCAAAACCCAAGGCCCAATTTTTCTGCACCTGTTTGCCTGGTGCATGTCATTACAATTTTTAAAATAATTTACAACTGCAGGGCCTGTTCTTGCGCCCAACCAGAGTAACTGCGAGGGGTTACTGTTTTCTGCCACCACCACCAAAACCTAAGGCCCAATTTTTCTGAAACCTGTTTACCTGGGGCATGCCATTACAATTTTTAAAATAATATACAACTCCAGGGCCTCTTCCTGCTTCCAACAAGAGTAACTTCAAGGGTTTACATTGTTCTTCTACCACCAACAAAACCCAAGGCCCAATTTTTCTGCACCTGTTTGCCTGGGGCATGTAATTACAATTTTTAAAATAACTTACAACTTGAGGGTCTGTTCCTGCACCCAACAGGAGTAACTGCGAGGGGTTATAGTATTCAGCCACCAATTACACCCAAGGCCCACTTTTTTGCACCTGTTAGCCTGGGGCATGTCATTACAATTTTTAAAACAAATTACAACTGCAGGGCCTATTCCTGCACCCAACAAGAGTAACTGTGAGGGGTTACAGTGTCCTTCCACCATCACCAGCACATAAGGCAAAATTTTTATTCACCTGTTTGCTTGGGGCATGTCATTACAATTTTTTAAATAATTTACAACTGCAGGGCCTCTTCCTGCTTCCAACAAGAGTAAATGTGAGGGGTTACAGTGTTCTGCCACCACCAAGATGCAAGGCCCAATTTTTCTACACCTTTTTGCCTTGGACATGTAATTACAATATTTAAAATAATTTACAACTGCGGGGCCTGTTCCTACTTCTAACATGAGTAACTGTGAGAAGTTACAATGTTCTTCCACCACCAACACCCAAGGCACAATTTTTCACTGCCTATTTGACGGGGGCATGTCATTACAATTTTTTAAATAATTTACAACTGCAGGACCTGTTCCTGCTTCCAACAAGAGTAGCTGCAAGGGGTTACAGTGTTCTGCCATCACTAAAACCCAAGGCCCAATTTTTCTGCACCTGTATGCCTGGTGCATGTCATTACAATTTTTAAAATAATTTACAACTCAGGGACTGTTCCTGCTTCCAACAAGAGTAATTTTCAAGGGTTTACATTGTTCTGCTACCACCACCAACACCCAAGGCCCAATTTGTCTGCACCTGTTTGCCTGGGGCATGAAATTACAATTTTTAAAATAATTTAAATGGCAGGACCTGTTCCTGCTTCTAACAAGAATAACTTCAAGGGTTTACATTGTTCTGCTACCGCCAAGACGGAAGGCCCAATTTTTCTGCACATGTTTTCCTTGGGCATGTAATTACATTATTTAAAATAATTTACAACTGCAGGGCCTGTTCCTGCTTCTAACAAGAGTAAATGCGAGGGGTTACAGTATTTTTCCACCACCAACACCCAAGGCCCAATTTTTTACCAACTGTTTGATTGGGGCATGTAATTACAATTTTTTACTAATTGTTTACCGCAGGGCCTGTTACTGCGCCCAACAAGAGTAACTGTGAGGGGTTACAGTGTTTTGGCACCACCAACAACCAAGGCCCAAATTTTCTGCATCTGTTTGAATGTTACATGTAATTACAATGTTTTAGTAATTGTTTACAGCAGGGCCCGTTCCTGCACCCAATAGGAGTAACTGTGAGGGGTTACAGTGTTCTGCCACCACCAGCAACACCCAAGGCCCAATCTATCTGCACCTGTTTACCTGTGGCATGTCATTAAAATTTTTAAAATAATTTACAACTGCAGGTCCTGTTCCTGCTTCCAACACGAGTTACTGCGAGAGGTTACAGTGTTCTACCACCACCAAAACCCAAGGCCCAATTTATCTGCACCTGTTTGCCTGGGGCATGTCATTACAATTTTTAAAATAATTTACAACTGCTGGGCCTTTTCCTGCTTCCAACAAGAGTAACTGTGAGGGGTTGCAGTGTTCTGCCACCAGCAAAACCCAAGGCCCAATTTTTCTGTACCTGTTTGCCTGGTGCATGTCATTACAATTTTTAAAAAAATTTACAACTGCAGGGCCTGTTCTTGCACCCAACCAGAGTAACTGCGAGGGGTTACTGTTTTCTGCCACCACCACCAAAACCTAAGGCCCAATTTTTCTGAAACCTGTTTACCTGGGGCATGCCATTACAATTTTTAAAATAATATACAACTGCAGGTCCTCTTCCTGCTTCCAACAAGAGTAACTTCAAGGGTTTACATTGTTCTTCTACCACCAACAAAACCCAAGGCCCAATTTTTCTGCACCTGTTTGCCTGGGGCATGTAATTACAATTTTTAAAATAACTTACAACTTCAGGGCCTGTTCCTGTGCCCAACAGGAGTAACTGCGAGGGGTTATAGTATTCAGCCACCAATTACACCCAAGGCCCACTTTTTTTGCACCTGTTTGCCTGGGGCATATCATTACAATTTTTAAAACAAATTACAACTGCAGGGCCTACTCCTGCACCCAACAAGAGTAACTGAGAGGGGTTACAGTGTCCTTTCACCATCACCAGCACATAAGGCAACATTTTTATTCACCTGTTTGCATGGGGCATGTCATTACAATTTTTTAAATAATTTACAACTGCAGGGTCTGTTCCTGCTTCCAACTAGAGTAACTGCAAGGGGTTACAGTGTTCTGCTATCACTAAAACCCAAGGCCCAATTTTTCTGCACCTGTATGCCTGGTGCATGTCATTACAATTTTTTAAATAATTTACAACTGCAGGGACTGTTCCTGCTTCCAACAAGAGTAACTTCAAGGGTTTACATTGTTCTGCTACCACCACCAACACCCAAGGCCCAATTTGTCTGCACCTGTTTGCCTGGGGCATGTAATTACAATTTTTAAAATAATTTACAATAGCAGGACCTATTCCTGCTTCTAACAAGAGTAAATGCGAGGGGTTACAGTGTTCTTCCACCACCAACACCCAAGGCACAATTTTTCACCGCCTGTTTGACTGGGGCATGTAAATACAATTTTTTACTAATTGTTTACAGCAGGATCCATTCCTACGCCCAACAAGAGTAACTGTGAGGGGTTACAGTGTTTTGGCACCACCAACACCCAAGGCCCAATTTTTCTGCATCTATTTGAATGTTGCATGTAATTACAATGTTTTAGCAATTGTTTACAGCAGGGCCTGTTCCTGCACCCATTAGGAGTAACTGTGAGTGGTAGAGTTGAGCAAACACCTGGATGTTCGGGTTCGGTGGCTTCGGCCGAACTTCAGGAAAAAGTCCGGGTTTGGTACTGAACTTGACTCAAACTTTACCCCGAACCCCAAACCCCATTGAAGTCAATGCGGACCCGTACTTTTCGGCACAAAAATGACTAAAAATGTCCTGGAAAGTGCTAGAGGGCTGCAAAAGGAAGTAAAGTAATTTTAGAACAATAATCTGTCCTTTACAGCAACAGCAGGAACCTGACCCTATAGGAGTAGGCAATGATTTTAGAACATAATCTGTCCCTTACAGCAACAGCAGGAACCTGACCCTAAAGTACTACAAGATGATTTTAGAACAATGATCTGTCCCTCTAAGCAGTAGACTCTACCTAGTCCAGTCAGATCGTTCTGTAATGCAGGAAGAGATGTTATTAGATCTGCAATCTGTCCCTAAAAGCACTAGTAGCAGTAATCTCTACCTAGTCCACAATCAGATTGTTCTGTATGCAGGATGAGATGTTATTATATCTGCAATCTGTCCCTCACAGCGCCGGCAGCATCCTCTCCCTACACTACCCAGAGAGCATGTGACATGCAGCACTAAGTGACTCCAATTTATAAAGAGGCTGGGTCGCATGATGCACTGGCCAATCACAGCCATGCCATTAGTAGGTATGGCTGTGATGGCTTCTAAGGGCAAACCAGTAAAACACTTGTTAATTGGCTGCCCTGCAGCTATTCAACATGCGTGATCAAATACCCAAACCCAGAACCTGTACCCAAACTTTTTTCAAATGTCCGGGTTTGGGTCCGGGTCACGGACACCCCAAAGTTCGGTACGGACCCGAACTTTACAGTTCAGGTTCGCTCAACTGGGGCTTGGGTGTTCTGCCACCACCACCAACACCCAAGGCCCAATCTTTCTGCACCTGTTTACCTGTGGCATGTCATTAAAATTTTTTAAATAATTTACAACTGCAGGCCCTGTTCCTGCTTCCAACAAGAGTTACTGCAAGGGGTTATAGCATTCTACCACCACCAAGACCCAAGGCCCAATTTCTCTGCACCTGTTTGCCTGGGGCATGTCATTACAATTTTTAAAATAATTTACAACTGCCGGACCTTTTCCTGCTTCCAACAAGAGTAACTGTGAGGGGTTACAGTTTTCTGCCACCACCACCAAAATCTAAGGCCCAATTTTTCTGAAACCTGTTTACCTGGGGCCTGTAATTACAATTTTTAAAATAATATACAACTGCAGGGCCCATTCCTTCTTCTAACAAGAGTAACTGTGAGGATTTACAATGTTCTTCCACCACCAACATCCAAGGCCCAATTTTTACCATTTGTTTGACTGGGGCATGTCATTACAATTTTTTAAATAATTTACAACTGCAGAGCCTATTCCTGCTTCCAACAAGAGTAACTGCAGGGTTACAGTGTTCTGCCACCACTAAAACCCAAGGCCCAATTTTTCTGCACCTGTTTGCCTGGTGCATGTCATTACAATTTTTAAAACAATTTACAACTGCAGGCACTGTTCCTGCTTCCATCAAGAGTAACTTCAAGGGTTTACATTGTTCTGCTATCACCACCAACACCCAAGGCCCGATTTTTCTGCACATGTTTGCCTGGGGCATGTCATTGCAATTTTAAAATAATTTACAACTGCAGTGCCTGTACTTGCTTCCAACAAGAGTAACTGCAAGGGGTTAGATTGTTCTGCCACCACCAAGACGCAAGGCCCCATTTTTCTGCACCTGTTTGCCTGGGGCCTGTAATTACAATTTTAAAAAAAATATACAACTGCAGGACCTGTTCAAGTTTCTACCAAGAATAACTGTGAGGGGTTACAGTTTTCTGCCACCACCACCAAAACCTAAGGCCCAATTTTTCTGAAACCTGTTTACCTGGGACATGTAATTACAATTTTTAAAATAATTTACAACTGTAAGGCCCGTTCATGCGCCCAACAAGAGTAACTGTGAAGGGTTACAGTGTTTTGGCACCACCAATACCCAAGGCCCAATTTTTCTGCATCTTTTTGAATGTGGTATGTAATTACAATGTTTTACTAATTGTTTACAGCAGAGCCCATTCCTGTGCCCTACAGGAGTAACTGTGAGGGGTTACAGTGTTCTGCCACCACCACCAATACTCTAGGCCCGATCTTTCTGCACCTGTTTACCTGTGGCATGTCATTACAATTTTTAAAATAATTTACAACTGCAGGCCCTGTTCCTGCTTCCAACAAGAGTTACTGCGAGGGGTTACAGAGTTCTGCCACCACCAACACCCAAGGCCCAATCTTTCTGCACCTGTTTACCTGTGGCATGTCATTAAAATTTTTTAAATAATTTACAACTGCAGGCCCTTTTCCTGCTTCCAACAAGAGTTACTGCGAGGGGTTGTAGTATTCTACCACCACCAAGACCCAAGGCCCAATTTTTCTGCACCTATTTGCCTGGGGAATGTCATTACAATTTTTAAAATAATTTTCAACTGCTGTGCCTTTTCCTGCTTCCAACAAGAGTAACTGCGAGGGGTTACAGTTTTCTGCCACCATCACCAGCACCCAAGGCAAAATTTTTCTGCACCTGTTTGCCTGGGGCATGTCATTACAATTTTTAAAATAATTTACAACTGCAGGGCCTGTTCCTCCTTCCAACAAGAGTAACTGCGAGGGTTTACAGTGTTCTGCCACCACCAACACCCAAGGCTCAATTTTTCTGCATCTGTTTGCCTGGGGCATGTCATTGCAATTTTCCAATAATTTACAACTGCAGGGCCTGTACTTGCTTCCAACAAGAGTAACTGCAAGGGGTTAGATTGTTCTGCCACCACCAAGACGCGAGGCCCCATTTTTATGCACCTGTTTGCCTGGGGCCTGTAATTACAATTTTTAAAAAAATATGCAACTGCAGGACCTGTTCCTGTTTCTAACAAGAATAACTGTGAGGGGTTACAGTTTTCTGCCACCACCACCAAAACCTAAGGCCCAATTTTTCTGAAACCTGTTTACCTGGGACATGTCATTACAATTTTTAAAATAATATACAACTGCAGGGACCTCTTCCTGCTTCCAACAAGAGTAACTTCAAGGGTTTACATTGTTCTGCTACCACCACCAACACCCTAGGCCCAATTTTTCTGCACCTGTTTGCCTGGGGCATGTAATTACAATTTTTAAAATAATATACAACTGCAGGGACCTCTTCCTGCTTCCAACAAGAGTAACTTCAAGGGTTTACATTGTTCTGCTATCACTACCAACACCCAAGGCCCAATTTTTCTGCACATGTTTGCCTGGGGCATGTCATTACAATTTTTTACTAATTGTTTACAGCAGGGCCCGTTCATGCGCCCAACAAGAGTAACTGTGAAGGGTTACAGTGTTTTGGCACCACCAATACCCAAGGCCCAATTTTTCTGCATCTTTTTGAATGTGGTATGTAATTACAATGTTTTACTAATTGTTTACAGCAGAGCCCATTCCTGTGCCCTACAGGAGTAACTGTGAGGGGTTACAGTGTTCTGCCACCACCACCAATACTCTAGGCCCGATCTTTCTGCACCTGTTTACCTGTGGCATGTCATTACAATTTTTAAAATAATATACAACTGCAGGGACCTCTTCCTGCTTCCAACAAGAGTAACTTCAAGGGTTTACATTGTTCTGCTACCACCACCAACACCCTAGGCCCAATTTTTCTGCACCTGTTTGCCTGGGGCATGTAATTACAATTTTTAAAATAATTTACAACGGCAGGGCCTATTCCTGCTTCTAACAAGAGTAACTGCAAGGAGTTACAGTGTTCTGCCACCACTAAAACCCAAGGCCCAATTTTTCTGCACCTGTTTGCCTGGTGTATGTCATTACAATTTTTAAAATAATTTACAACTGCAGGAACTATTCCTGCTTCCATCAAGAGTAACTTCAAGGGTTTACATTGTTCTGCTATCACTACCAACACCCAAGGCCCAATTTTTCTGCACATGTTTGCCTGGGGCATGTCATTACAATTTTTTACTAATTGTTTACAGCAGGGCCCGTTCATGCGCCCAACAAGAGTAACTGTGAAGGGTTACAGTGTTTTGGCACCACCAATACCCAAGGCCCAATTTTTCTGCATCTTTTTGAATGTGGTATGTAATTACAATGTTTTACTAATTGTTTACAGCAGAGCCCATTCCTGTGCCCTACAGGAGTAACTGTGAGGGGTTACAGTGTTCTGCCACCACCACCAATACTCTAGGCCCAATCTTTCTGCACCTGTTTACCTGTGGCATGTCATTACAATTTTTAAAATAATTTACATATGTAGGCCCTGTTCCTGCTTCCAACAAGAGTAACTGCGAGGGGTTACAGAGTTCTGCCACCACCAAAACCCAAGGCCCAATATTTCCGCACCTGTTTGACTGGGGCATGTAATTACAATTTTTTGCTAATTGTTTACAGCAGGCCCTGTTCCTGCGCCCAACAAGAATAACTGTGAGGGGTAACAGTATTCTGGCACCACCAACACCCAAGGCCCAATTTTTCACCGCATGTTTGATTGGGGCAGGTAATTACAATTTGTTACTTATTGTTTATAGCAGGTTCCATTCCTGCGCACAACAAGAGTAACTGTGAGGTGTTACAGTGTTTTGGCACCACCAACACCCAAGGCCCAATTTTTCTGCATCTGTTTGACTGGGGCATGTAATTACAATGTTTTACTAATTGTTTACAGCAGGGCCTGTTCCTGTGAACAACAGGAGTAACTGTTACAGTGTTCTGGCAACACCAGCACCCAAGGCCCAATTTTTCTGCACCTGTTTGCCTTGGGCATGTCATTACCATTTTTTAAATAATTTACAACTGCAGGGCCTGTTCCTGTGCCCAACAAGAGTAACTACGAGGGGTTACAGTGTTCTGTCGACACCACCAACACCCAAGGCCAAATTTTTCTGCACCTGTTTACCTGGGGCATGTCATTACAATTTTTTAAATAATTTACAACTGCAGGTCTTGTTCCTTCTTCTAACAAGAGTAACTGCGAGGGGTTACAGTTTTCTGCCACCACCAAGACCCAAGGCCCAATTATTCTGCACCTGTTTGCCTGGGGCATGTCATTACAATTTTTAAAATAATTTACAACTGCTGGGCCTGTTCCTGCTTCCAACAAGAGTAACTGAGGGGTACAATGTTCTGCCACCACCAAAACCCAAGGCCCAATTTTCCTGCACCTGTTTGCTTGGTGCATGTCATTACAATTTTTAAAATAATTTACAACTGTGTGGCCTGTTCCTGCACCCAACAAGAGTAACTGCACGGGGTTATAGTATTCTGCCACCAACAACACCCAAGGGCCAATTTTTATGCACCGTTTTGCCTGGGGCATGTCATTACAATTTTTAAAATAATTTACAACTGCAGAACCTTTTCCTGCACCCAACAAGAGTAACTGTGAGGGGTTACAGTGTTCTGCCACCACCACCAACACCCAAGGCCTGATTTTTCTGCACCTGTTTGACTGGGCCACCTAATTACTATTTTTTACTAATTGTTTACAGCAGGGTCCGTTCCTGCGCCCAACAAGAATAACTGTGAGGGGTTACAGTATTCTGGCACCACCACCAACACCCAAGGCCCAATTTTTAACCGCCTGTTTGACTGGGGCATGTAATTACAGTTTTTCACTAATTGTTTACAGCAGGGTCCATTCCTGCGCCCAACAAGAGAAAATGTGAGGGGTTAGAGTGTTTTGGCACCACTAACAACCAAGGTCCAATTTTTCTGCATCTGCTGGACTGGGGCATGTAATTACAATGTTTTACTTATTGTTTACAGCAGGGCCTATCCTGCGCCCAACAGGAGTAACTGTGAGGGGTTACAGTGTTCTGGAACCACCAACACCCAAGGCCCAATTTTCCTGCACCTGTTTGCCTGGGGCATGTCATTACAATTTTTTAAATAATTTACAACTGCAGGGCCTGTTCCTGTGCCCAACAAGAGTAACTGCGAGGGGTTACAGTGTTCTGCCACCACCACCAATACCTAAGGCCCAATTTTTCTGCACCTGTTTACCTGGGGCATGTCATTACAATTTTTAAAATAATATAGAAATGCAAGGCCTGTTCTTGCTTCCAACAAGAGTAACTTCAAGGGTTTACATTGTTCTGCTACCACCACCAACACTCAAGGACACATTTTTCTGCACCTGTTTGCCTGAGGCATGTAATTACAATTTTTAAAACAAATAACAACTGTAGGTCCTGTTCCTGCACCCAGCAAGAGTAACTGCGAGGGGTTACAGTGTTCTGCCACCATCACCAGCACCCAAGGCCCAATTTTTCTGCACCTGTTTGCCTGGGGCATGTCATTTCAATTTTTTAAATAATTTACAACTGCAGGGCCTGTTCTTACTTCCAACAAGAGTAACTGCAAGAGGTTACAGTGTTCTGCCACCAGCAAGACCCAAGGCCCAATTTTTCGGCACCTTTTTTCCTGGGGCATGTAATTACAATTTTTTTTTTAATCCAACAAAAAACTTTTATTTATGTAGTGAGGCATGTAGTAACATAATGTATCGCATTTACAATTCAAATGGCATCAAAGTCTTCGGTTTACAGATTATACATTCACATATCATGACATTGTCAATGATAATTACAGAATAAACATTTCTTCTTAAGGTGTTATGGGGGCAGCAGGGGTCTCTGCAGCTAAATGGGCTAGTACACCATGGAGACGGGGATGAGTTAAGTATAATTTCAGAGCTCCTGCACTGTCCCATGAAGCATCATCCATCAACTCGAACCCCGTCCACACCATTTGCCATGGACGCTGATTCCAGCCATCTGTCCCAAATTTTATGATATTTATGGGGACATCGTCTATGCTGGTATAGGAGTTTTTTGTATGGGAGAGTTTGGTTGACCGATGCCATCCATTCTTGGAAGGATGATGTCGCCTGCCTGAGCCACCTGCGGGCAATTAGCAGCCTAGCAACGAATAATGTTTCCTGCATAAAAATATGTAGGTGTCTATTTTGTTCCTGCTCGGGCAGAAGACCAAGCAGGCACTGTTTTGGGCATAGAGTCAGTGGGGAGCCCATGAAGTCATGTAAGAAATCAACTATTTGCTTCCAGTAATGCTGAACCTCTGGACAGGACCAGATGAGGTGGAAAAAGGAACTACCACTGGCCGCACATCTTGGGCAGCGAGCGTCCTGATCAGGTCTGTATTTGGCCACACGAGCGGGGGTAAGGTAAGATCTATGTACTATGTACATCTGCGTGAGCCTGTCGGATAATTTTGGGGATACCAGTTTGCATGAGGACAGTACGTCCGACCATTCCTCATCTTCCAACTCTCCCACGTCTGCCTCCCATTGCGTCTTGAGGCTAAAAGCGAGTCTCGAGGCCGCAGGGGTGAGGAGGGTAGTGTAACAGGTCGAGGTCAAGCCCTTGGGGTCATCACCCCTGAAAGTGCCCACCAGGCTAACCGGGGACAAGTCCGGGGGACCGACAGCAAATTGGCATTGCAGCGCATGGCGGAGCTGAAGGAAACAGAAAAACATTGAGTTTGGTAAAACATGGGTGGTCTTTAGTTCCTGAAAGGACTTGACACCTGTGGTGTCCATCACTTGGTGTAGGTAAAGTACACCGTGCCCCATCCATAGGTCAGTGTTTGGTAGCGTCAGGAGTTCTGGAAGGTTGCTGTTACCCCATAATGGCGAGTAGGCGTTTATAGAGGGGATCCCTAACCGTCGAGTGGCAAGATCCCAAATTTTACAGTGATGGGGTAGCATAGCTGTGCGTCCCCCCGACCCGGGCGGGGTGGACGTCCCACCAAATATGATCTGATAAGGGTGTGTCAGTCTCCTAGGGGACCTTGGGCATGCCAGACCAAGATATCGAACCTTGCCATCTTTGTCAAAATGAAAAAAGTGGGACAGTTGGGCAGCTAAGTAGTAAAGATGGAGATCAGGTAATGCTACTCCCCCCAAATCCGTAGGATTTTGTAGGGTACACCACGAGAGTTTGTGTCTGGAGGTGCCCCAGATAAAAGAGTTTAGGATGGATTCCATTGTTTTAAATACCCTGAGGGGTAAATAGGATGGAGAGTGCCAGAAAATGTACAGGAGTTTGGGCAATAGGATCATCTTTATTAAATTCACGCGACCCATGACTCCTAGAGGGAGCCGTGCCCATACCTGTGTTTTACCTTTGAGTAGGGCGTATAGGGGTTCCACGTTTAGTCTGGTATAGTCTGCAAGGGATCTGGTGACCTGTATTCCAAGATATTTGATCTGGCTAGCTCTCTGCAGTGGGGTATTGATTTGATCACATGGTTGGACGGTTATGTCTAGGGGGAGTATTTGGGATTTATCCCAATTTACCCGAAGGCCGGAGAATCTCCCAAAACTTTCAATAAGGTTCAGGATAGCTGTGAGAGAGGGGCCCGCATCCTCCAGGTACAATAACATGTCGTCCGCATAGAGACTAAGGGTCTCAGTCAATTGTCCAGATTTAAGGCCCCTAATATCTGGGTGCGACTGAATGGCAATAGCAAGGGGTTCCACCGCCAGTGCGTACAATAGCGGAGACAGAGGGCAGCCCTGTCGGGTGCCTCTATGAAGTGGGAATGAGTCCGAGGTACTCCCATTGATCGAGATCCATTGTCGCCTGGTATAACAGTTGTATCCACTTTATAAATTTGGGCCCGAACCCACTCCCAAAGATACGGCCACTCGACTAAGTCAAACGCTTTAGCAGCGTCTAAACTCACCACCACTCTGGTGCCCACTGAGTCGTGTGTAGCCTGTAGGTTAAGGAAGAGCCGGCGCAGATTAAAGGCAGTGTTTTTGTGAGGCATAAAGCCAGTTTGATCAGGGTGAATTAAAGATAGCATAACTTTGTTCAGGTGAAGAGCAAGCACCTTGGCCAGGATCTTGATATCTATTTGGAGGAGAGAGATCGGCCTATAGGATTCGGGAAGGGAGGGATCTTTACCAGGCTTGGGTATCAACACAATCAAGGCTTCCTTGATCGAATCAGGGATTGTGGAAGTATTAATCATATGTAGGAATAGTTTTTGGAGTTGAGGTACAACTATCTCACGGAATTGGGTGTAAAATTCCAGGGGGAGTCCATCAGTTCCAGGGGCCTTGCCCGTGGCTAAATTAGCTATCTCTTCATCTATGTCATCTGATGTGATGGGGGCCTCCAGTTGCACCAGTTGGGACTGGGTCAGCTCGGGGAAATGTACCGGTTGTAGGAAATCGACTAAATCATCCCGACTGTGGTGAGTATGGGAGGAATATAGGGTTGAAAAAAACTTATGGAATTCCTTGGCTACCAGGTCCAAGTCAGTTATATTGTTCCCGGCTGAGTTGCGAAGGGATGCCACCACTGGAGGTGTGTGATCTAAGTGGGCCAAGTAGGCCAAGAGTCTGCCCTCGCGTTCTCCGTGTTCAAAATTTCGTTGCCTAGAAAAAAATATGTTTTGCTTGGCTTTATCCAATAAAAGATGATTGACCACCCGAGCCTGTAACTTAAGAAGTGTCACGTTGTGGGGGGAGGGGTCCGTTTGAAAAGTCTGTTCTAGCACCCGCAGCTGGGTCTCAGCCTGGGTCACCACCATTTTGGACGACCGCTTGTACCTGGAGATGCGAGTAGAGAGAATGGTCCTGGCATGTAATTTAAACGAGTCCCACACCGCGGTAATGGGGGCTGTGCCCACATTGGTGCTGAAAAAGAAAGCCCATTCTTTTTGCATGGAATCTATGTCAGGGAGTATGGATAGCCAAAAAGGATTTAGCTTCCAGGTGCGGGCTGGAGGGGGGGAACATAAGTCTATGCTTGCCCAGCATGGGGAGTGATCCGACAGCACCCGGGTCTCAAACCCCGCATCATGTAGATGTGGTATGAGGGTTGAGGATACAAAGATTAAGTCTATTCTCGACATGGTGGAGTGAGATTGGGAATAGCAGGAGTAACTACGCGATGTGGGGTGTTTATATCTCCAAGTGTCTGTCAGTTTAAGCTCCTGCATCATGCGGCCAAATCTGGTCAGGACGGGGGTCTCCCTAGTTGTTTGGTCCTGTCCCAGCCTGTCAAGAGAGGGGTTGGTCACCATATTAAAATCCCCAAGCCAGATAGCAGGAATAGTGGGGTACTGCGCCATAAAGGCTACTCCGTCTTGTAGTATCTCAAATTGAAACGGGGGGTACATAAAATGCAAAAAAAACAAACCTGCCCTGAGGGTCCGTACGCAGGCTCAACATCTGGAACCGAGTGTGTTTGGCTATCAGGATCTCCACACCCCTGGAGTGTGGGGTATGGGGAGCCTGGTATACCCAACCGAGCCAAGGCTTCTTGAGAGCAAGCTGGAGAGAGCCAGTCAGGTGTGTCTCCACCAGCACCGCAATCTCTGCTCTTATGGCCTTAACACGGGCGAGAACAGTCAGTCATTTAGGCCTAGCACAAATACCCCTGACATTCCATACAATCAGCTTAATAGGAGCCATTTTGCAAAGTGCAAGCCAGTGGTGCATGGGGTTCGTGCCGCAACCTGCAAATGCGCAGGAGATACATCATTGTAGGCAGAAAAGCGTTTCCCAAGAGCCCCATGCGTCATGAACTGGTGGTGAAACAATTGTACTACTAACACAGCCAATATCATTGTACATGTAGTGAAAGGAAAGACATAATAACATAGGTTCAAATAAGCCTCGGTCAAATGGGTTGGCCTACCGCATAGTAGTAGAGCCATGTAAAAAGAATATGAAAAACAACAAACAAAACATTGAAAACAGAACCTTGTCACATCTACTATCCAATTGATCTAGCAGATCTGGGTTCATAACATACACTGGACCAGTGGCCGCTGCACCAAGGACACAAAGTCAGCACGACAGCAGGAGACATGACACGGGGCCCAACAACAAAAGAAAAACCTGGGGCCGCTGTCCATTCATGGGGATCGCTCCGGGCCTTAACAGCATGATAGGCAGAGTATGTGTGGGTACTGTTAGGCATTGTCTAAGGATGCAGCAGGACAGTGGCGCCACAGAGGTATCAGCATTGCCCGAAAGGGAGAGGGGGGAGGATCAGTCAGACAAAGTGGGGCAGATGAGGGAGAAGTTCGGCAAGTGTTGGGGGGAGAGAACATACAATGGGTTGCAGCTGGCATAGCTGGGACGGGAGTAACATGTACTAGCAGACCATCAAGAACTCTTAGGACGCTCTTTCCCGTCTCTCCAGCCAGGATAACACCGCCTCCGTTTCCTCGAAAAAGTGTACTCGATCCTCTCCCACCACCCGCAATCTGGCAGGGTACAACATGGCATATCTTAAATGCTTGACCCTCAGCTGCCGCTTGGCCTCGGTAAATTGAGCGCGGCGGCGCTGGAGGTCTGCGGAGAAATCCGGGTGCACCGCCACCTGTGTATTGCCGCACGATATATTCCCCTTCTCCTGGGATAAGCAAAGGACGGCATCTTGGTCCCTGAAATTCAGGAACGTTGCGATGAAAGTCTGCGGTGGCGCTCCGGCAGGCGGTGGTTTGGCAGCCAGGCGATGTGCCCGCTCCACCACAAAGGAGGTGGAGAAGGCCTCTCTACCGTATGTTGTAATGAGCAGGATCTCAAGGAAAGATTGTGGGTCGGTGCCCTCCTCTTTCTCTGGCAGACCCACAAAGCGGAGGTTGCACCGTCTCAGGCGGTTCTCCTTGTCGTCCTGTTTCGCCAGGACGGCCTCTAACTGGTTTTGTACCTGCTCCGTTGCGGCCTGTAATGGCGGCCCATCATCCTCCAGGAGGCCTATACGGCGTTCGGTCTCGGACACCAGCTCCCAGACCTTCTGGAGATCCTGCCATAAAAGGGAGATATCCACCTTGACCTCTTCTATTTGGGAAGTGAGGGCTGTTTGGCAGTGAGTAATGGCTTCCAGTATTCTGTTCGTATCTCCAGAGGCGGGTTCCGTGTTAGCGGAGGAAGAAGCGTCATTTTCCCTGCCATGCTCCCGCTCCTGATGGCGAAACTTGTCCAGCTTACTGACCGCCTCGGAGGCCCTTTTAGGTGGTGACATCTCAGTCGGCAGGGTGTAGAGGGTCTTAGCCTTCGGGTGAGTATCAAAAGTAGAGGATATACCCCTAGGATATCAGCGTAAAGGATATTCGCGCTGCGGAGCTTTCAGTGCTGGCACCCTACTCCATTCAGCTTCAGGCCACGCCCCCTGTAATTACAATTTTTAAACTAATTTACAACTGCAGGGCCTATTCCTGCTTCTAACAAGAGTAACTGCGAGGAGTTACAGTGTTCTGCCACCACCAAAACCCAAGGCCCAATTTTTCTGCACCTTTTTGCCTGGTGCATGTCATTACAATTTTTAAAATAATTTACAACTGCATGGCCTGTTCGTGCACCCAACAAAAGTAACTGCAAGGGGTTACAGTGTTCTGCCACCACCACCAACTCCCAAGGCCCAATTTTTCCACACCTGTTTGACTGGGGCATGTAATTACAATTTTTTACTAATTGTTTACTGCAGGGCCTGTTCCTGCGCCCAACAAAAATAACTGTGGGGGGTTACAGTATTCTGGCACCACCAACACCCAAGGCCCAATTTTTCACCGCCTGTTTGACTGGGGCAGGTAATTACAATTTGTTACTAATTGTTTACAGCAGGACCCGTTCCTGTGCCCAACAAGAGTAACTGTGAGGGGTTACAGTGTTCTGGCACCACCAGCACCCAAGGCCCAATTTTTCTGCACCTGTTTGCCCGGGGCATGTCATTACAAATTTAAAATAATTTACAACTGCAGGGCCTGTACCTGTTCCCAACAAGAGTAACTGCTACAGGTTACAATGTTCTGCCCCCACCACAAACATCCAAGGACCAATTTTTCTGCACCTGTTTACCTGGGGCATGTCATTTCAATTTTTAAAATAATTTACAACTGCAGGGCTTGTTCCTGCTTCCAAAAAGAGTAACTTCAAGGGTTTACATTGTTCTGCTATCACCACCAACACCCAAGGCACCCAATTTTTCTGCACCTGTTTGCCTGGGGCATGTAATTACAATTTTTTAAATAATTTACAACTGCAGGACCTGTTCCTGCTTCTAACAAGAGTAACTGTGAAGGGTTACAGTGTTCTTCCACCACCAACACCCAAGGCCCAATTTTTATGCAACTGTTTGACTGGGGCACGTCAATACAATTTTATAGAGTGCAGACCCCGTAGTATATTTAATACAATTCAGACTATATGGTGCAGTCAGTGTAGTATATATAACACAGTGTATTGAAGTGGTGAAGGAGAATCCCACGTCAAAATGATTAAAAAAGGGCCTGATTTGGATTATGGGGGGGCCCCCACGCAAAATTTTTTCCCTGATTTTTTATCTATTTTGCCGGGAGCCAGGAATACATTAAGGCCGCAAGCAAGTTTAAATGATTTTTTCTTTAAAAATTTAATTTTGCTGCAGTGCTCTTCTAAACATCACACGGATGCGCAACTTTACAGGCAGGCCAAGGGGACTCCCCAGGCATGATATATAAAGGAATATTTCATTTTTATTTTTTCATTTGAAGCATTATTAAAATCACCGCTCCTGAAAAAACAATTGTTTTAAAAACTTTTTTTGCATTGATACATTTCCCCTAGGGCAGTACCCAGGTCCCCATACACTTTTTATGGCAATAACTTGCATATAAGCCTTTAAAATTAGAACTTTTGATTTTTCCTGTTCGAGTCCCATTGATTTTATTAGGGTTCGTATATTCGCACAAACGTATTGCCTGTTCGTGGTGTTCTGGTGCGAACTGAACCGGGGGTGTTCGGGTCATCCCTAGTGATGTGTTGTGTTAGAAGAAGAAGTTATCCTCACTCCTCAAGGGACTCTTGCAGAGCTTGAAGTTCTCACCACAGATTTGGTGAAGGGCAACTCTAACTCACCCCCTGAGACATCTGGCTGGACCATTCCAATAAAAGGTGGCCTATGGGCAGGACAACCTTCCTTCCTGTGTTAATTGGTGGAAGGTTCCTCTGTCGGGTTCTTATGAAAATGTAAATTGTTGTTCCCTGTGTACATTAACCTTTTTGCTTCCACATTTGAAGTATTTGAAGGCATGTACCAGGTCAAGGACCGTTACTTCCTTTGGGGGACCAAAGTTTCTTTGGTGGGGAAGTGTGTAGCGGGTGCCCTGCTTTGTCACCCGTGACCTGGCCAAGCGGGTTGAGGTCCTTCTGTGAGGGAGAGAATGCCTGTCAGAGTCTGCAGGGGATTTTTCCCCCCTCCTTTTTTTCTCCTCACACAGACACACAGGACTGCTCACGCTGCATCCTCTCCTGTGTTCCTATTGGCAGGAGGAGGAGAGCTAATTATAGGATCAATTACAGGGGTCAATGAGAAGGACTTTAGCAAGCAGGAACAGCAGCAAAGAATTCTGGTCTTCTGGGATATGTAGTTCCCATCTAAAATGGCCCCATAGCTTTCTATGGGCACAGAACTACAAGAGCCAGCCTGCTCTGGGAAGAGAGAAACAAAAGATTCCATCTTGCTGATCTGAGGAGATTTTCAGTCATCACGAGGCAGTGGAAAAGACTTGACTTAGGGGAGAGGTGCTGCCTCCCAGGTCAGTCCACCACATTGTTTCAGGCATCCACTGCTGGTCGGGGACATCCAGCCTGAGAAAGGGGGATCCCAGGTGCATATCCAGAGTCACCTGCATCAATGGTGTGGAGCATTCCGGTGTGAGTTGACCAGTCTGGGCCAGTTATGTTGTTTGGCCCTGCTATTCAGGAGTTTAAGTGCACCAACGAGAGTGGCTAGCTAAAGATCCAAAGCCTCCACTTCCTTCCAAGAGACTGAAGTTACCGGTGACATATGGGCACACACACACATGTTCAGGGTTCTGTGGGTGTGTGGGATAGTTTATCTGGGAAGTTAAGCCATTAAATGGTGAACTGAGTACAGTGTGGGTAGTTGGGCCTGTGGTGTCAGGGGATAGAAAAGAGAGAACTGACATAAGAGAAGGTCATTCTTCTGCTCTCCTCCGGCCTGGAATCATAGAGCCAATTTGAGTAGAGGTAACCAGTCCAATGTAAGGTGTCAAATTGTGATTTATTTGCTATTTAAGTGTGTTCTTGGGGGCATTCTCAGGTTTGGAATCCTCTAGGGGCAGCCTGAATACAGTAGTGAGCTATATTGCTTTTAATCTCAGTTATTGCTCTCCAGTTGATTACTTGAATGTATATACTGTTACTGTCTGTTACTTTTCCACAGAAATATTGCAGTAAAGACAATTTCTGTGTTTTATCATAACATGTGCATTTCTCATTGGTCATTGCACTTACACTATTGCCAAGTGTGCCAAGAGGGGCAGAGACTGTTATTGAGGCTGAGAGGCAGTGTACGAAACAACATACTTAAGCGGCTCTTGCGGGGGTAGCGCTACACTTGTATAACAGAAGTGTATTCAATTATACTGTAAATGCTTGTTTGATATTCCTGTGAAATCTATAGGGACCCTAAGCTGAGTAGCACACTAATAAAAAGAAGGTCAAAACTAAACTTTCAGTTCAGATTTTTTTAATACAGTATAGTTACCTAAATACAGGGAATGTATACCGCTGTCATTTTTTTAATTTCCATTGAACAGGTAAAAATTACTGGTGTATGTTGCATTGCTTACCTCTCTTATTCTAGGCTGCCAAATATGTGATGTGTTGAATGGCAGGGTACCATTTCCATAAATCTCCTCTGTGTATTAACAGACAAAATTAGATGGTTAGCTCATCACAGTATTCAATATGTGACATGTTGTTTCAACACTACTCATCAATCCATTCACTATAAAATACAGCATCAATTAAAGTGGTAGTAAAGTCAGTCATTTAAAAAAATGCTGACAGGGAGGCTTTTCATAACAGAATAGACCCTAGAGGTCCCTTCTCATAAATGTCCCCCCTGCATGTCAGCGGGTAATGTGATATGAGCCGCACATGCGCAGCTCTGTGTGCTGCAGCGATGGGACTCCCAATCGTGGGAGCGATGTCACCTTGGCCCGGCCAACCAAGCGGTGGAAAATACAAAACCCAGAAGGAGGACCCAGGTGAGGATGTAAGCACCAGGGTACAAGGAGCTGCCTAATGGCGCGTTGCTGGAGGTAAGTCTGTCATAATGTACTAGCATGCAGTGCATACTAATACATTATGACTTAAACCTGCAGGGGAGGGGCATTTCCTTTATTTTGCTCTAGAGACTTTACTAACACTTTAAATCAGATGATGTGTACATTACCCCATACATTAAAGTCCAAAAATAGGGCTTATTTAGGGAAACCTGTCGTTTGAGAAATATTGCTGGCCTCCTCCTCTAATTGGAAGCTGCCTGGCTGTCATGTTGATTATCTGGCTTTAGTACTTGTCAGTTGTCACTCATTGATTTTGAATAAGTATCACATTTGAAGTTTCTACTTCAGAGACTGTATGTATGTTTGGTTCAGTGACTCAGAATGCATTAAAGTAAATCCTTTACCCATTTTCAGTATGTTTGGTATCATGCATCACTGTATACAGTTTTCCTAAAGAGTATTTCCACTTCTGTAGCCAAATTAGGATAACAACTTCTTTATTTTTGTATTCCCCTCACATAGCATAACTGTAATAAATAGAGTTGAGCGAACACCTGGATGTTTGGGTTCGGCGGGTCCGGCCGAACTTCGCGAAAAAGTTTGGGTTCGGTACCGAATGTTACCCGAACTTGACCCCGGACCCCGAACCCCATTGGAGTCAATGGGGACCCAAACTTTTCGGCACAAATATGGCTGTAAAAAAGTCATGGCAAGTGCTAGAGGGCTGCAAAAGGAAGTAAAATGGGGGTAAGAGTAGGACAAGTGCCCTACAAAAAAATGGGGATAGGGAAAATAACTTAAAATCAAATAATAAAAATAAAAATGGGAAGGGGGGGTGAATGTGGAGTAGGAGCCTAGAGGTTGACTAGGCCATGACCGTGGCAGTGTAGTTGGAAGTGACGGTGGTGGAGGAGGAGGAGGAGGAGGAGGAGGGAGCCAACACTTTTTGTTGTTTTTTTTTCTAATTGGGGTAACCCCCAAAATATTGTGGCATATTCAAAAAAACAAGTATACCAATGGCTGTGTGAGGCTGGTCTAAATGTCTATTCTGTACAAGGTACAGACAAGTCTTGTGGGATCCATGCCTGGTTCATTTTAATAAAGGTTAGCTTGTCCACATTGGCTGTGGACAGGTGGCTGTGCTTGTCTGTGATAACAACCCTGTTGTGCTAAACACACGTTCAGACAACACACTGGCTGCAGGGCAGGCCAGCACCTCCAAGGCATAAAGGGCAAGCTCAGGCCATGTGCCAAATTTGGAGACCCAGAAGTTGAATGGGGCAGACTCATCAGTCAGTACGTGTAGGCGTGTGCACACATACTGTTCCACCATGTTGCTGAAATGCTGCCTCCTGCTAATACCTTGCCTATCAGC
This sequence comes from Glandirana rugosa, assembly GCA_018402905.1. Lineage (NCBI taxonomy): Eukaryota > Metazoa > Chordata > Amphibia > Anura > Ranidae > Glandirana > Glandirana rugosa. The sequence continues at coordinate 177,197 of BLSH010297626.1, read as the reverse complement.
TGGTGGTGCTGTTTGTTGTGGTGGGCTGCTGACAAAGCTTTGCCACATTTTGGCCATGCTAACCCTGCCTTCTGAGGTGCTGGCGGTGGCAAAGCTGCATTGGCGGCCTCTTCCTCCTCCTCCTCTGCCTTCGCCTTGTGCTTCCACTGAGCCCCCGGTGTCATTTGGGAATGCCCTCAGCAGCACCTCTGCCAGTGTGCGCTTGTAGTCGCGCATCTTCCTCTCACGCTCCAGTGAGGGAATTAAGGACGGCACATTGTCCTTGTAACAGGGATCCAGCAAGGTGGCCACCCAGTAATCAGAACAAGTTACAATGTGGGCAACTCTTATGTGTAATAAAGACATCAAATATTATAAACTATATCATATAGAGTAAAGTAAAAAAAAAGTGTCATTATTAAAGTGCAGTAGTGCAATGCCTCTTCCTTGTAACAGCAATTCTGTGATATCTTGTGCTTTCACCAAACACCTCTGTGCACACAGAACTCTCACCTTCAAACAGCATCAAAAAAGCCTTGAGGACAGTTTCCCTTTTAGACTGGGCAGTATATCCTCAATATAAGCTATCCAAGTCACTTCAGGATCACCTCCAGGAGATCTCTCAGGTAAAAGCCTCCTCTGCTGCCAATTTCAGTAACGTCTCCTCTACTTCCTCCCAAGTGGTTAATATTTTGCACTAAGGAACCTCTTTGTTAATTCAAGTCTTTAGTCTTAGTTCTACTAAAGGGGTTATCACAGTTTTAAGCTGGTCATACATTAAACAATTTTAGTGTACAATTTCTGTACAGTTTCCTGATTGGATACGAATTGAAAGTGTTGTTTAGGTTTGACCTCATATTATATGAAAGCAGGAGTGGAGGTAACTCTGAATGTATGCCAACATCCCAAAACAGAACAAAAATTGGAAAGGGACTTTAACCTCTTGCTTACTGGGCACTTAAACCCCCCTCCTGCCCAGACCAATTTTTGGCTTTCAGCACTGTTGCATTTTGAATGAGAATTGCGCGTTCGTGCGACGTAGTACCCAAACTAAATTTATATAATTTTTTTCCCACAAATAGAGCTTACTTTTGGTGGTATTTGATCACCTCTGCGTCATTTATGATCGCTGCTATAAACAAACAAAGAGAGATGATTTTGAAAAAAGGACAATATTTTTTACTTTTTGCTATAATAAATATCCAAAAAAAATAAAAAATAAAAATTATTCAACAGTTTTGGCCGATATATATTCTTCTACATATTTTTGGTAAAAAAAAAATCGCAATAGGCGTATATTGATTGGTTTGCGCAAAAGTTATCACGTCTACAAATTATGGGAATTGATTTTTATTATTTATTTTTTTTTTACTAGTAATGGTGGCGATCTGCGATTTTTATCAGGACTGCTATATTGGGGCGGATATGTCGGACATTTTTGACACTTTTTTGGGACCAATGACATTTATACAGCGATCAGAAATTTAAATGTCCACTGATTACTGTGTAAATGTCGTTGGCAGTGAAGGTGTTAACCTGCAGGGGGCAGTGAAGGGGTTAACTGTGTTCCCTGGGTGTGTTCTAACTGTGAGGGGGCTGGGCTGGCAGGGACATAACAGATCTAACTGCTCCCAGTGACAGGGATCAGTAGATATGTCATGTCCCCTGCATCAGAAAGCAAACCGTGTTTACATCAGCGGTTCCCCGTTGTGCAGGTCTGACAGGGGATCGAGTCCGCCCGACCTGCCGGCACGCCCATGCAGCGTGCGGCACCACCGCCGCCGCCTGTGAGTGCGCGCCAGGGGCGTGCACATGGCCATGGACGTCCACCCGGAAATTCAGATCCGCGCTGGAGCCGTACTTCGGCAATAGCGCGGATCTGAATGGGTTAAGGCATACCCGGATTGGAGATATACAGACACCAAGGATCGTAAAAATTCTAAATACTTTTTTTTTTTTTGTTTCATAAAGTTTTATTCAGCAAAAGGTTACATACAAATGTAAAGACCATTTATACACATAAGAATGCCATGAAGTACAGTAGAAAACGATAATTACATTCAAGGAGTATAACCTTTTGGATAATAACAGATAATGAAAAAACATTGCTTCTATAAAGGAGTAGTGGTTGATAGATTCCATTTAATTAGGAAAGATCTAATGAGTAAGTGTTTATTTTGTGGCTAAGAAAGATTAAGGAGGGCTGTATATACCAAATTATCTTAGGGTGGGGAGTAACTTAAAAGATATCGTGTATCTATACATTTCCTAAGGATAAGGGTATGTGTAGGGTATAAGGGAGGGGAAGTAAAGAGGAGGCTTGTGGGGAGGGGTGCAGACCCGCCAAACCCCCCTTTCCTCCCACGCAACCAGACTGTAATTGGATTCAGTAACTGAGCACTCTATGAGAGTAAGGGATTAGGTGTTGTCTATTGAAAGGGGGTTAGTCTTCTTATGTTGTTGCCAGTTATACCATGTCTTTGAGAATTTATTAAGGGTTTCATTGGAGATGCTGATAAGTTCTTCTATTTTTTCGATATAGTCTAATCTATTGAGCCATTCCTTCTAAATACTTATTATGGCAAATGTATCATCACTAAAAATAGGCCACATGGCCCAGATATAGGCACAGATAAAATTGAAGATCACATGGACATGTGAACGATGAGTGTGCCGCTTGTTGATTTCGCCATTCAAAGTCAGTGTCAAGCGGAGAAGGTGGGCTCGGCAGATTGTGTCCCAAGTGTGAACAAATTCAATCAGCGTGCAAGCCAAATCAGGTCCGCCAGAAGCAGAACCCACCACCCATTTTGGTCAAAGTGGGCGGGGGTAGAGCATCAAAAGAGAAGGGACACCGAAGCACAGTCAGGTTCCAAATCAGCTGTCCATGAGTGCTGGGGTAAGGAATGCAGTGTGGTGACTGCACAGAGGAGCTTAGTCCTGAACGTGGATACCGTCCATCCGTACTAACCAACCTCATATTATATGTTTTTTGGTAAATCTACCGAAAAATTATACAAACAAATTGTATAATGTATGACCAGCCTTAGGCTGGCCATGCATTATACAATTTTCTTGTAGAAATGTGCAGTTCGTTTCATTCCAAATTAATATTCTGATGAATTTTCGTTATTCGGAGATTCGGACATTTCCAAATACCCAAATTACAATATAAATTAATTTTACCAAATGCTCCGAATAATGAAACGAAATTCGTCCGAACTTCAGAAATTCGGACTGAAATTTGAATCAAATTTTTTTTTGTTTCAATATTTTTATTAGGCATTTTCAGGTAACAATCAAATATGAGCAATACAAGGTTTTACAAGGCAATCTATGTAGTACAACCGTATGGTAGAAAAGATATTTTCATTATCTCATTATCCACAGCTTTGCTTATGATGAACACACAATAAATTTTCGAAACCTGAAAGTGGTGGTTGAAATAAGGGACCCAGTGGTGAGCTTCCTAAGCTATCTAGCGGTCCCCCTATGCACCCACACACCATTATTGGGAACATTCTGTGAGAAGGTGTACAATGAGACCGCCAGTGTTTGTTTTCCTGTTCTTGTCAGTTACTCATGGTAAACTTTTGGGTTGAACATCCTATTTTTTTTTTTTTTTTTCCAATAATGCTTTATTGAAAGGTTTGTTACAGAAAAACATAAGACATGCATCTTTAGTCAGAAATAAAGTTCGAGTGAATGCTGTTTCCAAGTTACATGAACATAGAAAAAAGGGTACGTTTCTCACCTGAAACATAGTTTTTCAGAAGAATGTTGGGAAATGGGATTGAGAGAAGAAGGAAAGGAGAGACAGGGGGTTAAGATCATGGATATCGTCTATTGGTGGTAATATTTCTTAGTTGAGTGTAGAGGTTAGATTGGAATGGGGAGATAGGGTAGTGCGGTTATTTATTTAGAGGTAGTTCTGTGTGGGTGTGTGTTTGGGATCCTGTGATAAGAAAAAAGTGTATATGTGTATCCTGATGAGATTGATATATCAGCCTAATAGTAGCTTGTAGTCATCTGATGCTTTGAAAAGAGTCCAACTATACCACATTTTGTGAAATTGTGAGGTGTTTTCTTTTTTAATTGCCAGAATTTCTTCCATTTCATGGATCGTATTCACTTTGTGTAGCCAATCTTTTATAGATGGAGTGGTGGAAGACCTCCAGTGTAGAGGAATAAGCGTCTTGGCTGCGTTTAGAAGGTGTCTCAGTATGGATTTTTTGTATTTTCGGTATGAAAGGCTGTTTATGTGTAGGAGACAATGTGCCGCGTCTAGTTTAGCATTTGAGTCAGTGATTTTGGTTGACCATTTTGTTACCTCGGTCCAGAATTTTTGGATCTCTTCGCAAGACCACCAGATATGTAGGAAGGTTCCGACCTCTTTGTGGCATCTCCAGCATGCGTCTGAGAGCTCAGGTGACCATTTTTTGAGTATCACCGGTGTGGTGTACCAATGGTTGCGTATTTTAAAGGATGTTTCTTGCATACGGGTGCTGAGAGAACATTTGTGGGAGAATACACATGCTTTTTTCCATTGGTCATCTGAAATGTTAATTTGGAGGTCTGTCTCCCAAATTTCTTTGTGTTTGTCTCTGAACTCTGAGCATGGCTGGG
>BLSH010297626.1:91862-113934 GCA_018402905.1 Glandirana rugosa | reverse complement strand
TACTACTCTTAAGTAAAAACCCCAAAAAAAAAAAAGAAAAATGATCATTACCGCCGCTAGACGCTAAAAATCTAAAAATCGCAGATCGCCGCCATTACTAGTAAAAAGAAAAAAAAAAAACCCCAAAAATGAATTCTCATCATCCGTAAACGCGACCACTTTTGCGCAAACCAATCAATAAATGGCGATTGCAATTTTTTTTATCGCAAATATGAGGAAGAATATAAATCGGCCAAAACCGATGAAAAAAAATGTTTTTTTATATTTTTTTTTTTGGATTTGTTTTCTAGCAAAAAGTAAGAAATTTGGGTTTTTTTGCAAAATTGTCGCTCTTCTTTTGTTTATAGCGGCGATCAGAAATGACGCAGAGGTGATCAAATACCACCAAAAGAAAGCTCTGCTTGTGGGAAAAAAAGGACGCAAATTTCGTTTGGGTACAACGTCGCACGACCGCACAATTTTCAGTTAAACCGACGCAGTGCCGAATCGCAAAAAGGGCTCCGGTCCTAAAGCTGGAAATCCTTCCAGGGCTGAAGTGGTTAAGAAATAAATAGCGGCCTAGTTTGTCTTTTAGTGTGTCTTGGACCTGAATCGGACAATTTTTGGAGATTTAGATTGACACCCCCTTGGATTTAGAGTTCTCATTCAGAGCATGGAAGACTGAGGGGTAGAATTTACTGTGTAGTTTTGGGATGTTATCTGACCCTTTATGTTCAGGGAATATAAGTTGACCTGCGGTGGTGGGTTATTGGGTTGAATCTCGAAGCCCCTGAATGTGAGCTGGATTCTATTCCTGGCTTTCCTCAATATATTTTCCTTTAACTTGTAATCTACTATGCAGATGATGTCTCTGGGGTGAACAGTTTCTCCCCCTTGGGCCTCAAGGCTCAGTGGACCCTCTTCATGTCTATAGCTGCTTGAGCGGGTCGATTGAGCAGGTCGTTGAAGAGGCCGACTACTGTGAGCTGATCTGCTTCCACCGATTCTGGCATGCCACAGGTGCGCAGTTTTCGGTACCTGCCTCTGTTTTCGAGATCCTCCATGTGCTGCTGGAGATCCCTTAGCCCTATTCCCCTTAGCCCTAGTCCCTTAGTGACCCTATTTGTGGGTCACCTGGCGGGGGACAGTGTCATGCTGGGCAGCCATCTTCTCTACGTCATGGACCCTGCCTGCCAGCGCGTGGATGTCTAGCCGCAGGTTAGAGATGGCTGCAGAAAGGATATCCTTGATGTCTGTGGCAATCATTTTAAGATCATAGATGCTGAGAAGCTGCTGGAGAGGGTTGCTGCTATCCCCTGGTCCAGTCTGGATGGGTGTGAGCGGTACTCGGGGTTGCGGCCTGTATGTGATCCTGGCGCAGTGGCCCCATAATGCCTCTCTGTGAGTGGAACAGCTCGGGCAGCGTCTGACTTAAATTGCCATTGTGCTCACAAGGTGAGAGGGACCGGGAGGTGGAGGAATTGCGGGGACGCTGTTCCATGGCCCTGGGCTACTGTGGTGAACTTATTACCTCCTATAGCGGGGTAAACGGACCCATAGCGGCGGGAACTTCGGCTCTAAGCTCCCATCTCAGTGTTGCCAACCTACCAGTTTGAAATTTACTGGCATGACACCCAAAATGTAATGGCACAGCCAAGTTTTACTGGCATTTTTCAAAAGTTACAAAATTACATTTTTATGTGCAAATTTCAGAATTTAGGCTACAAACGAGAACACTAGGCAAATAGCAATTTGATTTAAAGTAGATATTAAGGTAAAAAAACATATTTCTGTTATTTTCAATATAATAAGGATGGACTATTTAGTCCATCAGTTTTTGTCACCTATGTTCAACTGGAGAGATTTCCCCTTCACTTCTGTTCCATAACCACCACAGAAAGTGAGGGGAAATCCCTGGTAGCCACTAGGATCACCTGAATTTATGTTCCCAATTCTAAAGACCCCCTGCCAACATCCCCCCCTGCCAACATCACCCCCTGTCTCCATCACCTCCTGTCAACATCACCTCCTGTCAACATCACCTCCTGTCAACATCACCTCCTGCCACCATCACCTCCTGCCACCATCACCTCCTGTCAACATCACCTCCTGCCTCCATCCCCCCTGCCACATTTACCTTCTGCCTCCATCACCTCCTGTCTCCATTTCCTGCCACCATCACTTTCTGCCACCATCACCTGTCACCAACACCCCCTTCCACCATCCTCCTGCCACCATCACTTATCACCAAAACCCCCTGTCACCATCCCCTCTTGCCACCATCACCTGTCACCAACACCCCCTGTCTCCATCACCTGTCACGTCCCCCCTCACCATCCCCTCCTGCCACCATCACCTGTCACCATCCTCCCCACCATCCTCTCCTGTCACCATAACCTCCTGCCTCCATAACCTCCTGCCTCCATCACCTTCTACCACCATCACCTGGCCGTCACCATCACCCCCTGCCTCCATCACCCCCTGTCACCATCACCAACACCCCCTACCATCATCCCCTCCTGTCACCATCACCCCCTGCCACCAAGACCCCCTGCCTCCATTCCCTCCTGCCACCTTCACCTCCTGCCTCCATCGGCTGGGCTGTCACTTGTCCCCGTGGAATCTGGATTGCCTGTAGAGTGGACCAACCACCACGAGGGCTCCTCCGTAACTGGAATCTGGATGGTATAGCCACATCTCAAACAGAACACCACCACAAGGGCTCCAGTCGCCTCCGTTCCAGTCACCTTGCTCAGGGTGTTTTCAAAGTCTGGCACTCTTGGCGGGATGCGCCATGACATCACTCACCACACCAGTGCACTGCACAGCCTCTGTCAGATCCACCCCCCCAGGCCTGGGCAGCCCCGCCCCCTGGCGCCGGCCGAATACAGGATCGGATCATTTCGGGCAGCCTCAGAGCTGCACATGCGCAGTTCCAAGTCGAAACGGTCACTGCTATTCTTATTACAAAAATGCCCTGTTTTTATGGGTTGCAACATTGTGCCATCTTCCCGCAAGGTCAGACCACGCCCCCTCTTGAATCAAATTTTACATCAAACTCCAGTCGAATTCTAACTGTACACATATTATGGTTCCTTCCAAGGGGGAGGAAGTAGAAAGGAGACATTATTGGAATTGGCAGCAGAGGAGGCTTTAACCTGAGAGATCTCTTGAAGGTGATCCTGCGGTGAAGTGGATAGCTTCTATTGAGGATATACTGCCCAGTCTAAAAGGAAAATTGTCCTTAAGGCTATTTTGACGCCGTTTGAAGGTGAGAGCTTTGTCAGCACAGAGGTGTTTGGTGAAAGCGCAAGATATCACGGAATTGCTATTACACGGAAGAACCATTGCACTACTGCACTTTAATATTAGACACTTTATATTTACTTTATTCTATGTGATATGATTTATAATATTTGCTGTCCTTATTACACACAATGCACTTGATTTGATTACAAGTCCAGACTGGACTGATTAGGCAGAATCCTTTTTATCAATTGATCCATTTACATATAATGTGAATACGCTAGGTTTTGCAGCAATCCTATTTGTATTAGAAATACACTGTGATTTATTTTTTTATATTTTTTTCTTCACGTGTGCACCTTATTATTAGCGGTTTATTCAAGTTGATCCATTTAGTAGTGCAAAGGATCCCACATCCCACATTTATGAATGGACACAGGAATGATATGTACCAATCTCTCACTGTGTCCATTCAAAAAAGTAAGGGCCCAGTAAATGACATATTTACCGGCCCTTCCCCCACTCTCCATGCTGAACACGTCACCTGCAGCAGCTGACAAGAGAGGGGGAAGCTAGCAATGCTGCAGGGGGACCAGGGGAGCCCACATGGTTGCAGGCAGCAGAAGGGGTGGAATATAGAGTAACTGATGCCCTCCATCTTCCTCTTGCAGCTGCTGAATGCCTGTGGGAGGGAAAGAAGGAGAAGCAGGCTTTCATCAGCTGCAGGCGGAAGATGAAGGGCATCGGTTCTTAAATATGCTGCCCCTGCCACCCCTCCTACCCAGGTGTACAGGAGTGCTCGGTCCTGCGGAAGGGTCTCAGTTTTTCACTGGTGGCTACCAAAATTAGGGTTATTTAAAGATCTAAATAAATGTATCTATAATCTGATGGTCAAACTTCTAGATATGTCTAGTCAGGAGAAAGACAGTATTAAGACCCCCACCGATGAACCTGTTGACCCTACCACCATACACCCCTTCCCCCCTAATTTTGGGGGCAAGGGTAATATCCTCCAAATTCTTATGGAGCTGTGGGAGGAGGGCCATGCAACTATTCCCTCCGAGTTGAGGACCTTCTGAACCTAGACATAATACATACTCACATTAGGCCTCAGTCCATCTTCTTTCCGATTCAATCAAAGGGCACTTACGTATAAACCTTTTATTATGTTGTTTATAGAGATCTTTCCAAAGTTTGCCAGACTGGCACCACTAAAGGTTAATCCAATCTTTCGGCTGATGAATGGAAGACCCAAAAGCCCTTGAGACCAATTGCAACATCATTATTCATCAAGCTGACAAAGGCGGCAGTATTCTCATACAAGATAGGGAGGAGTACATTAGGGAGTCACACTGTCTTCTTTCAGATACCAAAACCTACAGGGTTCTTAGGGAAGATCCCCTTCCAGTGTATCAAACAGACTTCAAGTGCCTGGTTGAGGTAGCTTTTAAAGATGGGGCGTTAAATAAAAAGGAAAAATCATTTTTACTGCCGTCTGTGTGTAGCACTCCCTATTTTTAATCACTTGCCAAAAGTCCATAAATCCATTGAGTGCCCCCTGGGTAGGCCAAAAGTAGCACCAGCAGCAGGGTGCCTTTGCCAATGATGGCTAAGGGTGCTAAACCTACGCCCCACATTATATAAGTCTGCTTACACAGCGGATGTATGTAGTGTGTTGGAGTGGACAGGGATAGAGACAAATTGAGCTAGATTAGGCAGGTTATTTAGTGGCGTGCAGGCAGTGTATTAATATATATATATACAGTGTAGTATATATATATATATATATATATATATATATATATATATATATATATATACTCTGGATTCAGTGTAGAATATATATGCAGTGCATTCAGTGTAGATTATATATATATATATATATATATATATACAGTCAGTGTAGGTAGTGTATTAATATATATACATAGGGATGAGCCAAACACCCCCCGGTTCGGTTCGCACCAGAACATGGGAACAGACAAAAAGTTTGCGTGAACATTCGAACACCATTACAGTCTATTAGACCTGAACATGAAAAATAAGAAGTGCTAATTTTAAAGGCTTATATGCAATGTTATTGCCCTAAAAAGTGTATGGGGACCCGGGTCCTGCCCTAGGGGACATGTATCAATGAAAAAAAAAGTTTTTATATCAATCATTTTTTCAGGAACAGTGATTTTAATAAGGCTTAAAGTGAAAAAGGGCGCATCTCTGTGAGGTGTAGAACATAGCCAGAGCAAAATGACATTTCCATAGGAAAAATTGTCATTTAAAATCGCGGCTGTAATGTATTGCCGGTTCCTGGCAATATCCAAACAAAATAGCTGAAAAAAAGTGTGTGGGGTCCCAGTCCAAACCAGGCTCTTCGGGTCTAATTTTGATATTAAGGGGAAATTTTAAAAAAAATTGACATGGGGTTCCTTCCAAAAGCCAAACACGGACCCTTATCCGAGCATGCAGCCCTGGCCGGTTAGGATGGGGGGGACAGGTGAGCGCCCCCTCTCAAGCGTACCAGGCTACATGCCTTCAACATGGGGAGTATGGGTGCTTTGGGGGAGGGGGCTCTGACCCCCCCACCTCAAAGCACCTTGTCCCCATGTTGATGGGGACAAGAGCCTCTTCCCCAAAAGCCTGGCCGGTGCTTGTGCTTTTTTTTTTTCCCTGTTTGTTTAAAAAAAAAATCGGATCACTTTTATTACAAGGAATGTAAACATCTCTTGTGATAGGAATATATGGTGACAGGTACTCTTTATGGAGGGATGGGGGGTCTGAAAGACCCCCCATGCCTTATTTGCACTTCACAGTATTCAGATGGCCAAAAACAGCGATTCTGAATACTGTCATTTTTTAAAACCGGCACCGCTTGCTGCCGATTAAAGGGAATGTACAAAGGAGTCCTGATTGAAGCCATTTCTGGCTTCCACAGGGACTACACACAGTGGCCACAAGCATTGGATCAGAAATCTGGTCTCCCGGTGGGACAGGTGACTGGAGAAGAGCGGCAGATGGTGGCGGGAGGGGGGGGGCAGGCTATACCCCGATATATGCACTTAAAGCTGCCGCCGTTTATATACGGCATTTCGCGTTAAGTGGTTAAAAATTGTGATGACATACCCCAGTCAAACAGGTGGTGAAAAATTGGGCTTTGGGTGTTGTCGGTGGCAAAACACTCTGGATTCAGTGTAGAATATATATACAGTGCATTCAGTGTAGATTATATATATATATACAGTCAGTGTAGGTAGTGTATTAATATATATACATAGGGATGAGCCGAACACCCCCCAGTTCGGTTCGCACCAGAACATGGGAACAGACAAAAAGTTTGCGTGAACATTCGAACACCATTACAGTCTATTAGACCTGAACATGAAAAATCAGAAGTGCTAATTTTAAAGGCTTATATGCAATGTTATTGCCCTAAAAAGTGTATGGGGACCCGGGTCCTGCCCTAGGGGACATGTATCAATGAAAAAAAAAGTTTTTATATCAATCATTTTTTCAGGAACAGTGATTTTAATAAGGCTTAAAGTGAAAAAGGGCGCATCTCTGTGAGGTGTAGAACATAGCCAGAGCAAAATGACATTTCCATATGAAAAATTGTCATTTAAAATCGCGGCTGTAATGTATTGCCGGTTCCTGGCAATATCCAAAAAAAAAAAATCGCTGAAAAAAAGTGTGTGGGGTCCCAGTCCAAACCAGGCTCTTCGGGTCTAATTTTGATATTAAGGGGAAATTTAAAAAAAAATTGACATGGGGTTCCTTCCAAAAGCCAAACACGGACCCTTATCCGAGCATGCAGCCCTGGCCGGTTAGGATGGGGGGGACAGGTGAGCGCCCCCTCTCAAGCGTACCAGGCTACATGCCTTCAACATGGGGAGTATGGGTGCTTTGGGGGAGGGGGCTCTGACACCCCACTTCAAAGCACCTTGTCCCCATGTTGATGGGGACAAGAGCCTCTTCCCTAAAAGCCTGTGCTTTTGGGGGTCTGCGGGCGGGGGTCTTATCGGAATTTGGAAGCCCCCTTTAATAAGGGGGCCCCCAGATCCCACTCCCCTATGTGAATAGGTATGGGGTACATTGTACCCCTACCCAGTCACCAAAAAAAGAGTGTAGTGGTACAAAAAACTGCCCTGGTCCTTCTTCTGCTTCTTTTTTCAGTCTTACTTGCTTCCTCTATTCGTCTTCAATCCTCATCTTCTTCTTCTTTCACCGCCGCCGCTTTCCCCACTGCTGCAGCCCGGCCCCTGCGTGCCTCCCAGAGTGGGCGGTCTTCACAATGACAGTTCTTTTATAAGAAGGGACGGGGCCAACCAGTGATGTAAATGGGTGACCAGTCCCCTCTGACAGTGTATGTCGTCAGAAGGGGGTGGGTTCACTCGGTTACGTCACTGGTAAAAGAAGTGTCATTATGAAGTTCGCCCATTCTGGGAGACGCGCAGGGGCCAGGCTACAACAGCGGGGAGAGCAGCAGCGGTGAAAAAAGAAGGAAGAAGAAGATGAAGATTGAAGACGAAGAGAGGAAGCAAGAAGACTAAAAGAAGAAGCAGAAGACCAGAAGAAGGACCGGGCCAGGAGAAGATGGAGGAAGAAAGAAGAAAGAAGAAAAGAGCTTATTTTACACAATAAAGGACTTGTCAAAAACTGCCTCTTGATTTTTTTACCACTACACTCCTTTTTTGGTGAATGGGTACAATGTACCCCATACCTATTCACATGGGGAGGTCGGGATCTGGGGGCCCCCTTATTAAAGGGGACTTCCAGATTCTGATAAGCCCCTGCCCGCAGACCCCCACAACCACCAGCCAGGGTTGTGGGGATAAGGCCCATCAACATGGAGACAAGGTGCTTTGGGGGAGATCTCAAAGCATCCTCCTCATGTTGAGGGCATGTGGCCTGGTATGGTTTGGAGGGGGGGTGCTCACTCGCCCCCACCCCTCCTGCCAGGGTTGCATGCTAAGATAAGGGTCTGGTTTGGATTTTTTTTTTTAAAAATTGACATGGGGTTACCTTTAAAATCCATACCAGACCTGAAGGGCCTGGTATTGACTTTGAGGGGGACTCCTATGCAATTTTTTTTTTTAATTTTGGCGCGGGGTTCCCCTTAAAATCCATACCAGACCTGAAGGGCCTGGTATGGACTTTGGGGGGATCCCTACGCATTTTTAATTTTGGCACCGGGTTCCCCTTAAAATACATACCAGACCTGAGAGGGCTGTTATGGACTTTGGGGGGAACCCTATGCAATTTTTTTTTAAAACTTTGGTGCGGGCCCCGCTGTTGTAAATTATTTTAAAAATTGTGATGTCATGCCCCAGTCAAACATGTGCTGAAAAATTGGGCCTAGGGTGTTGCAGGTGTCAGAATACTGTAACCCCTTGCAGTTACTCTTGTTGGGCGCAGGAACGGGACCTGCTGTTGTAAATTAGTTTAACCACTTGAGGCCCGGAGCCCTTTTTTACACTTGTTTACAAGTTAAAATATTTCTTTTTGCTAGAAAATTACTTAGTACCCCCAAACATTATATATTTTTTTCAAACACCCTAGAGAATAAAATGGCGATCGTTGCAATACTATTTGTCACACGGTATTTGCGCAGCGGTCTTTTTTTAAAAAAATTTCCTTTTTTTTGTTAAAAAATAAGACAACAGTAAAATTAGCCCATTTTTTTTTATATTGTGAAAGAGGATGTTACTTCGAGTAAATAGATACCATACATGTTACGGTTGTAAATTGCACACACTCGCGGAATTTGCAACAAACTCCGGTACTGAAAAATCTCAATAGGCGACACTTTAAAAATTTTAATGGTTACCAGGTTAGAGGTGCAGAGGAGGTCTTTTGCTAGAATTATTGCTCACACTCTGGCGATCGCGGCAATACCTCACATTTGTGGTTTGAACACCATTTTCATATGCGAGCGTGACTTACGTATGCATTTTATTTGCTGCACAAATTTTTTTTTTTACATTTTTTTATTTATTTATTTATTTTTTTTTTCCCTGTTTGTTTAAAAAAAAATCGGATCACTTTTATTACAAGGAATGTAAACATCTCTTGTGATAGGAATATATGGTGACAGGTACTCTTTATGGAGGGATGGGGGGTCTGAAAGACCCCCCATCCCTTTTTTGCACTTCACAGTATTCAGATGGCCAAAAACAACGATTCTGAATACTGTCATTTTTTAAAACCGGCACCGCTTGCTGCCGATTAAAGGGAATGTACAAAGGAGTCCATTTCTGGCTTCCACAGGGACTACACACAGTGGCCACAAGCATTGGATCGGAAATCTGGTCTCCCGGTGGGACAGGAGACTGGAGAAGAGCGGCAGATGGTGGCGGGAGGGGGGGGGGGCAGGCTATACCCCGATACATGCACTTAAAGCTGCCGCCGTTTATATACGGCAATTCGCGTTAAGTGGTTAAAAATTGTGATGACATACCCCAGTCAAACAGGTGGTGAAAAATTGGGCTTTGGGTGTTGTCGGTGGCAAAACACTGTAACCCCTTGCAGTTACTTTTGTTGGGCACAGAAACGGGCCCTGCTGTTGTAAATTAGTTTAACCACTTAATGCGAATCACTGTTTATAAACGGTAGCTGCTTTAAGTGGAAGTATCAGGGTATAGTCTGCAGCTACAGGCTATACCCTGGTACCATTTTTTAGAGCAGATGGCTGGCTATCCATTGATAACAGCCGATCCAGCTCAGGAGCCGCTCAGTCGTTATCCCAGGCAGCGAGAGGGGACATCCCCCCTCCCGCCAGCGTCCACCGCTCTTCTCCGGGCTCCCATCCCACCGGTAGACCGGAGCTCTGTCCCTGTGGAAGCTGGAATTGGCTTTGATCAGGACTTCTTCGTACATTTCTGGAAGCAACGTTACAACTTCACTTTCCGTTTACTCGGCGGCTAACGGCGCGGTTTTAAAAAAAATCACAGTATTCAGAATCACCATTTTTGGCGATCTGAATACTGTGAAGTGTAAAGGAGGAATGGGGGTCTTTTAGACTGTTTACATTCCTTGTGATAGCAATAAAAGTGATCCGATTTTTTTTTTAAAGGAACAGTGCTAAAAGAAAAAATAAAACAAATAAAAACATTTTTTAAAAATTTTTTAAAGCGCCACAGTCCCCGCGAGCTCGTGCAGCAAAGAAAACACATATGTAAGTCGCGCCCGCATATGAAAACAGTGATCAAACCACACATGCGTATTGCTGCGATCTCCAGAGTGTGAGCAATAATTCTAGCAAAAGACCTCCTCTGCACCTCTAACCTGGTAACCGTTAAAAATTTTTAAAGCATCGCCTATGGAGATTTTTAAGTACCGGTGTTTGACGCCATTCCGCGAGTGTGTGCAATTTGCAACCGTAACATGTATGGTATCTATTTACTCTGCGTAACATTCTCTTTCACAATATACAAAAAATTGGGCTAACTTTACTGTTGTCTTATTTTTTAACTCAAAAAAGTGATTTTTTAAAAAAAAAAAATTGCACTTGAAAGACCGCTGCGCAAATACCGTGCGACAAAAAGTACTGCAATGATTGCCATTTTATTCTCTAGGGTGTTTGAAAAAAATATATATAATGTTTGGGGGTTCTAAGTAATTTTATATAAAAAAAAAGATTTTAACTTGTAAACAACAAATGTAAAAAAGGGCTCCAGGGGTTAAAAACGGTATGTATTTTAAGACACCACTTCAAGTGTACTATATACCATACCTACACTCCCGAATGCACTATATACACTGATATATAGTGTACAATCAATGCGCTGTGTATGTATATATATATATATATATATATATATATATATATATATATAGTATCTCACAAAATTGAGTACACCCCTCACATTTTTGTAAATATTTTATTCTATCTTTTAATGTGACAACACTGAAGAAATTACACTTTACTACAATGTAAAGTAGTGAGTGTATAGCTTGTATGACAGTGTAAAATTGCTGTCCCCTCAAAATAACTCAACACACAGCTATTAATGTCTTAACCGCTGGCAACAAAAGTGAGTACACCCCTAAGTGAAAATGTCCAAATTGGGCCCAATTAGCCATTTTCCCTCCCCGGTGTCATGTGACTTGTTAGTTTTACAAGGTTGGAGATGTGAATGGGGAGCAGGTGTATGAAATGTGGTGTTATTGCTCTCACCATCTCATACTGGTCACTGAAAGTTCAACATGGCACCTTATGGAAAAGAACTGAGGATTTGAAAAAAAGAATTATTGCTCTACATAAAGATGGCCTAGGCTATAATAAGATTGCCAAGACCCTGAAACTGGGCTGCAGCATGGTGGCCAAGACAATACAGCGGATAGCAAGACAGGTCCCACTCAGAATGGGCCTCGCCATGGTCGACCAAAGAAGTTGAGTGCACATGCTCAGCGTCATATCCAGAGGTTGTTTTTGGGAAATAAATGTATGAGTGCTGCCAGCATTGCTGCAGAGCTTTAAGGGCTGGGGGGTCAGCCTGTCAGTGCTCAGACCATATGCCGCGCACTGCATCAAATTGGTTTGCAGCGCTATCATCCCAGAAGGAAGCCTCTTCTAAAGATGATGCACAAGAAAGTCCGCAAACAGTTTGCTGAAGACAAGCAGACTAAGGACATGGATTACTGGAACCATGTCCTGTGATCTGATGAGACCAAGATAAACTTATTTGATTCAGAAGGTGTCAAGCGTGTGTGGTGGCAGCCAGATGAGGAGTACAGAGACAAGTGTGTCTTGCCTACAATCAAGCATGGTGGTGGGAGTGTCACGGTCTGGGGCTGCATGAGTGCTGCCGGCACTGGGGAGCTACAGTTCATTGAGGGAACCATGAATGCCAACAAGTACTGTGACATACTGAAGCAGAGCATGATCCCCTCCCTTTGGAGACTAGGCCACAGGGCAGTATTCCAACATGATAACGACCCCAAACACACCTCCAAGACGACCACTGATTTTCTAAAGAAGCTGAGGGTAAAGGTGATGGACTGGCCAAGCATGTCTCCAGACCTAAACTCTATTGAACTTCTGTGGGGCATCCTCAAACAGAAGGTGGAGGAGCTCAAGATTTCTAACATCCACCAGCTCTGTGATGTTGTCATGGAGGAGAGGAAGAGGAATCCAGTGGCAACCTGTGAAGCTCTGGTGAACTCCATGCCCAAGAGGGTTAAGGCAGTGCTGGAAAATAATGGTGACCACACAAAATATTGACACTTACCGTGTCAATATACGGTTACCGTTGGCTACCATGCTGCAGCTCAGTTTCAGGGTCTTGGTAATCTTATAGCCTAGGTCATCTTTATGTAAAGCAACAATTATTTTTTTCAGATCCTCAGAGAGTTCTTTGCCATGATGTGCCATGGTGAACTTCCAGTGACCAGTATGAGAGAGTGAGAGCAATAACACCAAATTTAACACACCTGCTCCCCATTCACACCTGAGACCTTGTAACCAGGGGCGTCGTTAGGGAGTGGCTATGGGGGCTACAGCCCCGAATCTAATGCCAATAGCCCCGGGTGTTTGACCGTCGGCCGTATGTTATTTGATAAAGAAGCCCGCACACAGCAGCGGCGGCAGCCGCCCTTAATTTTCTATGTGATTCGGCTGAGCCGCACCGCCCACTGCATATCTGCCTTCAGGCTGACTCAGTGAGTGTAGTGATATGTGAGTGAGAGGGCCTGAGGGCGGCCGTTGTCTGGATTTTTCCTGCACGGCGACGCCCACCTGCTGTGCTGAAGGGAGCTGTCTCGGTGTGCTGAACTTCCCTAGGCTGGCTGAGAAGAGCTGCCTTCGGTGTGCTGAACTTCCCTGGGCTGGCTGAGAAGAGCTGCCTTCGGTGTGCTGAAATTCCCTGGGCTGGCTGAGAAGAGCTGCCTTCGGTGTGCTGAACTTCCCTGGGCTGGCTGAGAAGAGCTGCCTTCGGTGTGCTGAACTTCCCTGGGCTGGCTGAGAAGAGCTGCCTTCGATGTGCTGAACTTCCCTGGGCTGGCTGAGAAGAGCTGCCTTCGGTGTGCTGAACTTCTTTGGGCTGCCTGTGAAGAGCTGCCTTCGGTGTGCTGAACTTCCCTGGGCTGGCTGAGAAGAGCTGCCTTCGGTGTGCTGAACTTCCCTGGGCTGGCTGAGAAGAGCTGCCTTCGGTGTGCTGAACTTCCCTGGGCTGGCTGAGAAGAGCTGCCTTCGGTGTGCTGAACTTCCCTGGACTGGCTGAGAAGAGCTGCCTCGGGGTGCTGAACTTCCCTGGACTGGCTGAGAAGAGCTGCCTTCGGTGTGCTGAACTTCCCTGCACTGGCTGAGAAGAGCTGCCTCGGGGTGCTGAACTTCCCTGGACTGGCTGAGAAGAGCTGCCTTCGGTGTGCTGAACTTCCCTGGACTGGCTGAGAAGAGCTGCCTTCGGTGTGCTGAACTTCCCTGGACTGGCTGAGAAGAGCTGCCTTCGGTGTGCTGAACTTCCCTGGACTGGCTGAGAAGAGCTGCCTCGGTGTGCTGGAGAAGGCTGAAGCTGCCTGTGTGATACAGAATCCATGCCTGAGGGGCTGGCAGAAGGAGAGCCAGATAACTGCCCCGGCAGAACTTAGAGTGGAGGAGCCAGAGGTATTCTATTTTATTTCATTCATGCTGTGTTGCTGTATATTGCCAATGCTCTGGATTTTTTTTTTGTGCTCAGTCAGACATGTGATATATATTTCTCAGTATCTGTGTATTGCTCTGCTCTCCTCTGTGTATTGCTCTGCTCTCAGTATCTGTGTATTGCTCTGCTCTCCTCTGTGTATTGCTCTGCTCTCCTCTGTGTATTGCTCTGCTCTCCTCTGTGTATTGCTCTGCTCTCAGTATCTGTGTATTGCTCTGCTCTCAGTATCTGTGTATTGCTCTGCTCTCAGTATCTGTGTATTGCTCTGCTCTCAGTATCTGTGTATTGCTCTGCTATCCTCTGTGTATTGCTCTGCTCTCAGTATTTGTGTATTGCTCTGCTCTCAGTATTTGTGTATTGCTCTGCTCTCCTCTGTGTATTGCTCTGCTCTCCTCTGTGTATTGCTCTGCTCTCGGTATCTGTGTATTGCTCTGCTCTCGGTATCTGTGTATTGCTCTGCTCTCGGTATCTGTGTATTGCTCTGCTCTCGGTATCTGTGTATTGCTCTGCTCTCAGTATCTGTGTATTGCTCTGCTCTCAGTATCTGTGTATTGCTCTGCTCTCAGTATCTGTGTATTGCTCTGCTCTCCTCTGTGTATTGCTCTGCTCTCAGTATTTGTGTATTGCTCTGCTCTCCTCTGTGTATTGCTCTGCTCTCAGTATTTGTGGTTTTCCCCACATAAAAAGCCCGACACTCGCATAGCATCAGATGAAATACCCCAGTGGTGAGAAAAATCTCTTCATTGGATAATAAGTATGACATGGCATCAGCAACCCATGAACAGCAGGGACATCCACCACAAGGTGAGGTTCCCCATCGCCCATGGGGAGCCCCTGCTGGAGTTTAATGACTGGTCGTCAGGCGGTCCTGTAGCAATCTAGCTCACCAGAAGACGAGTTCCAGGGACTGTTCAACATATTTTCGCAAAGTATGGTGCTCCGTTAGGAGGTGCCAATGCCTAGATAAGATATGTCTCAACTGGCTGTGATGAGCCAAATAAGGAGTGATTATCTTAACTGTTTCAGAGTGTCTGGGTTGTGGGTGGGCATAGAGAAGGTAAGTCCTGATCTGGGCAAAGGCCTCATTTAAGGCCTTTCTTAAGTTGATGCGTAAAAAGTCTCTTTGGAATAGCCGTTCACGTAGGAGGCTAGCTTGGATGTGAAAATCTTCCTCTCTAGCACAGTTCCTTTGAAGCCAAAGATACTATGCATAAGGGATGCTTTGCACCAAAGGCTTGGGATGTGCACTGGAGGCATGGAGTAGTGTGTTCCTGGACGTCGGCTTGCGGTATAGATTGGTACTGAGACACCCCTCCTCATCCTTGATGATCAATAGATCTAGGAAGGAGATCTGGGATTCACTAATGTTGCAGGTACAGAATAGATTTAAATCATTGGAATTCAAGACTTGGATGAACTCATCCAATAGGTCATAAGGGCCTGTCCACACTGTGAACAGGTCATCAATGAACCTGTACCAAAATGAGATAAACTGTAGATAATTAGAACACAATCCTCTGCCAACCTCCCAAGTAGAGATTGGCATAAGAGGGTGCACATGAGGTGCCCATGGGTACCCCCTGGGTCTGTAAATAACATTGCCTGTCAAATAGAAAAAAGTTACGGGTAGGAATAAAACATAGGGGTCCAAGGATGAAGCTGTTCAAGGACCAGGTTGTATGATCCTGCTCCATCAAAAAGAACTCAGTCATCGAGACTCCCCGCTTGTGGGTGATACTGGAGTACAAAGTCTCAATATCAATGCCCACGAGCAGGGAGTCCCGAGGAACCTGAGTCCCCTTTGATATGCTTGAGAAGGTTTGTTGTATCTATATATATATATATATATATATATATATATATATATATATATATAAGTAGTCCCAACATGTGTGGCATTAAAAATCTATTAATAAATTTGCTGGCGTTATCAGTAAGGGAGTCGATGCCAGATACAATAGGTCTACCTGTGGTCGTGATAAATTTTTATGGGTCTTGGGCAATGTATAGAATGTCGGGGTACGGGGATGTTTGACTATAAGATAGTTAAGTGTGTATTGATCGATAAGACCATCCCAAAATGCTTTGGTGCAAAGTTTACAAAATTCTTGTGTGAAATGTTCAGTCGCTACCTGTGAGATTGGTTGGTACCAGGTAGAGATGTTCAACACATCTCAACACATGGTTTGATTCTGACCATGGGTCATAATGACAATATTACCACTAGGGATGAGCTGAACACCCCCCGGTTCGGTTCGCACTAGAACATGCGAACAGACAAAAAGTTCAGGGCGAACATCCGAACACCATTAAAGTCTATGGGACGTGAACATGAAAAATCAAAAGTACTCATTTTACAGGCTTATATGCAATGTTATTGCCCTAAAAAGTGTATGGGGACCCGGGTCCTGTCCTAGAGGACATGTATCAATGAAAAATTTTTTTTAAATTGATTGTTTTTTCAGGAGCAGTAATTTTAATAATGCTTAAAGTGAAACAAATTTCCTTTAAATATTGTGCCTGAGGGGTGTCCTTAGTCTGTGTGTAAAAGGGTGCATCTCAGTGAGGTGTAGAACATAGGAAAAATTGTCATTTAAAATCGAGGCAATATACATAAAATTGCTGGAAAAAAGTGCATGGGGTCCCCCCCCAAATCCAAACCAGGCTCTTCGGGTCTGGTTTGGATATCAAGGGGAACCCCGTGCCAAATTTTTTAAAAAATTGATGTGGGGGTTCCCCTAAAATCCAAACCAGACCCTTATCCGAGCATGCTGCCTTGGCCGATTAGGAAGGGGGGGCGAGCGAGCGCCCCCCCTCCTGAACCGTACCAGGCTACATGCCCTCAACATGGGGAGTATGGATGCTTTGAGGGAGGGGGGCTCTGCCCCCCCACCTCAAAGCACCTTGTCCCCATGTTGATGGGGACAAGAGCCTCTTCCCCACAAGCCTGGCCAATGCTTGTGGGGGTCTGCAGGCAGGGGGCTTATCGGAATCTGGAAGCCCCCTTTAATAAGGGGGCCCCTAGATCCCGACCCCCCCCCCCATGTGAACAGGTTTGGGGTACATTGTACCCCTACCCATTCACCAAAAAAGGACTGTAGTGTAAAAAAAAAATTAGGCAGTTTTTGACAAGTCCTTTATTTTGTATTATAGCTCTTTTCTTCTTTCTTCCTCCATCTTCTCCTGGCCCGGTCCTTCTTCTGGTCTTCTGCTTCTTCTTTTAGTCTTCTTGCTTCCTCTCTTCGTCTTCAATTCTCATCTTCATCTTCTTTCTTCTTCCCCCGTCGCCACACTCTCCACTGCTGCAGTCCGGCCCCTGCGCATCTCCCCGAATGGGCGGTTTTCACGATGACCGCTCTTTTATAAGAAGGGGTGGGGCCACCCATGATGTAAATGAGTGACCCGCCCCCTCTGACATCACATGACGTCAGAAAGGGGCGGGTTCACTCAGTTATGTCACTGGGTGGTCCCGCCTCTTCAGTACTGTCATCGTGCAGACCGCCCATTCGGCAAGAGGCGCAGGGGCTGGACTGCAGCAGCGAAGAGAGCAGCGGGGGAAAGAAGAAAGAAGATGAAGATTGAAGTTTGAAGACATAGAGAGGAAGCAAGAAGACTAAATGAAGAAGATCAGAAGAAGGAGCGGGCCAG
Organism: Glandirana rugosa; assembly: GCA_018402905.1. Classification (NCBI taxonomy): domain Eukaryota; kingdom Metazoa; phylum Chordata; class Amphibia; order Anura; family Ranidae; genus Glandirana; species Glandirana rugosa. Next base: position 96,430 of record BLSH010297626.1, on the reverse strand, counting down.
GAGAAGATGGAGGAAGAAAGAAGAAAAGAGCTATAATACAAAATAAAGGACTTGTCAAAAACTGCCTATTGTGGGGCGTGGTTTGAAAGCACTGCAGATGGCAGCAGGTCTCTAGAGCTCCTGCTGAACCTGGAGGAATAATCAGCTACAAGACCCGATCCACAAGCAAAAAACAGCCATAAAGTCAGATAACTCACCCTTTTCAACGGAAAAGATGTCCAGGAAAAGAAAAGAGGTCAGACAACCTCAAAAACTGACCGAGTTCTTCTCTGGGATAAGAGGCCACAATCAAGATGGCGCCCGCTCGTCAGCCCAGGGAGAAGGAGAAGAGGGAAGCAGCAAAATAGCCTACTACACAGACAGAGGAGAGAAAGTGGCTGCGCGCAAAAATTGCGGATCTAGAAGACCGAAGTAGACACAATAATTTAAAACTAAGGGGGATCCCTGAAGAAATCCAACAAAAAAATCTGAACCAACACGTCACCGACCTATTTCGCTCTCTGCTCCCTGACCTTCAACCTATCAAACTCTCGATCGACCGGATCCACCGCATCCCCAAGCCAACATACCTACCGGAAAACATCCCTAGGGACGTGCTTTTAAGGGTACATTTTTACACTACAAAGGATATGCTATTGCGAAAGTCCAGGGCCCTAGGGAAACTTCCCTATACATATGGGAATGTGCAGATCTACACCGACCTGTCCAAATTCACTCTGGACCTCAGACGTAACCTCAATACTATAACCAAGGCGCTACGCAATCATAATATTGCATACAAGTGGGGTCACCCCACTAAACTGTCAATTAAAAGAAATGGCAAATTCCTCACCATCCAGTCTTTAGAAGCAGGGTTGGAACTGCTCAAGGAATGGGGTATTATTCCTGAACCTCCAGTCCCTAGCAACACCCGGAGACCTCCAAACCTGAACCAGCCACTGTGGCATAAAACCAACCGCAACTTCAAATCCAAATTCTAATGGGTCACTTCAACATTATCCTCGTTGCAACGACTCATCCTCCACTACATAGGTAGTGCTGAACCTGTTGAACTGTTTCCCCCAGATTACTACAAGCAGCTGCAACATAACTTCACCAGCTGCGCAGTTATGTTGTATCTTCACCTCTTGTTCCTATCTTCTCTCCCTCCCCTTCACCCACTGAACTCAACTGGAGTCGTACGAGAGCGACCCGCAGATCAGCAGTTATTCGTGGAGCCTCTCACCAGAGCGATGGACCCCACATACGCCAAGGAAAATACCTATCACCCAACAGTGAGTAAAGATTTCTCAAAGCGTCTCACTCTACACCATGGCTATCAAAGTCATATCTATGAATGCCAAGGGCCTGAACCACCCAGCAAAGAGAGCATCCCTCTGGCAAACAGTGATCAAACTAGGTGGGGATATAATTTGTGTCCAGGAAACCCACTTCAAAAAAACTGCCGCCCCCACATTCGCCCACAAACTGTTCCCACACATACACTCAGAAAAGAAGCGGGGCGTGGCCATCATAATTAAAGAAACTATTGACTTTGAACCCATACATGAAATTGCAGATGCAGAAGGCCGCTACCTGATAATGATTTGCAAACTCAATGGCACCCTAACTACGCTTTCTTGTCTTTACGCTCCTAACTCCCGCCAGATGTCATTTCTCAAAAAACGAACCCGGAAAGTACGGAAAAACCAAAAGGGTATGTTGCTCATGTGCGGAGACTTTAATTTGGCATCAAATTTCCAAATGGACACGTCAAGCAGGCACTGCAGACACTCATCCCCAATGCAACAATATCTCATGGAGAATGATGTATACGATGTTTGGCGCTGCCATCACCCTACCAGAATAGACTATACATTTCACTCTGTGACACATAACTCATATACACGAATCGATCTTTTCCTAGCCAATAAACATTTGCGCCAACAGATATCCGAATTCAGCATCGCACCTATAACATGGTCGGACCACGCTCCAATCTGTCTAACTATTGCGGACCGTAATAGACTCAAAAACCCTAATATTTGGAGGGCTAATGCACACCTCATGAAGACTTCCCCCTATGCGGAAGAACTTCAAATGTCATTGAAGGAATTCTTTAACATCAACAAAAGCTCAGTAGAAAAGTCTTAGAGGAGTTTTTATTAAACTGGGAGCACAAGATAAGGAGGAGGGCGCGGCGTATGGATGAGGTCACTAACTCCATCAAAGAGGTTGAAGCCGTAAACAAAAAAACACCCAATGCATCTCTCAACCTACAATTGTTAGCGTTACAGCAAGAACTTCGGGCACTACTATTAAACAAATATGAAAAGGCACACAGAAGACTCAAAGCCATAGCTTACTCTACCAATAATAAAGCAGGGAAACGAATGGCAGCACGTCTTCGTGCTGCTCGTACTAAAGCCAAAATCCCATTCATCTACCATCCTTCTACCAAAGACAAAATAATGACCCCACAAGGAATAGCAAATGCATTCAGCGCATACTATGAATCCCTCTATAACTTGAAAGCAGACCCAGAGACACCCCAACCCTCACAGACAGAGATAAACAACTTCCTCGCGCAAATAAAACTTCCCAGCCTTTCTGCGGAGCAGATCCAGTGCCTGAATGCTCCCTTCACCCCGCAGGAAATATCCAAATGTATAGACTCTCTCCCAAACAATAAAGCACTGGGCCCAGATGGCCTACCGGGCAAATACCTCAAACAATTCAAAGAAATACTCTCTCCCTATATGAGTGACCTCTTCAATGACGCCTCGTCCTCCGCTTTCCCTCAAGAAATGTTAAAAGCTCTTATGATTGCGCTCCCCAAGCCTGGCAAAGAACCGTCCTCTCCCCAAAATTTCCGACCTATTTCGCTCCTAAATGTGGATATTAAGGTATATGCCAAGATATTGGCATCCAGATTGATGAAATATATTCCCCTGTTGATTCATCATGACCAGACTGGTTTTGTCGCTGGTAGACAATCAACAGATGCCACCAGGAGGTTAATTAATATCACACACCTGGCTAGGACCTCCGGAACGCCTTCTCTGCTCCTCTCACTGGACGCAGAGAAGGCGTTCGACAGAGTCCACTGGGGCTATCTACGGGTGGTTCTGGCTAAGTTTGGCTTCAGGGGTAATATTCTGCATGCAATCATGGCACTATACTCAGAACCTTCAGCAAATGTATTCATAGCAGACTCTATCTCCTCTTCCTTTCATATTACTAATGGTACCCTTCAGGGATGTCCCCTTTCCCCCGTAATTTTGAACTTAGCCATTGAACCCTTAGCAGAACATATACGGTCATCTAAAAATATAACTGGACTAAAGATTGGTGATGAGTCGCATAAAATAAGCTTATTTTCTGACGCCATTGTCCTAATCATGACTAACCCACACACCTCTCTACCAGCTGCACATGTAGCTGCACTACATAAATTTGGTACCATTTCATACTATAAAGTCAACCCCTCTAAATCCCACATTCTAGGCCTGGGCATAGATAGCGTGACACGTGCCGCTATCTCCACCCAGCTACGGTATCAGTGGTCCACATCTACTATTGCATACCTTGGCATAGCCTTATCTAATAATCCCGACAACTTGTTTAAAGACAACTTTCTCCCTTTTAAACAAAAGTTCACCTCCTCTAGCTAAACAAGAGCTCTCTTGTGGGGGCCGTTTAGCAGCGTTTAAAATGATACTCCTCCCAAAATTGCTCTACCTGTTCAGGACTCTACCAATTCCAATTCCCATACGTACCTAAATTCTCTACAAACATTATTAGGGAAATATATATGGCTAGGTAAAAAGCCTAGAGTAAACAGAAACTGGCTATACAGGCATAGAGCTGTAGGGGGCTCGGGACTTACAAATATTGCAGACTACTATAGCGCCGCTATCCTGGCACAATTAAGAGAGTGGTTCGTAGCTGAAAACCCTCCCCCCTGGTGCAGATTGGAAAGCCACCAAATCCCGGGACGTAACCTAAATTTATGGCTCCACAGCACCCACCCGAGAGCACATATCCCTAAATCACTGGCGCCTCCAATCATCGCAACAGTCAAAGCTTGGAGGAAATTCACAGCTCTGGAATGGGCGAGTAATATTATTGACAAACCAAAAATCCCGGCAAAAGCCATACAACAACTTATCCCAGATTTCTCTCTACTCCTATGGTCAAATAAACCCTCTAGCATACTGAATTAAGTTTTCACAAGAGGGAATTAAATCATTTTCCCAACTACAAGCTGAGCTAGGCATCCCAGAAACAAATTATTATAAATACCTACAACTGAGGCATTGTATCAATAGCAACCCTCATATTCTTAAACCTCTGCCTACAAAAGTGCTTAAATTTCTGTCTCTGCAATGAGTTAGCCAGAAGAGCATCACCCTATTCCACAACTTGATTAGGGAAAAAAACTCTTTCTCCCATACATATATTTTCCAACAATGGGAAACGGACTTAAAAAACACATTTTCCTCACAACAATGGGACATAGCCATTAGATCTATCTACAAATATACTACATGCTCAGCACTATAGGAAACGTCGCAAAATATTTTACA
>BLSH010297626.1:69310-91852 GCA_018402905.1 Glandirana rugosa | reverse complement strand
ACATTTTATAAAACGCTGCAAAGGATATCACGACTCGTACATCATATAAACATCTATCTAGATTACCGATAAATAGCCATTAGATCTATCTACAAATATACTACATGCTCAGCACTATAGGAAACGTCGCAAAATATTTTACAACGTGGGTACCTCACACCTCAAAAAATGTCCGCCTCCAACCTCTGTTGGAGACAGTGTGGTTCCATAGGCACATTAGTACACATCCTTTGGGAATGCCCACGGCTTGAACACTTTTGGGCAGAGGTATTCCGCATAATAACTGACATCACAAGGAAGAACGTACAGGCCTCCCCTGAATTAGGTCTTCTCAACCTAAACATCGAATCATTCCCACATCATCTGCATAAAACAATTACACACATATTGTTAGCCGCTAGACAAAATATCGCCAGACTATGGAAAAACCCTGACCCTCCTTCCTATATTAACATAATTAAACGCAAGAACACTTCACCTACGAAACTATTTTGTCGTCTGACAGAGACTCCTATCAGAAACTTAAAAAGCAATGGGATCCTTGGGTTCAGTGGTACACAAAAACCACCTGCTCTAGGTGCATTACCCCAGTCTGAGTGCAGTCCCCTCCCCCCCCACTCACTTACTTTATACTTTCCTCCTCCTTTCTGTACAATATTTTTCTTCTCCTTTTCTTTTTCTCCTACTTTGATGCTGAGAGAGCAGATATGGCTACATATGTTTCCTGATACAACTGCAACATCGGTTATTTGCTTAGTAATGTTCTTAGGAGGCGTGGTACGTCCTCTGCCCTTGACACAGTGAGATCCCTTTGGGGTGTCCGGGATGGAGGACGGGCAGTGCTCTGCTCTAGAGTTTGATCTCATTTATGTCTATGCTTAACAGGACTTAAATAGTACTATTTGAATGTCTCTCTACACTACGGCATCTGTATTTGAATTACAATGTTATCCAGCGTATGTATTCTATATGTTAACTTCAATAAAAACTATTGAACATCAAAAAACTGCCTATTGTTTATTTTTACACTACACTCCTTTTTTGGTGAATGGGTAGGGGTACAAAGTACCCCAAACCTATTCACATGGGGGGGTCAGGATCTGATAAGCCCCCTGCCCGCAGACCCCCACAACCACTGGCCAGGGTTGTGGGGATGAGGCCCTTCTCCCCATCAACATGAGGACAAGGTGCTTTGGGGGGGGACTTCAAAGCATCCTCCCCATGTTGAGGGCATGTGGCCCAGTATGGTTCGGAGGGGGGGGCGCTCTGCCAGGGCTGTGTGCTCGGATAAGGGTCTGGTTCAGATTTTGGGGGGACCCACGCCATCTTTTTAAAAATTTGGCACGGGGTTCCCCTTAAAATCCATACCAAACCTAAAGGGCCTGGTTTGGATTTTGGGGGTAGACGCACATCATTTTTAAAAAAAATTTTGCGCGGGCCATGCTGTTGCAAATTACTTAAAAAATTGTGATAAAATCCCCCAGTCAAACAGGTGGCCAAAAATTGGGTCTTGGGTGCTGGAGGTGCCAGAACATATATATATGTTCTGGCAATATATTTTTATACACCACGTCAAGTGGACTATATACCTTAGGTACAGATGTATAGAGCACGCTCAATACGCTGTGTGTGTGTATGTATGTATATATATGTATGTATGTGTATGTGTATGTGTATATATATATATATATATATATATATATATATATATATATATATATACCAGGCTGTGTATATATACCAGGCTGTATATATTTTTATACACCACATGAAGTGGACTATATACCGTATGTACAGTGTACACTGATATATAGCACACTGTGTGTGTATATACAGTTGTATGCAAAAGTTTAGGAACCCCTGACAATTTCCATGATTGTCATTTATAAACATTTGGGTGTTTGGATCAGCAATTTCATTTTGATCTATCAAATAACCGAAGGACACAGTAATATTTTAGTAGTGAAATGAGGTTTATTGGATTAACAGAAAATGTGCAATATGCATCAAAACTAAATTAGACGGGTGCATAAATTTGGGCACCCTTGTCATTTTGTTGATTTTTATACCTGTAACTACTTAGCACTGATTAATTGGAACACACAATTGGTTTGGTGAGCTCATGAAGCCTTGAACTTCATAGACAGGTGCATCCAATCATGAGAAAAGGTATTTAAGGTGGCCAAATGCAAGTTGTTGTTCTCTTTGACTCTCCCCTGAAGAGTGGCAACATGGGGGGCCTCAAAACAACTCTCAAATGACCTGAAAATAAAGATTGTTCTACATTATGGTTTAAGGGAAGGCTACAAAAAGTTATCACAGAGATATAAGCTGTCAGTGTCCACTGTGAGGAACATAGTGAGGAAATGGAAGACCACAGGCACAGTTCTTGTTAAGGCCAGAAGTGGCAGGCCACATAAAATATTGGAGAGGCAAAGGCGAAGGATGGTGAGAACGGTCAAAAACAGCCCACAGACCACCTCCAAAGACCTACAACATCAACTTTCTGCAGATGGTGTCACTGTGCATCGTTCAACAATTCAGCGCACTTTGCACAAGAAGCTGTATGGGAGAGTGATGCGAAAGAAGCCTTTTCTGCACACACACCACAAACGGAGTCGCTTGAGGTATGCAAACGCACATTTGGACAAGCCAGCTTCATTTTGGAATAAGGTGCTGTGGACTGATGAAACAAAGATTGAGTTATTTGGTCATAACAAGGGGTGTTATGCATGGCGGCAAAAGAACACAGCGTTCCAAGAAAAACACTTGCTACCCACAGTAAAATTTGGCTGTATATATTTTTATACACCACGTGAAGTGGGCTATATACACTACACTAACCTGTCTGCACTAATTGACAGACATTTATTTAGATATCTAGCTATCTATCTAGTTAGCTATCTATTTTCTGTGATGTTTGTCTGCTTTTTACAGTTTTTTTTTTTTTAAGCTAGCTATCTAAACTGCCTGATACAGGAACCTACGCTATCTCTTTACAAGCAGCGCTGACACACACTATCATAGAGCCGCTGTATCAGCAGCTTTATATAGTGTGGGGCGTGGATTGAGACTGCTGTGCAGTGAATGGCTAAAGGCATCCTGCCTTTAGCCAATCAAAGCTTTCACAGCAGGCAGCTCGCTGATTGGCCAAAGCATGCAGGTCATGTTCATGCTTTGACCAATCAGCGGGCGGTATTCCGCCACCATTTTAAAACATTATGGGGTGCGCGTAGTTGCCGCAAACGCCCCATAATGTTCGGGAAAACCCAAACTAGCGAACAGGGGATGTTTGGGTCGAATTTGCGTTCGATCCGAACACAAACCCCATCCCTAATTACCACCCTTGTCAGCGGGTTTGATAATAATGTCACTACGTTTTTGTAATTGTTTAAGTGCTATTGATTGTTGGGCTGTGAGGTTGGATGAGAAGTCCTCCCATTTATGTCACTTAAGGTCACAAATTGCCTGTTGAAGAAAGGCCCAGATGGTTGGCCAAGTCATCAAATCAGGAAATTTTTGTGATTTGGCTTTAAACTCAGGGGGCTATCAGACCAAGCCACGGGCGCAGCCCTGGAGGCAGCCAGTGTCTGTGCCTTGGGGAGTGAGCCCGGGGCCGGGTCGGCAGAATCATCAGTGGTGCCCTCCTCGTATAGTAACATGAGAGATTCCTGAGCGCCTGAAACTCCACCATGGTGAAGTGTCTTGTGCGCTCCGTGAGCTCACGCTCAAGATTTGCATTTTGGCAATCTTTATCAAAGATATATCGGAAAATCAAGTTCCGTGCAAAGAGGTAAAGATCCTCGATCATTTCAGTCATCTGTAATGGATCAAGAGGGCAGAAGCTGAGTCCAAACTGCAGGGCTGCTAGCTCATCAGTAGAAAGTGTAAACGGTGTGCGGTTAATAATGTTTGGTTGTGAGGTCCCGTGGATGTGCTTGTGAATTAAAAGTCAAAATAACCAACATTAATATACAATACAACTTGATACAAGAGCATGTGGGGAATTATCAGGTGGTTCACTTACCCACAGGATTGACCACAAGGCGGGATGCCAAACAATGTTCCCCGTCAGCGGAAATGGGGATTTGTATGGAGGTGAAACACAATGTGTCTTATAGTATACAGCAATAGATGATTAATGATTCTCACAGGTGTATGTGGGCAAGCACATCCACGGGACCTCACAATGAAACATTAACCTCACACCGTTTACACTTTCTACTGATGAGCAAGCAGTCCTGCAGTTGGGACCCCGCTTCTGCCCTCTTGATCCATTACGGATGACTAAAACTATCAAGGATCTTTACCTCTTTGCCCGTAACTTGACTTTCTGATATATCTTTGATAAAGAGTGCCAAAATGCAAATCTTGAGAGCACGAGACACTTCAGCATGGAGGAGTTACGGGAGAGTAGGTCTAGTGCTACAATTATTTCTCTCGCTCTAACGCAAGCGGAAATTCATCACATGTGTGGTTTGAACACTGTTTACATATGTGGACGTAGCTTACGTATGTGTTCGCTTCTGTTGGTGAGAATGCGGGGACGGGGGCGCTTTACATTTTTTTTATTGTTTATTTTACCTTTATTTTTTTTTTACACTGTGTCTTTAATTTTTTTTAACACTTTTATTCCTATTACAAGGAATATAAACATTCCTTGTTTATAAACATAAACACCTATTACAAGGAATATAAACATTCCTTGTAATAGGAATAGTATGTTACAGGTCCTCTTTATGGAGAGATGTGGGGTCAATAAGACACCACATCCCTCCTCCAGGCTGGAAAGACTGAGATAAAAAAAAAAAAAAAAATTAACGATCCTGGCCTTTAAAGCCATATTCATGGCTCTGTTTACTAAAGCCGGCCCGAACGTGACATAACGGGCCTCCGAGGATCATAGAGATGACTGGTGACCATTATGTTGGAATACTGTCCTGTGGCCCAGTCTCCAAAGGGAGGGGATCATGCTCTGCTTCAGTATGTCACAGTACATGTTGGCATTCATGGTTCCCTCAATGAACTGTAGCTCCCCAGTGCCAGAAGCTCTAATGCAGCCCCAGACCATGACACTCCCACCACCATGCTTGGCTGTAGGCAAGACACACTTGTCTTTGCACTCCTCACCTGGATGCCGTCACACATGCTTGACACCATCTGAACCAAATAAGTTTATCTTGGTCTCATCAAACCACAGGACATGGTTCCAATAATCCATTTCCTTAGTCTGCTGGTCTTCAGCAAACTGTTTGCAGGCTTTTTTGTGCATCATCTTTAGAAGAGGCTTCCTTCTGGGATGACAGCCATGCAGACCAATATTATGCAGAGTGTGGTGTATGGTTTGAGCACTGACAGGCTGACTCCCCACCCCTTCAACCTCTGCAGGAATGCTGGCAGCATTCATATGTCTATTTTCCAAAGGCAACTTCTGGATATGACGCTGAGCGCGTGCACTCAACTGCTTTGATCGACCATGCACTCAACTTCTTTGGATGACCATGGCGAGGCCTGTTCTGAGTGGAACCTGTCCTGTTTAATCGCTGTATGGTCTTGGCCACCGTGCTGCAGCTCAGTTTCAGGGTCTTGGCAATCTTCTTATAGCCTAGACCAACTTTATGTAGAGCAACAATTCTTTTTTTCAGATCCTTAGAGAGTCCTTTGCCATGAGGTGCCATGTTGAGCTTCCAGTGACCAGTCTGAGAGAGTGAGAGTGATAACACCAAATTTAACACACCTGCTCCCCATTCACATCTGAGACCTTGTAACATTAACGAGTCACATGGCACCGGTAAGGGAAAATGGCTAATTGGGCCCAATTTTGACATTTTCGCTTAGGGGTGTACTCACTGTTGTTGCCAGCGGTTTAGGCATCAATGGCTGTGTGGCTACTTTACATTTGTAGAAAAGTATCATTTCTCCAGTGTTGTCACAAGAAAATATAGAATAAAATATTTACAAAAATGCGAGGGGTGTACTCGCTTTTGTGAAATACTGTATATCAGTGTAAACTGTACATACGGTATATATTACATTTAACATGGTGTATTAATATATCCAGTTCCACACTGCCTACCGCATATTTACGGCGGCAGTGTGGACGCTGGTCGCGAATCGCCGTAAAAAGACGGCGATCTGCGAATGGCCGCTAGGAGCTGCTGCACTCCTGAGGAGTGTGCCCGCGGCTCGGGTGGACCCAATGTCCGCCGGCGAGCCGCGATGAGTGGCCACAGGCAAAGAACGGGGAACCGCCGATGTAAACACGGTGGTTCCCCATTCTGACAGTGCGGGCATGGGAGATCTACTGATCCCTGTCACTGGGATCAGTTAGATCTCTTATTCTCATGGTAGCCCAACCCCCCCACAGTAAGGACACACCCAGGGAACACTGTTAACCCCTAGATCTCCCCCTGCAGGTTAACCCCTTCACTGCCAATGACATTTATACAGTAATCAGTGGACATTTAAACTTCTGATCGCTGAATAAATGTCATTGGTCCCAAAAAAGTGTCAAAAATGTCCGACATGTAAAAATCACAGATCGCCGCCATTACTAGTAAAAATAAATAAATAAATAAAAACCCCAGAAATTAATTCTCACCATCCGTAAACGTGGCCATTTTTGCGCAAACCAATCAATAAACGCAGATTGCGATTTTTTTTTTTATTTTTTTTTTTAATCACAAATATGAGGAAGAATATAAATCAGCCAAAACCGGTCAAAAAAATGTTTTTTTTATATATTTTTTTGGGATTTGAATTTTAGCAAAAAGTAAGAAATTTGTTTTTTTTTTGCAAAATAGTCGCTCTTCTTTTGTTTATAGCGGTGATCAGAAATGACGTAGAGGTGATCAAATACCACCAAAAGAAAGCTCTATTTGTGGGAAAAAAAGGGCGCAAATTTTGTTTGGGTACAACGTCGCACGACCACGCAATTGTCAGTTAAAGCGACGCAGTGCCGAATCGCAAAAAGTCCTCTGGTCCTAAACTGGGAAATTCTTCCAGAGGTGAAGTGGTTAAATACAGCCTGATATAGATATAGATATAGATATATATATATATATATATATATATATATATATATACATATACACACAGCGTATTGAGTGTGCACTATATATCAGTACATACGGTATATAGTACACTTGACGTGGTGTATTAAAATTAAGTACACCCCTCACATTTTTGTAAATATTTTATCATATCTTTTCATGTGACAACACTGAAAAAATGACACTTTACTACAATGTAAAGTAGTGAGTGTACAGCTTGTATGACTGTAAATTTGTTGTCCCCTCAAAATAACTCAACACACAGTCATTAATGTCTAAACCGCTGGCAACAAAAGTGATTACACACCTAAATGAAAATGTCCAAATTGGGCCCAATTAGCCATTAAACCTCACCGGTGTCATGTGACTCATTAGTGTTTCAAAGTCTCAGGTGTGAATGGGGAGCAGGTGTGTTAAATTTGGTGTTACCGCTCTCACTCTCTCATACTGGTCTCTGGAAGTTCAACATGTCACCTCATGGCAAAGAACTCTCAGAGGATCTGAAAATAAGAATTGTTGTTCTACATAAAGATGGCCTAGGCTATAAGAAGATTGCCAAGACCCTGAAACTGAGCTGCAGCACGGTGGCCAAGACCATACAGCGGTTTAACAGGACAGGTTCCACTCAGAACAAGCCTCGCCATGGTTGCCCAAAGAAGTTGAGTGCACGTGCTCAGCGTCATATCCAGAGGTTGTCTTTGGGAAATAGGCATATGAGTGCTGCCAGCATTGCTGCAGAGGTTGAAGGGATGGGGGGGTCAGCCTGTCAGTGCTCATACGCCGAACACTGCATCAAATTGGTCTGCATGGCTGTTATCCCAGAAGGAAGCCTTTTCTAAATATGATGCACAGGAAAGCCCGCAAACAGTTTGCTGAAGACAAGCAGACTAAGGACATGGATTACTGGATCCATGTCCTGGGGTCTTATGAGACCAAGATAAACATATTTGGTTCAGATGGTGTAAAGCGTGTGTGGCGACAACCAGGTGAGGACTACAAAGACAAGTGTGCCTTGCCTACAGTCAAGCTTGGTGGTGGGAGTGTCATGGTCTGGGGCTGCATGAGTGCTGCCGGCACTGGAGAGCTACAGTTCATTGAGGGAACCATGAATGCCAACATGTACTGTGACATACTGAAGCAGAGCATGATCCCCTCCCTTTGGAGACTGGGCTGCAGGGCAGTTTTTCAACAAGATAATTACCCCAAACACACCTCCAAGATGATCACTGCCTTACTAAAGAAGATGAGGGTAAAGGTGATGGACTGGTCAAGCATGTCTCCAGACCTAAACTCTATTTCGCATTTGTGGGGCATCCTCAAATGGAAGGCGGAAGAGCGCAAAGTCTGTGATGTTGCCATGGAACAGTGGAAGAGGACACCAGTGGCAAGCTCTGGTGAACTCCATACCTAACAGGGTTAAGACAGTGCTGGAAAATAATGGTGGCCCCACAAAATATTGACACTTTGAACCCAATTTGGACGTTTTCACTTAGGGGTATACTCACTTTTGTTGCCAGCAGTTTAAACATTAATGGCTGTGTATTGAGTTATTTTGAAGGGACAGCAAATTTACACTGTTATACAAGATGTACACTCACTACTTTTCATTGTAGCAAAGTGTCATTTCTTCAGTGTTGTCACATGAAAATATATAATAAAATATTTACAAAATTGTGAGGGGTGTACTCACTTTTGTGAGATACTGTGTGTGTGAGAGTGTGTGTGTGTGTGTGTGTATATATATATATATATATATATATACACACACACAGCGTACTGAGTGTGCACTATATATCTGTACATACGGTATATAGTACACTCGATGCGGAATATTAAAATATATACAGCCATTTATATATATATTAAGGAAAATTGTTTTCATACTTACCGTATTTTTCCTTTCCTGGATCTTCCTCATGTCAGCCTACTATGGGTCAGCTCCGCCCCCTCTGACCCCTTCAGGACAACCTCTTTCCAAGCCTATAAGAGGTGGCTGTCTGCCCCTATGCAGTGTTCAGTTTACCCACCTTGCAACGGACTTTGGGTGGGAGTTCCCCGGCTGACATGAGGAGGATCCAGGAAAGGAAAATTACGGTAAGTATGAAAACAATTTTCCTTATTCCTGGACCTCCTCATGTCAGCCTACTACGGGACGTAGCAAGCAATCAACCACATAAGGGAATGGAAAGAAACAAATAACCAAAATCATAAACCAATATCAATTATTTTAATGGCCGACAGCCGCCGACAGAACAGTAGACCCCAAAAGCTTCCGAAGCCGTCAGAGTTACATTCACTCTGTAGTGCTGAATGAAAGGATTAGGTGCACTCCAGCTAGCTGCCCTGCACACTGCTTCTGCTGACACCTTAGCGTATGAGCACAGAAATCTGCCATGCTTCTCATAGAATGTGCTTTGACCTCCAATGGCGGAGGATACCCCGACTCTCTATATGCCATCTGGATAGTTTTTACGATCTATGAAGACACCATTCTAGGTGGCATAGCCATGCCTTTCCTGGAGTCACCAGGAAAGCTGAAGAGCTGATCTTGTTTTCAGAAATCCTTAGTTCCCTCTAGATATATTGATAAGGCCTGCACTAGATCCAACCTAGTCCATTTGTCTTCTTTGTCGTTACTATCCGGGAAAGCCGATAAGACTGATTCCCAATTCATATGCAAAGCTGATGCTACCTTTGGAAGAAAGCTTGGGACCGGCCTGAGTATTATTTCATCTTGGAGTATTAGGCAATATGGCTCCCTGGCTGAGAAAGCACACAGTTCAGACACCCTTCTGGCTGATGCAATTGTCATAATAAACCAAATGGAGGTGCTAATAAGGCTTTCAGAACTAAAGGCAGGTCCCACTTCATAAAAAAGTTTTATTGGAGACCTGATCTTTATTGCTGCCATTAAGAAACGCATCACTAGAGGATCCAAGGCCCATCTTTGTTCAACATAGCTGACTGGGCAGACTTGAACTTTTAAGGAGCTATACGCTAAACCCTTGCCCAGAACTTTCTGGAGAAATTCCAATATGTTAGAGATTGAGGGTGACCTAAGATCCCAGCTCTTTCCTGCTGAGAAGTGACAAAATGTGACAAAATTCTTTATATATCCTATAATAAAGTATTATTGGTCATTTTCTTAAGACTAAATGCTCTATAGATCTCCTCCCAACCTCCACACCATCAACCCCGGCTTCGGGTTAAACTGCTTGTTCTGCAGCAGAAAATCTTTGTGAGAAGGCAGAGGAATTGGCCGACACTTCTTTATCTTATATGCAAAACCATGGTCTTCTGGGCCAGAAGGACCACACCGCTATTGCTGTTACCACCTCCTGTTGAATCTTCATTAAAACTCTGAGGATTAGCGAGAGAGGAGTTAACACAGACTAGGGGAAAGTCCCATGGAATGGATAGAGCATCCTGGCCTAGAGCTTGCGAGTGCCATCTTCGAGAGAACACGTAATCTGAGAGTTTTCCTCCAATGCCACCCAATCTATGACTGGTGTCCCCCAGACCTTGAAGATTTTGAACAGGTATCTGGGATTCAAGCCCCATTCGTTCAGATCCAAGAATCTCTGACTCAGTTGATCCACCAGTTTGTTTTGTGGACCCAGAAGGTATGCTGCTGTTAGGGAAAAATCTGGCATGCCACTCTGAGCAGTGGGAGGCTCCTGGTGCCCCCTTGCCGGGCCACGTAGGCTACCATGGTTTGTTGTCGGAAAGGACTTTGACTGTCCCCTTTGCAAAATCGATTGGAAGGCTACTAGAGCGTGCCAAACGGCTTCCAATTCTAACAGGTTTGAATGCTGAGATAGAGATGCCTCTCATTTGCCCTGTAATTATTGGCCTAAGGAATGAGCTCCCCAGCCTTCTAGGCTGGCATCTGTAGTCAGCACTACTGGAACTGGAGGTTCGAGAGGCACCCCGCGGTATAGATTCTGAGATATCTTCCACCACATCAGAGACCGTTTTATTGGTACTGAATGGTAGATCTTCTGGGTTAACGAGTGTCAATCCTATTGATGGAGAAAATTGTATTGAAATCTCCCCTTTCGTCATCTGGCCCAGGGTACTACCTGGATCGTGGAAGACAACAGGCCCAGGTACTGCCTACACTCCTTGGCCATCAGAAATGGGCTGGTCATTACTATTTCCGATTTGGACTGAATTTCCACAATCTTCCTGAGAGGCAGAAATCCACGACCTTGGGTAGTGTCAAATTGCATTCCTAGATACTCTAGGACTTGAGCTGGTTGCAACCGACTCTTGCGATGGCTGATTAACCAACCAAAACATCTGATCGTGCTGCAGGTTATCAGCATGTGCTGTTGAAGGAGGGATTTGATTGCGGCCTGGAGGAGAATGTCGTCCAGATAATGAAAAATTTGAATGCCTCTGATTCTTAAGATAGCGATGACCACTGCCAAAACTTTTGAAAATGTTCTTGGAGCTGTGCACAGCCCAAATGGCAGCCAACAAAATTGGAAATGGAAGCGATGATGTGATGCACTTATTGGCACATGTAGGTAGGCATCCGCTAGGTCTATTGATGCTAGCAAATCTCCCTTCTTCACAATGGACAATGATGGTTTGCAAGGACTTCATTCTGAATGGAGGGACTTTCATGAAGGCATTCAGGGCTTTTAAGTCCTGGACCGGCCTGAATCCTCCTGAGGATTTTGTTACCAAGAACATAGGAGAATAGATTCCTTCTCCCTTCTCATGCTCCAGAACTGGCAGAATTGCTTGAGATGCCAATAAATTATTTACATACATTAATGAACAACGTCCTTTTCTCTGGACAAGTAGGAATCCGGGTCTCCACATAAGACCTAGGGAGGTCTTTCCTTGAATTCTAGGCAATATCCTCTTTGAATGATGTCCAAGACCCAGGCATCTTAAACTTCTTCTGCCCAGACCTCTCCAAAGTAAGACAGTCTGCTCCCACTTAGGAAGTCTAGACGGGGACCCCTTCAGAAGAGCTTGTCTGAAGCTTTCGCTGGCTGGTTCGCCTTGGCTTTGGTTGCTTTGGGAAAGGTTGGACCCTGCCCCTTCCACTGCCTAAAGAACGGTCGCCCCGGTTGGTCCGCTGAAGCTTCCCTGAATCCTTCTTTAGATCTCTCAACGGATGAAAGGGCTGAGGAAATCTTTTCCTTTCCTGCGGAATTAGCCCTGAGTTCCCTCCAGAAACTCGTTGAACCTCTGACTCCAAGGTCTTGCCAAAACATTTCCCATCGAAAAGAACTGAGCAAAGGCTGTGCAAATTTAGAGAGGAATTTTCCAGTCTCATCTGTGATGCGTACTCACGTGGCATCATAGACAAAGACACGTATGAGGCTATATTGGTAAAAAAAACCCTGAGTACCAACCTTCTAAGCATTACCCAAAACACACAAAAGTATGAAAACGCCTCCGGGGAGACCCATTGTCTCCGGGATTGGCAGCTACACTGAACAAATGAGTCATCTTATTGACGCACATCTAAACCCCCACGTTTCGTCCCTACCCTCTTATATAAAAGACCCTCCTGACTTACTAAGAACATTGGAGGACATCCAGGTACCCCCCAACACAAGACTCATGGCCATAGATGTGGAGGCCCTGTACAGTAGCATTCCGCACACCAAAGGCCTGAGAGTGATTAGAGAATTCCTCTATGAGAGACACCAAGATTTTCAGAAACAAAACTAATTTATTTTGACTGCTCTTGAACACATCCTCACTAGGAACGTGTTCATGTTTGATGACTCCTACTACCTCCAGATACAGGGCGTAGCGATGGGGATGTGCAGTGTCCCGTCATATGCGAACCTGTATCTGGGGGGGTGGGAGAGGACGATTTTCGCCAATGAGAGATTCGAGAGATTCTGGTTATGCATTCTCCTCTGGCTCCGATACATTGATGATGTTTTCATGCCCTGGTCGGGGTGAATTTTTTTCGATTTTATCCATAAACAAATTCAATCTCAAATTTACAATGGTATCCGACTTTAGGACTATTCCCTTTTTGGACATCCAAATTCATCTAAGTAATGAGGGTCAGATAGCGACTACACACTATAGGAAACCTAAAGCTGGCAAAACGGTATTGCATTCCCGGAGTTTCCATCCGGAACCTCTGGTGCATAGCATACCATACTCACAATACCTTAGGCTTCTAAGAATCTGTTCAACTGATGACTCTTTTAAACTAGAGGCTAATGCCTTGCATGAGAGGTTGCTGTCCAGATGTTACTCTCGCACCCTCCTACGCAAGGCATTTAACAAAGCTTTTGGCCGTACAAGGCAGGAAGTAATGTTTCGTAGATCTAAACTCAACCAAGATCATACTGTTCGCTTAATCACTCCCTATACAAGGCAACATAGGGCCATCAGAAAAATCCTTCGGGACCACTGGTACCTACGTACAAACGACAACATTCTCAGGAAATACATTAGGGATTTCCCTGAGATCACATTTAAACGTGCATACTCTATCAGGAATCGGGTAACACAAAGCCATTTCCAGCACCCGCAGGATGGTACCCAAAACCCCCCTAGTGGGACATGGAAATGTGGTCGGTGTGACTTCTGCCAATTGGATTTATGAAAATCAAACTTTATACCTTTCTAATGGCCAACTGCATAGTGTGCAACACTTCGTGGACTGTCAAACGATTGGCATTATCTACATAATGTACTGCGAATGCGGGACGTTTTATGTGGGTAAGACCAAACGCCAGTTCTGGCAGAGAATAAAAGACCACATCTATTACGGTAACAAGAAAATCCTATCTACACCCATAGGTAGACACCTGGGCCTGTATCATAATAACAGCACTGAGGTGGTCCGCTTCGCTGCCTTGGAGCAGGTATTGGAGAATCCCAGGGGTGGTGAATTCGATAAAATTATATTACAGCGCGAGACACGCTGGATTTATCTTCTAAAAGCCACTGAGAAACCTGGCTTAAATTAAGCTCTTAGTTACAAACCTTTTTTATAAATTATAAATATACATCGACTCCCTGACACTCTCGGCTGCCCCTTCCCTCCTCCTCTCCCTCTAATCTGTCTGTCTTAATGGTCTGGTTCTTGCTTGGGCATGATATAAAAACTACCCTAATAGTCTCAACCCATATACACTTCTTACTAGTCCAGTTTATGTCAAAAGTTCCACCACAGTCTTGCCATTAAATAGGTTTGATTGTTTTTTGTCTTTTGTTTATAGTCTACCATATTTCCGTCATTTATGGTATACGGGGACAAGGGATACAATATGTTTATGTTATAGAGCAGGCTTCTGATCATTGTATAGGTGATTTGTCTTTGTTGCTGCTTGTGGTCCGGCCTCTCAGAAGCGTCTTGAGGGACGGGCATATGCGTTTCACGCACTGGATGGTGTGTTGGTAGTTTGTTTGACTGCTGGGCTGGGCACACATGGGGAGGGTTTTGGGAATGTCTTTTCCCCTTCCCCTCAGCCCTGCCCACCAGTCTGACTCTCCATACACACGGCGAGCCTTAGTCTGGGCATGCGCCGTGTGTTGAAATGCACGTTGCGTCGCGCACATGACGTCACAGTCCAGTGACGCCTATCGCCGCCCACGACGTGAGGCGGCGATGGCGCAACGCAATGGGGGATATAAGCTGGACGCCATTATGGACGGTCCAGGTGGTGGAATCGGTACGCAGGGTAGTCGGTGCGCAAAGGAGACAAAGGTAAATAAAAGCCCACGCTACAAGTTTGGCTACTACCCTTTATCTGACTAGTATCTTGATACAATATGTCATCTATATTTTAGGCCACGCTCCTATGGCCGTCATTTCGGACTACTAGGAAGAGGGGTTATAGGCCTACACCTAATGTTTGGACCACAATTCTTCCCTTTTGGAAACATAAATATAAAGAGGAGTTCATGATGACCCTCCTTTTTACTATATTCCAGGTATAACCGATGGACCCCTTACGAAGTCTCTACAAGATATGATATGACTCCGCCAGTGATATGTCTTTTAGTATCATGTATGCGACATACTCTGGTAGTTATATTGGCCCAGACAACTAATTATAATTATAACACCTTCTTTTTACTATGTCCCCGCTTCCTTTAGAGACACCTTGCCTTTAATGTCCATCCATTAATTATTTGTGTATACACACTGGATACTCCGGTAACATTCAGTCCACCGATACAGGTACCAACTATTCCTTTGTTTTTAAACATCATCATTATTAAAAGAAGGAATTCCCTCTCCAACTATTAGTAACACTATGCATATACGTATTACGTTCAGATAATTTGTGAAAGCGCATACGCTAGGCCACTTCCGATCCCCTGTGCCCACCCCCCTGACACTACAGCCTCACTGGGGTGCCCAAAGGACCACAAGTAAGCATATAATGTTTGATGTATGTTGACGTATACCAAAATGGCAATGTATTACTATATTAATATGTCTGTATCTCCTATATTGGAATATATTTTTATATTATGTACTTTATATTTATAGTCTGCAAGAGAAAGGTCCAGAGGAAGCACATTTGCTACGAAATGCGTCAAACCTTCTATTCCACTGTTCTGTTTAAAATCTGGTATAATGTATCATTCCTTTGCCATATGTGGAATTTTTCTACTTGCAGGTTACTAAGGGTCCCCCAAGGGGATTTTTGGTCTTGTTTTGTCTTTTAATGCATAAATTCTGTATTTTAATGACCTAAATAAATGCTTAAATTTTAAATCCATCAGTCTCATATGTGCCGGCAAAATCCACTTCTTACTTTATATGGGTTTTCCCATATATTTTTGCACTTCTCTGCCCAATAGGATGGTGGCACAACCTAGAATGTAATATTTCTTCGTATGTGCTTGGAAGCACTATCCACTGACCAGTGCTTCAGCCATAGGGCTTACAGAATGAGCCATCAATTCCACTGTCATCCTGACCTGGTCCATGGCTACTTCTGCTAGAATATACACCGTGATCTTAATAGACTGCAAAGGGGGGGGGACCTTTGTCTCCCATCACTTAACCCAAAGAAATGGCCTCTAACTCCGCAATATACCTTTAAGGCTGCCGCCACTGAGGTAAGTACTATAGCTGGCCTGCAGGCTGCTCCTGCTACCGTGTACATTCTTTTGAGATCTGTATCTATCCTACGATCCATCGGATCTTGAAGGATACTGAGTCATCTAGAGGCAAAGTGATATGCCGAGCTAGTCTCTGTAATGAGCCATCCACCTTAGGCGTGGAATCCCAAAGCTCAGCATCCTTAGAGTGGAAAGGGTACAACTTTGAGACCCTGTTGTGGACGTTCAATCCTTTATCGGGCTTTGCCCATTCATCTTACATTATTTCCTCCACTAAAGGCCCTCTCACACCGAGGCGCTGTTAAACTGCCCGTAAAACAATGATCGCTTTTGAAGAGTTTTTCAGGTGCTTTTGAAGAGCTATCCATCCATTTCAATGGAGAGGGGTGTATTTTCCCCACCCTGCCAGGACACCGCCCCAGTGTGAAAGCATTCATTGATTTTAATAGAAACAGGTTTTTGTGAGCTTTTCAAGCGCCTTTTTAGCATGAAAGCGCATGAAAAGTGCCTCAGTGTGAAAGGGGTCCTAGGCTGGACCCACACTCATGCATCCCTAGAGTCCCCCACATCCCGCAGACCCACATCACAGAATGTGTTCCATAGGAAACAACACCAAATAGACAGTAGTGCAAATCTGCAAAATGCACCAAAAACGCACGGGTGCGAATCAGGCCCAAAGAAGGAATCAAGGAGAAATCAAATGCATGAGTGTCTGGTTCCAGTTCTGACTCAGAATGCTCTGAATATTCATCTGAACTACAGCGATATGTAGCATCTGGCTCTGATTCTGAAGCGGATGAGTGACGCCTAGGTCAGGATCTCTTAGGTACGGTTTTCAAGCCGCCTTTGACTGACGCCTTAATATAGTGCTTCGCCTGGCATGCATCTGCTGCATTATCAAACGCGGCTTCCTTCAAACAAGAGAACTATACACACCTCCCTGGTAGGGAGTTTGCCCCGCATGCCCAGCAGGCCTTCTCCTCTTCCCGGGCCGAGGCCCTTCCAGAAGATGAAGAGGATCTGCGTTTTTGCTTATGCACATGCTAGCGCTTAGTGGTCACTTTTTGGTGTTGCAACAGCAATTGGCCTGGGCTCAAGGCGCTGCAATGAGGCAACGGTGAGGGTGATCTGGAGTGGTGTTCTACAGGGATTTTATCCCGCCGCCGAACATTCCTCTGACCCGACTTATCCCGCTTTGAGCGCTTCTTTCTTTGCGGGTTCTTTCTTTAGTACTTCCCTGCGGGCTTTTACCCCGCATCTGGGTCTTCTCTCTGTGTAGAGAAGAAGAATGCTGTTAGGAAAATGCACTTCCTGGCCGTTTCTGGCCTCCTGCGCGCATACGCTAATGGCGCCAATAGCGGCCATTTAAGCAGGACAGCACCAGGAAGCAAGTGCTGTCCATTCTACAGCATTCCTGCACCTGTGACTCACAGTATCTGTTCTGAGTGAGTTCCTGTGACCCCGGCTACCTTTTGGACTTTGTTGCTATCTGCCTGCCCCGACCTCGGATTGTTTACAACCACTCTTCTGCCTGTCCCTTTCGTACTTCAGCCGCCAGCCCGTTATCAACCCAGCCTGCACCTGACTACCCATCTGCCTGATCCCTCTGTACTTCACTGCCAGCCAGTTGCCGACCCGGACCGCACCACTACTCTTCAGCCCGCACGAGCATCTGTGGACCTGTACCACCCATCAGAGACTTGTCCAGCCCTCATGCCCCCCTGTGCTCCTGAGCTCCCTGTCTGCACTACCAGGGGTTCTAGAACCAGGGCTGCAAGAGAGGTTGCCCCCGCATAAGCCAGACTCAACCACCAGGTATGTGACAGCAATGGACAGCCATGTCTGAGTCTGCATCGGGGCCCTCTCCCATGGAGGAACTGTGTGCTCACCTAGCTGGCTTGACCCAAGCTGTGAAAAGCCTTCAGGAAGGTTACACATGTCTGGAGAATCAAGTCTGGGATCTCGCTACCCCAGCACCAGGCAGTGCCAGTCAAACTTCCTCCCACACTATAGTGACTTTACCTACAGAGCCTAAGGTGCCCATGCCCGGGCGGTTCACGGGGGATCGCAGGAAGTTTCGGGTGCTTTGCAGCTCCTGCTAATTGTACTTTGCGCTCCAGCCCCGCACCTTTTCTCTGAAAGCCACCAAAGTGGGTCTAGTCATTTCCCTCCTCCGGGATGAGCCTCAAGCCTGGGCTCACTGCTTGCTGGAGCAGAACACCCCAGAGACCTCTAACCTGGACCGATTCTTCAGCGCCATGGCCCAGTTATACCAGGATACCCACTGCATAAGTGGCACTCCATGCTCTACAAAAGGGCGGCCATCCAGCTGAAGACTACCTGTCGGAATTCAGGCGCTGGAGCGCCAACATGGGCTAGGATGATGCCGCTCTCCGCCACTGATTCAGACTGGGGCTCTCCGAGCCGCTCAAAGATTTCGAGTACTTGGTCATGCCCTTTGGGCTCTGCAATGCCACGGCCACTTTTCAACATCTAGTGAGTGGCGTCTTCTGGGATTATCTTGATCTATTTGTAGTGGTCTACCTGGACAACATCCTCATTTTCTCCCCCTCCCTAGAGGAACATCGCAGGCATGTTAAGTGTGTACTCAGCCGTCTTCGGCAACACAGGCTGTGCGCCAAGGCAGAAAAATGTGCCCTTGAGCGTTCAGACATCTCCTTCCTGGGGTTCCACATCTCAACTACGGGCACCACCATGGACCCCCAGAAGGTCTCAGCCATCATCGATTGGCCAACGCCAAAGGACAAGAAAGCGGTGCAGAGCTTTGTAGGCTTCGCCAACTTTTATCGGAAATTTATCTGAGGATTCTCATCTGTCATCGCCCCTATAACTCAGCTGACCAAGCAGAATTCCCGCTTTGTCTGGACCCTTGAGGCACAAGCAGCCTTTCAGACTTTGAAAAAATTATTCACCTCTGCTCCTGTTCTGAAACATCCCGACTCCACACGGCCATATATCCTGGAAGTGGATGCTTCAGAGATCGCAGCCGGGGCGGTCTTGTCCCAGCGACAGGGGCCTAACGCCTCATTACACCCCATCGCCTTCTTCTCTCGGAAGCTTACTCCGCCTGAGAGAAATTATGACGTTGGGGACAGAGAACTGTTGGCTATCAAGTCCGCCTTGGAAGAGTGGCGATACCCTCTAGAAGGAGCAATCCACCCTGTTTTGGTCTTTATGGACCATAAAAATTTTGAGTATCTAAGGACTGCCAAAAGGCTCAGAACTCGCCAGGCTCGCTGGGCCTTATTCTTTGCACATCACATACAGGCCCGGGTCCAAGAACATCAAGCCGGACGCATTATCCAGTATGTTCCACAAAACTGGGGAGGCGTCCCCCCCAGACACCATCTTACCAGCCCACAGCTTTTTACTGGTCCAGGAGGACCTTCTACCTCGGATGAGGCAGACTCTAGCTGGCTCCACAGTACCTGCGGACTCTGGACTTTCAATAAAGGATGGGCTGTGGTGGTCGGGAACTCAGATATTTGTGCCTGTGGAGCTCCGTCTAGTTACCCTAGAACTCTGTCACGACCACAAATTAGCTGGACATTTTGGCATCCACAAGACCGCGGAATTGCTATCTCGCATCTTCTGGTGGCCCCATATGATTGAGGACTGCAAAACATATGTGGGTGCTTGCCCCACTTGTGCCCAAAACAAGTCAGAAAAGACCAAAGCCTGGGGTCTGTTGAACCCGCTACCTATTCCTGAGCGCCCCTGGTCCCAAACCGCTATGGACTTCATAGTTGAGTTGCCCCCATCTGCAGGATGTAAAACAATCTTTGTGGTGGTTGACCGCCTTACGAAAATGGCACATTTCATCCTGATGAAGGGCACTCCCTCAGCGAAAATTTTCATCAAGGAAATTGTTCGCCTTCACGGCATTCCCAACAACATCGTGTCCAATAGAGGGGTGCAATTCACATCCCAGTTCTGGAAGTCCCTGTGTTCTACCTTGGGAATTGAACTAGCCTTTTCTTCGGCTTATCACCCACAGTCAAATGGGCAAACAAAGAGAACCAACCAGACCCTCGCTGCTACTCCTCATACTCTCAGGATGATTGGGTCTCCTTGCTGCCAGTAGCCGAGTTCGCCTACAACAATTCGGTCCATTCTGCCACCAAGCAATCTCCGTTCTGGGCGAATCTCAGCTACCAGCCTACATTTCTACCCAATCTGTTACCTGAAAGTGTGGTCCCTGCTGCACAGGAAATCACCCAGTTCTTGGAAAGGAACAACAAGCTCTTGCAGGAGACCCTCCCTCAAACCCAGGAGCACAACAAAAGGACATTCAATAGAGGGAGACAAGGAGAACTGGACTTACAACCCAGCGACCGGGTCTGGTTGGCAACCAAAAACTTGAGGCTATCATGCCCCCCCAGGAAATTGGGACCGAGGTACATCGGGCCTCTTCAGGTTAAAAGAAAAATCAATGCCGTGGCCTACGAACTTGACCTTCATCTTTTACTCCGGGTCCATCCCGTATTTCATGTGAACCTCCTCAAACCAGTCACCAAGGATCCTTTCCTGGGGCGGAGAACAGCTCCACCAGAACCAGTACTGGTGGATGGAGAGGAGGAGTTTGAGGTGGAAACTATCCTCAACTGCAGAAGGAGAGCTGGCATTATGCAGTTCCTGGTAAAGTGGAGAGGATATGGGCCTGAAGAAAGCTCTTGGGAGCCAGAAAGCAATCTACATGCCCAATAACTCATTAAGACATTTTGGAGGAACAATCCGGCCAAAAGAGCCCTGTTGGGCATCCGGAGGCTGCCCCTTGGGGGGAGGGCAATGTTAGGAAAATGCACTTCCTGGCCGTTTCTGGCCTCCTGCGCGCATACGCGCGCATTCACGTGCGCGCTCCCGCGTGCGCTAATGGCGCCAATAGCAGCCATTTAAGCAAGACAGCACCAGGAAGCAAGTGCTGTTCGTTCTACAGCGTTTCTGCACCTGTGACTCCCAGTATCTGTTCTGAGTGACTTCCTGTTCCTGTGACCCCGGCTACCTTTTGGACTTTGTTGCTATCTGCCTGTCCCGACCTTGGATTGTTTAAGACCACTCTTCTGCCTGTCCCTCTTGTACTTCAGCCGCCAGCCCGTTACCAACCCAGCCTGCACCTGACTACCTGTCTGCCTGATCCCTCTGTACTTCGCTGCCAGCCAGTTGCCGACCCGGACCGCACCACTACTCTTCAGCCCGCACGAGCATCTGTGGACCTGTACCAGCCATCAGAGACTTGTCCAGCCCTCGTGTCCCCCTGTGCTCCTGAGCTCCCTGTCTGCACTACCATGGGTTCTGGAAGCAGGGCCACAAGAGAGGTTGCCCCTGCATAAGCCAGACTCAACCACCAGGTACGTGACAAATGGACTCTTTTAAAAAAACAAAAACAACAAAAACAAGACACAAAAAAAAACCTTAAAAAATAGAAAACCTTTCCATGCGTTCTTCAGTGCTATAGAGGCAGGCAGGAGGACCAAGGATACCTGGGAACACATAGACAGCCAGAGATCTATCCAGCAACCCAGAGCAGCAGCCATGTTCAGATCTCACATCACCACAGAGGCAGTGCTTTTGAGACAAGCTGAAGCTACGGGTGCTGTAATCACAGCAGGGAAGCAGGAACCAGAGCATGGGAGAGGGCGTTCCTATCATACCAGGAAGTGGCCACTCTCAGCAATCTCCTGAGAGTTCCTGTGGGACTACAAGCCTCAGCCTGCCTGCTCTTTCACCAATTTGCCGCACAGCCCATACCCGCAGTGTTTAACTGCTCTCTAGAGGCCGGTGTACACAGGCAGTCATTTATACTGCTGAACTGAGACCAAGCACTAATGGTGCCACCACAAAGGGAGATTTAAAGCACAGACAGGGGGTCCTCTGAACTCAGGAGAGTGCATAAACCTGAGCAGGATCGCATGGATATTACAAGGTTTTGCAGTAAGTCTCCTACCGTGCTTCTTCATGTATGTATGTATGTATATATATATATATATATATATATATATATATTGT
Organism: Glandirana rugosa; assembly: GCA_018402905.1. Taxonomy (NCBI): domain Eukaryota; kingdom Metazoa; phylum Chordata; class Amphibia; order Anura; family Ranidae; genus Glandirana; species Glandirana rugosa. The sequence continues at coordinate 69,701 of BLSH010297626.1, read as the reverse complement.
AAAGTTGGGGGGATGTAGCTTCACGGAATTGAGTGTACAAGCCGGTAAACTTAATCAGTCAGGGGGTTTATTTCCCAAATAAGCAAAACAAAGGCAAGCTTACAGCAGCAAAACGAAACCAACAACAGAAAAGTCTGCTTATCTTCAGCACAGAAATAAAGTAAAAGTAACATACAGTTCATTGAAGACTCTTCAGCCCAGGACTTTGCACAATCCTTGTTAGGTGAGTTTTGTTTTCAGTTCCCAGCACACATGTAGCTCTCCAAACACTTGCAGCTCTCCAAAACACTGGTGTCTCCTCCCAGTTCCTCCTCACACACCAGCTAACACCACTTCCTCTCCTTAAGTGCTGCTTCCTGGAGGCTATTAACCCCCATGTGTGCTGGTTTCC
>BLSH010297626.1:15316-48182 GCA_018402905.1 Glandirana rugosa | reverse complement strand
TGCAATGAGGGAAGGAGTTGGACCCTTGGTTGTAGTCTCGGAAGTTTAACGACACGTAGGAGGTCGTCGTACATTGACTGTGATACTAACTTATTAAGACCACTGAGGAGGTCCGTACTACCACCCCGATCTCTTCCTCATTGACACCTATTCCTTTCGAGCCTATACAGCTTGGAGTAAGACAACATGCATAAAGAGGATGATGTGGTCAAAATACTCATTTGCCTAATAATTCTGCACACAGTGTGTATATATATATATATAGTCATAGTATTAAAAAAATCCCCATCATGTCCGGAAGGCCACCAAGGAGAGGCAGATGCTCACAGGCCACAAAAAGAGGGCAAGCAGCCTCTGTGTCTACAGTGCAAAGTGGTGGTGGCGAACATGGTTCATCCTCTGCAGGCGGATCGCGCTTGTCCTTTTTTTTCTGCTGCTGGCCATGTTATTGAGCCACAGCATGCAGAAGAGTTGGTGGAGTGGATAACTAAGACGTCTTCATCCTCTGTCACCCAGGCTCATACTAGTTTGCCTTCCAACGCAGCTGCCAAAGCAACTCATTCCACCGGATCCTTATCCACAGTTACTCCTTCTCTAGCCCCACCATCATGCCTGGAGGAGTCACCAGAATTATTCAATCATAGTGTCAGTTACATGCTGCTGGAGGATGCACAGCAATTTGAAGGCTCTGATGTTGGTTCCCAGGTTGAGGAAGGGAGTAACGTGAGTCTAGAGATAACGGGTGCCACAGAAGGATGAGAAAATAGCAGTCATGTTCCCTCAGCTGCAGCATACTGCCAAGTTTGCTGCAGTGACGAGGAGGGAAGGGATGATGAAGTCACTGACTGTACTTGGGTGCCTGAGAGAAGAGAGGAGGAGGAGGAGGAACAACTCCAACAAGTCAGGGGCCAGCTTAAGGGCAGCCACCCTATTGCTTCACACCACAAAACTCCACAGGTGCAGGGTGCTGCTGACTCCCCGCTGACTTCCAAAAGTTCATTGGTGTGGGCTTTTTTCAACACTTGTGCAGTAGATCACACCTTGCTGTTTGCAATCTATGTCTGAAGTAGATCAAGCGTGGCCAGAACAGCAGCCGCTTGGGCACCACATGCTTGACAAGATATATGACGAATTGCCATGCAGTCCGTTGACAACAGCACCTGAAAGACCCACATCATAAAACAAGACGGACTTCTCCTTTCCCCTCATCTGTGATATCAACCCCTCCAGTCCTCTCAAAAGCCTGCACTGAAAGGTATAGCAATGGGTGCCACAACTAGTACTTGCTAGCAGTACACCACCCGTTGATTTCAGCAGGCAAATTTCCCTACCCCAGTTGCTGAACCGTAAAAAAAAATAATATCCCAGCCATCCACATGCTCAGCGTCTAAATGCTAGCTTGGCCAAATTGCTAGCACTACAACTGCTGCCTTTTCAGCTGGTAGACTCTGCCCCCTTTTGTGAATTTGTGGAATGTACTGAACCACAATGGTAAGTTCCAAAAAGAAATTTCTTTTCACGTAAGGCCATTCCAGCTTTCTGCCATCACGTGGAACGCAATGTTTTGGCCTCCTAGACAGGGCGGTCAGCAGCAAGGTTCATATTACCACTGACTCATGGTCCAGCAGGCATGGTCAGGGACATTACCTTTCCTTCATGGTGCACTGGGTAACTCTGCTGGCAGCTGGGAAGGAAGCAGGACAGGGTTCAGTGTTTGGAGCTAGTTCCGCCACCAAGACCTCCAAAAATCTGGTGGTGATTCTGCCACATCTGCCTGATCCACCCACTCCTATTCTTCTTCCTCTGTGGCCTCTTCTGCAGAATTGTCCTCTGAACCAGCAGTGCTCCCTAAGCATTCAAGGGGCTTTGCAAGCAGTCAGGATAAAAGATGCCATGCAGGGCTTCAGTTGGTCTGTCTAGAGGACAGGAGCCACCCTGGGGTAGAGATTCTATCAACTCTGTGGGGGCAGGCTCAGAGGTGGTTAACACCACGGCAGCTTGAGCCAGGAATGGTTGTATGCAACAATGGCACAAACCTTCTCTCTGCCCTCTGACAGGGACACTTGACATGTGTTCCATGCTTGGCACATGTCCTGAATTTGGTGGTGCAGTGTTTCTTGACCAGGTACCCAGGCTTACCAGATATTCTGAGGCAGGCCAGAAAAGTATGGTCATTTCCGGCGGTCATACAATGCCAGTGCTTGGCTGGCTGACATTCAATGAGAATTCAACCTGCCCACCAACCGCCTCATTGTGACATGCCCACTAGGTGGAACTCAACATTGGCAATACTGCAGTGGCTGCACACACAGCAGAGGGCCATCAATGAGTACCTCTTTGAGTATGGCACCAGGACAGGCTCAGGGGAGCTTGGCTTATTTTTGCCATACCAGTGGCTACTGATTACGGTGCATTCACTGTCCTGTTACCATTTGAGTAGGCCACAAGGATGGTGAGCAGTGACAATGCATGCATCAGTGACACTGTCCCTTTAGTCTTTCTGCTGGAGCACACGCTTCATGGAATTATGGACAGAGCACTTGAGGCAGAACAGCGGGAGGAAGAGGAGGACTTCCTTTCATGTCAAAGCCCCCTTTATGCAGATAGCATTCCTGCTAGGATGCCAAACACACAGAAAGAAGAGGAGGAGGAAGATTGTGTCAGCATGGATGTAGAGAATAACATGCAGCAGTCTTCAAGGGATGGTTTTCAGTCCCCAGAAACCCAAGGGGTTGTATATGGCTGGAAGGAGATAGTTCCTGACAATGTCACCCTTAGTGACCCAGATGACTCAGAATCTCATGCCTCTGTAAATTTACGCTGCATGGACTCCCTGATTATGCAAAGCCTGCAAAAGGACTCTAGGATTCGTGGTATCAAGGAGAGTGATTATTACTGGCAACCCTTCTTGATCCACGTTACAAGAGTAAAGTTGCAGAACTCATCCTGCCTTCGCAGAGGGAGCAGAGGATGAAACATCTTCAGAAGGCCTTGAAAAAAAGTTTATGTAATGCCTTTCCCGACCCTGAGAGGTTACCATTTCCTGGTGCTGGACAACGTGGTTCTGAGGCTTCATCCGGTCAGATGTTAAACAATTCTTCAGTCCTCAGTGCCAAGGGCTGAGGTTTAAACAACCATCAGCTGCGTCTGCATTATATGGTGCAGGAATATCTAGGGGCAAGAGCAGACTTTGAAACCTTTCCAACTGAGCATCCACTGGGTTACTGGGTCATTAGGATGGACCACTGACCAGAACTTGCTCAATATGCAATCAAGCTACTGGCCTGTTCTGCATCCAGCATGGTCTCTGACTGGATATTTAGTGCTGCTGGAGGGTTTGTAATGGATCAAAGAGTGCACCTGTCCACAGACTCTGTTGATAGGCTCACATTTATAAAAATGAATCAGTCCTGGATCAGCAGCTGTCAAGCCCCTGATGCTGATGTAACTGATTGCATTTGCTAGGGATCTTGGATGCCTTGAAGACTGCCTATGCTGCCTATCTTATTCCTGGTTCTTGATGATGTAAGCTTCCAACAATATTTTTGGTTTAGGGCATCACCAACACCCAAGGCCCAATTTTTCTCTATCTGTTTAACAGGGGCATGTAATTTGCATTTTTAAAATATTTTTTAACAGGGCCTGTTCCTGCACCCAACAAGAGTAACTGTGAGGGGTTGCAGTGTTCTGACACCAACAACACCCAAGGCCCAATTTTTCTGCACCTGTTTGAGTGGGGCATGTAATTAAAATTTTTTACTAATAGTCTACAGCAGGGTCCGTTCCTGTGCCCAATAAGGATGGGCGAACGGTTCTGCCTGAGCATAAGTTCGGGCCGAACTTCTGTTGTTCGCCTGTTCAGCGGACAGCCGAACAAATGGGCCATTCGTCCGTTTGTTCGGCCCCCCTGAACGACCTACAACATAATGTATGGCGCACACAGCTCCTCCCTGTTAAGAGGGCTCCCGCCGTCTGCCCGCTGTTTGTTATGACAGTTTGGTTATATGGCAGGGTGGGGCCACCTGGCGACGTAAGCGGATGACCTTGCCCCTTCTTGTACCTTTATGTGATGTCAGGGAGGGAGGGTCATGCGCTTACATCACCGCCCTTCACTATAAATAAACTGTCATAACAAACAGAGCTCAGTCGGGGTGAGCCCTCCCATGCAGGAGGAGCTGTTGTGTTTTTTTTTCGGGTCCATCGCTCGCCGTAATTGATGATGGATTACCACGGGGACACCAACACCCAAGGCCCAATTTTTCTGCATCTGTTTGACTGGGGCATGTAATTACATTTTTTACTAATTGTTTACAGCAGGGCTCGTTCCTGCACCCAACAAGAGTAACTGTGCGGGGTTACAGTGTTCTGGCACCACTAACACCCAAGGCCCAATTTTTCTGCACCTGTTTTACTGGGACATGTAATTAAAATCTTTTACTAATTGTTTACAGCAGAGCCCATTCAGGTGCCTAACAATAGTATCTGTGAGAGGTTACAGTGTTCTGGCACCACTGACACCCAAGGCCCAATTTTTCTACACCTGTTTAACAGGAGTATGTAATTTACATTTTTTAACCACTTCAGCCTCGGAAGGTTTTCCAGCTTTAGGACCAGAGCACTTTTTTCAATTTGGCACTGCACCGCTTCAAATGGTAATTGCACGGTCATGCAATGCAGTACCCAAACAAAATTTGCATCCTTTTTTTCCCACTAATAGAGCTTTCTTTCGGTGGTATTTGTTCACCGCTGCGCTTTTTATTTTTTGCGATATAAATAAAAAAAGGACGAAAATTTTGAAAAAAAATGATATTTTCAACTTTATGTTATTACAAAAATACAATAAACTAAATTTTAGTCATAAATTTTTGCCAAAATGCATTTAGCCACATGTCTTGGATAAAAAAAAGTTAATTACCATATATTTATTGGTTTGCGCAAAAGTTATAGCGTCTACAAACTGTGGTACATTTTCTGGAATTTATGCAGCTTTTATTTTATGACTGCCTATCTCATTTCTTGAGGTGCTAAAATGGAGGGGCAGTACAAAACACCCCCAAATTACACCATTTTGGAAAGTAAACACCCCAAGGAATTTGCTGAGATTCATGTTGAGCCCATTGAATATTTTATTTTTTTGTCATAAGTGGTTGAAAGATGAACAAAAAAAAAAAAATTACACAAAGTTGTTACTGAAATGATATATTGCTCACACATGCCATGGGTATATGTGGAATTACACCCCAAAAATACATTCTGCTGCTTCTCCTGAGTACGGGGATACCCCATGTGTGAGACTTTTTGGGAGTCTATCTGCATACAGGACCCCAAAATCCAATCACCGCCTTCAATATTTCTAAGGGTAAAAATTTATGCATTCACCCCACACTACCCATTTCAGTTGCGGAGGCCATGAAATGCCCATATAGCACAAGCCCCCCCCAAATGACCCCATTTTGGAAAGTAGACACCCCAAGCTATTTGCCGAGAGGCATGTTGAGTCCATGGAATATTTTATATTTTGCCACAAGTTTCGGGGAAATTACCATTTTTTTTTCCCACAAAGTTGTCACTAAATGATATGTTGCTTGAACATGCCATGGGTATATGTGAAATTACACCCCAAAATACATTCTGCTGCTTCTTCTGAATACAGGGATACCACATATGTGAGACCTTTTGGCAGTCTAGCCGCGTACGGGACCCCAAAAAACAATCCCCGCCTCCAGGCTTTCTAAGTGCGTAAAAGGGTGATTTTACTCCTCACTCCCTATCACAGTTTCGGAGGCCATGGAATGCCCAGATAGCATAAAACCCCCTCAAATTACCCCATTTTGGAAAGTAGACACTCTAAGCTATTTGCTGAGAAGTATTTTGAGTATTTTGCAGATCTCACATTTTGTCACAAAGTTTTGAAATTTGAAAAAAGTAAAAAAAAAAAAAAAATTCTGTTTATTTCTTCATTTTCCAAAACAAATGAGAGCTGCAAAATACTCACCGTGCCTCTTAGCAAATACCTTGGGGTGTCTACTTTCCAAAATGGGGTCATTTGGGGGGGGGAGGGTTTGTGCTACCTTTATATTTCAGGGCCTCCAAAACCATGATAGGTACAGAGGAGTAAAATCACCATTTTATGCCCTTAGAAATCCTGAAGGCGGTGATTGGTTTTTGGGGTTCTGTACGCGGACAAGCTCCCAAAAAGTCTCACACATGGGGTATACCCATACTCAGGAGAAGCAGCAGAATGTATTTTGGGGTGTAATTCCACATATACCATGGCATGTGTGAGCAATATATCATTTCAATGACAACTTTGTGTAAAAAAAATAAATACAAATTGTCATTTCCCCGAAACTTGTGGCAAAATATAAAATATTCCATGGACTCAACATGCCTCTCAGCAGATAGCTTGGGGTGTCTACTTTCCAAAATGGGGTCATTTGTTTTTTTTTTTTGCTATCTGGGCATTTCATGGCCTCCGAAACCTGGATAGGTAGTATGGGGTGAAGGCATAAATTTTTGCCCTTAGAAATCCTGAAGGCGGTGATTGGTTTTCGGGGTCCCGTACAGGGATAGACTCACAAAAAGTTTCACACATGGGGTATCCCCGTACTCAGGAGAAGCAGCAGAATGTATTTTGGGGTGTAATTCCACACATACCCATGGCATGGGTGAGCAATATATAATTTTAGTGACAACTTTGTCTATTTTTTTTTTTGTCACTTTTCAATCATTTATGACAAACAAATAATATATTCCATGGACTCAACATGCCTCTCAGAAAATAGCTTGGGGTGTCTACTTTCCAAAATGGTGTCATTTGGGGGGGGGTTTGAACTGTCCTGGTATTTTATGCCCAACATCACCCACTCTTCTAACCACTTGAACCACCAAGTCTTTTCTGAGACTTTTTATTTACATGAAAAAATCCTTTTTTTGCTAGAAAAGGACTTTGAACCCCCAAACATTATATATATATATTTTAAAGCAGAGGCCCTACAGATTTAAATAGTGGGTGTTACATTTTTTTTCACAAAGTATTTGCGCAGCGATTTTTCAAACGCAATTTTTGGGGAAAAAAACACTTTTTTGAATTTTAATGCACAAAAACATAATATTTTGCCAAAATGTTTGGTGAAATATAAAAGTTGATCTCATGCCGAGTGCATAGACACCAAACATGACATGCTTTAAAAATGACGCACACCCGCGAAGCAGCGACAAACTAAATTAAAAGCCTTTAAAAGCCTCTAGAATTACTGCCCTTGATCTGACGTTCGCGGTGATACCTCACATGCATGGTGAAATTGTTGTTTACATTCGACATGAAACTGACGCTTGCGTCCACCTTTGTGCGCGTGCACGGGGGGGCAGGGGTGCATTTTTTTTTTATTCATTTTGCTTTTTGTTTTATTTTTACACTGTCCCTTTCATCTTTTTCTCTTTTTTTTATCGTTTTTATTTTTATCACAGGGATTTTATATATCCCCTATGATAAAAAATAGGTATTGCCGCATATAATTTTTTTTTTCATTTTGGGGTCAACTAAACTCTAGATCTTTCCCCAGCCCTTAAAGCATCTGACCACACCAAAATTGGTTTGATAAGATGCTTCCCCAATTTCCCAATGGCGCTGTTTATATCTGGTGAAACTGAAGTCACAAAATGCTCATAGCCTCCGGTTTCTTAGGCCATGGAGATGATTGGAGCCATTCTAGTCTTCAATCAGCTCTATGGTAAGCTGGCGGAACCACCAGCTGCATTCTCACTTTCCCCGGTGGGACAGGAGAGCCTGAGAAAACCAGCAACATACTAGTATGTCACTGGTCCTTGTTGAGCATATATTGTAATGTTCTTTTTTTCATTAAAAAAAAAAAATCAGTTGGTGGGTATGCCCACCATTAGAAAACATCCCTTCATCCTCCCACTTCTAATGGTGGGCATAGCCACTTTTTAAAAAAAATATACCGGAGCATAGGGGCAATCCGCCCCAATTTCCACCCACTGCCCCTATGCTCCGGTATATTTTCTCTTTTTTTAACCACTTCAGTCAGGGGGCTGTTTTTTGGGTTCGTTGTTTACAAGTTAAAATCAGTTTTTTTTTTTGCTATAAAATTACGTAGAACCCACAAACATTATATTTTTTTTTCTAACACCCTAGAGAATAAAATAGCGGTCATTGCAAAATTTATGTCACACCGTATTTGCGCAGCGGTCTTCCAATCGTGCTTTTTTTTTAATAAATTCAGTTTTTTTAGTTAAAAAATAAGTAAGCAGTAAAGTTAGGCCAATTTTTTTCCATATTGTGAAAGATAATGTTATGCCGAGTAAAATGATACCCAACATGTCATGCTTCAAAATTGCGTCCGCTCGCGGAATGGCGACAAACTTTGCAGCTTAAAAATCCCCATTGGCGACATTTAAAAAAATCTACAGATTAGCAGTTTTGAGCTACAGAGGAGGTCTAGTGATAGAATTGTTGCTCTCACTCTAACGATCGTGGGCGGGACTTGCGTATGCGTTCGCTTCTGCACGCGAGCTCGCAAGGACGGGGCGCTTTAAATTTTTTTTTTTTTATTATTTATTTTACTTTTTACTTTTTATTTTTACACTGTTCTTTTTTAAAAAAAAAAATTATCACATTTATTCCTATTACAAGAAATGTAAACATTCCTTGTAATAGAAAAAAGCATGACAGGTCCTCTTAAATATGAGATCTGGGGTCAAAAAGTCCTCAGATCTCATATTCACACTAAAATGCAAAAAAAAAAAAAAAATCTGAAAAAAATTACAGCCCAAAAAAAAAAAAAACGGGCCCTTTAAGACCGTTGGGCGGATGGGACTTCTGACGTCATTTCCACCCTGCCATACTATGGAGCCGAGTGAGCAGCTTCAGCCGCTCACTCGGCTCTCGGACACTGGGGGGGACAGATTGGATCATCTCTGCCGCTGCCGGCTGGTCCGGTAAGCGGCGGAGATGATCGGAAAGCGGCGGGAGGGGGGGCACCTCTCTGGAGTCGCTCATTTATATATGGTAGGAGCAAACGCTATTGCTGTCACAATAAATAAATCAGCTCTGCAGCTGGCGTACCTGAAAATTAAATAAGGATTAATAAAAACAGTAACACATAAAAAAATAATATTCTTGCTAAGAATAAAAAAATAATTACATGTTACATAAAAACATGGGCTGGGTTGGGCAGAGAGGCTAAACGCAGGTGTTAGCAGTTATCTGGGCTGATCCCGCTAACGCTGCGTTTTTTAGAATACTAAATCTAAGGGGGGCGCTAATATAGATCGCAGATATTGATCTGATCAGATATTACAATAATATCTAGCACCTACCTAATGTGTGTGTGCGTGTCAGAGTACCTAACTAACTGGCCCTGCCTGGTATTTACCCTGACCCTAGCGCATGCTAAAACCTAACTGGGGTCACCGCCGGGCGATCGGGGGTTAAAACCTATAAAAGGTAAATAAAATTAATATACGGCGGGTCATCAGATGGGGAAAAAAACTAGCTAGCTAGCGTCACCTGTGACACTTATACGGTGATCACAGATGACAGGGGGCAATCAAGGGGTTAAAACCTTTATTAGGGGGGCAAGGGGGTGGTATTTACACCTACCTAGGCATACTAGTAACCTACCCTAACACTTATTTAGTGTCACAAGGGTCACAAGTACAGCGATCGGTAAAAATCAGATTGCTGCACTATATGACACTGTGACAGGGGGTGACAGGGAGTGAAGGGGTTAACTGGGGGGCGGTCAGGGGGCGATCAAAGTGTTAAATGTGCCTATGTGACCTGGTGTCAGTGTGGTGTTGGTGCAACTCACGTTTTTGATGTCTCTCTCTCCTCTCTGCAATGGAAAAGAAAGCAGAGAGGGGAGATGACATCACTTCCCCTACCTGTGTTTACATTTCACAGGTAGGGGAAGAAATCCCATTCGCCGGACGATCAACAGGAATAGACCAAAATCTATTGGTCAATTCCTGTTGACTGAACGGTCCTGGAATGAATGGGACCGACGTGACCGCGCTGGGGGTTGCACGCGCGCGCCTCCTAGCTGTGCACGCGATCGCCGCCTATTTCCGGCGATTCGCGCACAGCATCCATACTGCCTCCGTGAATACACGGCAGGCGGTGGGGAACTGGTTAAATAGTTTTTAACAGCAGGGCCTGTTCCTGCTCCCAAGAAGAGTAACTGTGAGGGGTTACAATGTTCTGGCACCACCAACATCCAAGGCCCAATTTTTCTGCACCTGTTTGATAGGGGCATGTTATTACAAGATTATATAGTGCAGTCCCCATAGTATATACTGCAAATACAGTTCAGAGTATATAGCGTAGTCTGTATAGTATATATAATGCAGTTCAGAGTATATAGTGCAGTCCGCATAGTAGATATAATACTGTTCAGAGTATATAGTGCAGTCTGTATAGTATATATAATGCAGTTCAGAGTATATAGTGCAGTACACATAGTAGATATAATACAGTGGAGAATATATAGTACAGTCAGTGTAGTATATATAACACAGTGTATTGAAGTGGTTAAGGGGAACCCTATGACAGAATTAAGAAAAAAATGGCTTGGAGGTCTCCCCAAAATCCATACCAGACCCTTATCCGAGAATGCAACCTGGCAGGTCAGGATGGGGGGGACAAGCGAGCGCCCCCCCCCCCCTGCCCCCAGATCCTGCCCCCCCAAGTGACACAGGAGACAGTTCTGGACAATTCCCTTATTAAAAAAGAAAATTTAAAAAAGTGTCCCGTGATGTAATCCACGTCAATCACGGCGTCCGATGACCCAAAAAATCCAAAAAAAAAAACGCTTCCTCTACCGTTGAAGGCTACGTGCCGTATGCGCTTTCTTTGCTGTGACAGTTTATTTATAGGCAAGGGCGGAGCCACTTGGTGATGTTACCGAGTGACCCGCTCCCTTCTGACAGAATGTGATGTCAGAGGGGGCGGGGACACCCAATTACATCACCAGGTGGCCCCGCCCTTGCCTATAAAAGAGCTGTCAATCTGAAAGAGGCGGATGCATTTTTCTTTTTTTTTTCCGGTCCATTGGCGCCATAATTGATGATAGATATACATTGCGGGACACTTTTTTAAATTTCATTTTTTAACCACTTCAGCCCCAGAAGATTTTCCCCCTTTAGGACCAGAGCACTTTGTCGCTTTAACTGACAATTGCGCGGTCATGCGATGTTGTACCCAAACAAAATTGACGTCCTTTTTTTCCCACCAATAGAGCTTTCTTTTGGTGGTATTTGATCACCTCTGCATCACTTCTGATCACCGCTATAAACAAACAAAGAGCGACAATTTTGCCAAAAAAAACAATATTTTTTACTTTTTGCTAAAATACATATCCAAAAGATTATATAAAAAAACTAATTTATTTATCAGTTTTGGCTGATATATATTCTTCCTCATATTTTTGGTAAAAAAAAATCGCAATCGACATATATTGATTGTTTTGCGTGAAAGTTTCCATGGTTACGAACGATGAGAATTCATTGATGGGTTTTTATTTATTTTTTTCTTACTAGTAATGGCAGCGATCTGCGATTTTTAGCGGGTCTGTGATATTGTGGCGGACATTTGTGACACTTGTTTGGGACCATTGACATTTATGCAGTGATCAGTGCTATGAAAATGCACTGATTACTGTGTAAATGTCACTGCCAGGAAAAGGGTTAACTCTAGGGGGAGATCAAAGGGTTAAATGTGTTCCCTGCTATGGGTTACTAACTCTGTGGGGGCTGGGCTGGCTGGGGGAGGAGAGTGATTGCGGCTCCCTATACAGGGAACATGCAAGCACACTCCTTCTCCCCTGTCATAACAGAGATCTGTTGTCTACACAAACGGATCCCCGTTCTGTCACTGCGGGGAGAGCGATCGGGTAGCCGACGAACATCAAGTCCACCCTACATGCTCCCTGGCTCCCCCGATACACAGTGAGCACTCGAGCACGCCTCTGGCGGCATGCGCACGCTCATGGTCCACAATCTCGCAGCCGCCATCAGGAGAGGGCAATATACAATATTGAGCCATGTTGCCGCGGTACAACTGGTTAATCAAGTCCAAAACTGTGGTTTTTACTATTTTGACACTTTTTTGGTGAATGGGTAGGGTGTACCCGATACCCATTCACATGGGGGGCGGTATCTAAGGGCCCCCTTGTTAAAGGGGGCTTCCAGATTCTGATAAGCCCCCCGCCCGCAGACCACGACAACCACAGCCCAGGGTTGTCGGGAAGAGGCTCTTGTCCCCATCAACATGGGGACAAGGTGCTTTGGGGTGGGTGGCGCAGAGTCCCCCTGCCTCAAAGCACCCATCCCCCATGTTAAGGGGATGTGGCCTGCTATGGTTCAGGAGGGGAGTGCTCACTCGTCCCCCCCCCTATCCTGACCTGCCAGGTTGCATGCTCGGATAAGGTTCTGGCATGGATTTTGGGGGGGACCCCCACACAAAAAATTTTGGCCTGGTATGGGGGGGGGGGGGGGGGGGCCCTACGCCATTTTTTTCATTGATTTTTTATCTATATTGCCAGGAGCCGCAAGCAAGTTTGAATTACTTTTTTCCTTAAGAAATGTCATTTTACTGTGGCACTGTTATACACATCACATAGATGCGCCACTTTACAGGCAGATTAAGGGGACCCCCCAGGCATGATATTTAAGGGAATATTTATTTTCTATTGTTTCACTTTAATCATTATTAAAATCACTTGCATATAAGCCTTTAAAATGAGCACTTTTGATTTTTCATGTTCGTGTCCCATAGACTTTAGTAGGATTCGCATATTTGCACAAACTTTTTTCCTGTTCGTGGTGTTCTGATGCAAACTGAACCGGGGGATGTTTGGCCCATCCCTAGTAAGGACCCCAACCTGAATTTCAGGCTGGCCCAATTTTTAGTGGATGGAACACAATTCATTTGTGTTACTTGACCAATTTTTCTTGCAGACCCAGGGCACAACCATGGGTGCCAATTTCATCCCGTGCTATGCTAACATCACTTTGGGCCATTGGTAGTAGATGTGCATCTGGTACAATAATCCTTTTTCCAAGCACATTGATTTTTTTGGATGTTATATTGAGGATTTCCTGATCATCTGAAGTGGCTCTGTGGAGGATTTTGTAGCATCCACATCATACTGTAACCACAATGAGTTTGGATTAAAGTTCACTCACGTCATAGACCCCAAGAGTCTAATTTTTTTTGGACTTAGAGCTCACTCATGATGAGGGTACCATCATTACCAGGAACTTCTGCAAGTTAGTTGGTGGCAACTCATATCTCCATTTTGCGAGTTGCCATCACCCACTTGGAAAAACAATATTCCTTCCAGCCAATTTCATCGGCTGAGAAGGAATTGCACAAGGGTACAGGATTATATGGCACAGAGTCAATTGTTGAAACATAAATTTATTGATAAGGGGTACTCACAGGAGTTGATACATGAGGCTTACTCCAAATTCTTGAATATCCCCTCCCCCAATAGTTCAGTAATCAAAACCGAACCCCCACAACAGCACATTACGTGATTCATAACAATGTTCAATGGTGATTATCAGTTAATTGAGAAGGCTTTTCAAAAACACTTGTACATTTTTCAGATGGATCCCAAGCTGGGACCAGTAATATCTGACAAACCTCATATCACCTTCAGAAGGACATGTACCCTCAAAAATATCCTTGTATCGAGTAAGATAAAGAAGGTGGGTAATCTCAAACAGGAAGACATTAGATCTTTTTTTGACAATAGAACTGGCATTTTTAATTTCAATAGGTTTTTATTCTTTTGTTCAGAATTCACAATAAAACAGCAAAACAGTAAAGTGTCACATGGGCATCACAGTACAGCAGGTAAGGTTTTCTTGAGAATTTACAAATACTTTCGTATGGTAAAGTGTACATCATTTGTTATCCATATACAGTAACAAGGTCTCCCGTCCCTAGGCCCAGGCACCCCACTGGGAACAAACTGTGCTCTGGGGTAGAGACTAGGACCTTGTGAGAGATAGTTGTCAGCTGGTGAAGCATTGCTGTGAATTACAGTGCTGCAGGTGATGCTACTAAAGGGTTATGACGATATGTAAACGAAGAGATAGGAAGAAAGAATAGAAGAAAGAGGAGGTGAGGGGCGGGGGGGGGGGGGTCGGAGAGGAACTAGGTTACGGCTGGTTGGTTTTCTTATACCACTCCACCCATGGGAGCCATTTGCGGGCTAGACTGAGATATTCCTTCCTGTCGGCCGCCAATGTCATCTCATATATGTAATGTGTCTGTGTATGTTGTATGACCTCTGATAGGGAGGGGAGGGTAGAGCTTTTCCATCTCCTGGTTATATTTATTCTGGCTGCTAAGAGTATGTGGGTGAGAGGTTTGTGGAGTATGGTTGGGATCTGCTCAATGGTAAGGTTTAAGAGGCCTAGAGCGGGCGATTTGCTGAGTGGGATTCCAGTGACGTTGCGTATTAATTGGAATGTTTCTGCCCAAAAGGGGAGAATACAGGTGCATTCCCACAGAATGTGGAGTAATGTTCCCCGTTGTCCACATCCCCTCCAGCACAATGGGGAGAGGGAGGGGACAAAGGGGGACATTCTCTGGGGCGTGAGATATCGACGTTGTGTAATGCTCTGAGTGAGTTCCCATAGGAAGGCACAAGTGGTATTCTTATATGTGGTGCGTAGGGCTGTTTCCCATTGTGAGGCATTGAAGTGGGATTTGAGGTCTTCCCATTTCTGTATGGCGGTAGTATGGGTAAAAACTGACTTCTCTCCAATTAAGTTGTAAAAGAGAGAGATGCCCTTTGTGTGGGGGTTGTGAGTTTGGAGAGTGTTTGAGGCCCTGATGAGTATTGGGGTGCGGAGGTGAGGGTTGCTTCTGATGCAGTGTTGTAGTTGGAGATATTGATAGCAGTATCTATTGGATATACCTAGTTCTCTCTGCATTTGTTGGAAGGGTTTGACCCCATCTGTTTCCAGGGCTTCGTTAAGGAGATTGGAAGGGTTGTTGGTCCAAGGTGGAAGGGAGAAGTTTGGTATAAGCCTTTGGATGGTGGCAATAGGTATATTTGGTATAGTGGTGGGGGAAGCTGTCCATTTGCAGAAGGTAAACTTTTTCCAAATTTTAACTGTGGCTGTCATTGTGGGTGAGAAGGACTTGAATATTTGGGTTTGGGGTGCTAAGCTGAGTAGCCAGGCTTTTAAGTTGGATCCCGGGATTTGTTGGCTTTCCAGTTGGCCCCAAAGTGAAGTGTCATCAAAATCAAACCAGACTCTTAGTTGGGTGAGTATACTCGCAAGGTAGTAGTCTGTGAGGTTTGTGAGTCCTGACCCTCCTGCTGATCTATGTTTATAGAGCTAGGTCCTGTTGACTCTAGATTTTTTGTTCTTCCATATGCACCTCCCCAGTAGTCCCTGAAGGGAGTTCAGAAACGACTGGGGGATGGGGAGGCATCTGAGCGTGTATAGCACCTGGGGCAGTACCAGCATCTTAAATGAGGCTAGTCTGCCCGTCCATGAGAGTTCTTGTTTAGCAATGTGTTCGAGTGATGATGTCATATTTTGTCTGAGAGGCAGGAAGTTTTCTTTAAATAGTTTATCAGGGTTGCTGGTGAGGGAGATTCCTAAGTATTTGATAGAGTGGTCTGTCCACTGGTACGGAAATTTTGTTGAAAGGATGGCTTTAGTGACACTGTCTATTCCTATGTTCAAAATTTGAGATTTGGTTGTGTTGATTTTGTAATATGAAATCGTGCTAAAATGAAGTAAGAGATCATGGATAGCCGGCACCGAGGAGAGAGGATTGGTCAACATAAGGATCACATCATCAGTGAATAGGCTGATTTTATGTGTGGCCTTTCCTACTGTTAGTCCAGTGATTTGTTCAGAGTTCCTAACGTGGGCTGCTAGGGGTTCTATGGCAAGGTAAAAGATGATCGGGGAGAGGGGGCATCCCTGGCGGGTCCCATTAGTGATGTGGAAAGTTGATGATATCGCATCAGCTGCTAGCACATGGCTGAGGGAGTAGAGTACAGTGCCATTATCGCTTGCAATATATTACCTTCGGAACCAAACCTGGCAAGGGTCTCCCGGAGGTATCCCCAGTGGATTCTATCGAACGCCTTCTCTGCATCCAGGGATAGGAGCAGAGAAGGCGTTCCTGTAGATCTGGCCAAGTGGAGAATGTTAATTAGTCTTCTGGTTGCGTCTGTCATTTGGCGGCCTTTGACAAATCCCGCTTGATCTCTATGTACCAGCTGGGGAATGAATTCCATCAGTCTGGAGGCGAGAATTTTGGCATACACTTTCACATCAGAATTAAGTAGAGAGATGGGTCGAAAGTTTTGTGGGGATGTGAGTTCCTTGCCAGGCTTGGGGATGGTTAATATTAATGCTTTCAGCATCTCTTGCGGGAAGCTAGCGGAGGAGGCAGCGTTGTTGTATAGGTCACATAGGTGTGGTGCTAAGATATCTTTAAACTGTTTGAGATATTCGCTTGGAAGACCATCTGGGCCAGGGGCCTTGTTGGGTAGAGAGTCTATATGTCGTTGTACTTCCTGTATTGTAAATGGGGAGCAGATTTTCTGGAGCTGGTCAGGGGTCAGCTTGGGGAGGTTTATTTGTGAAAGTAAATTTTGTATGTCTGCTGGGGATGGTTGGGGTGTTTGCGGATCTGATTTAAGGTTGTAGAGCGATTCGTAATACACTCCAAAGGCATTTGCAATTCCCTGAGGGTCGACTATCTTAGCCTTGGTGTGAGGGTGGTACATAAAGGGTATTTTGGCCTTAACTCGGGTAGCTTTGAGGCGTTCTGCCAAGCGTTTCCCCGCCTTATTGTTAGTGGAGTAGGATATGGCCTTGAACTTCCTATGCGCTTTCTCATAGCTGTCTAGGAGAAGCGTGCGGAGCTCTTGTCTGAGATTGGTTAATTTTAATCTAAGGGATTCGTTGGGATTTCTTTTATTTTGATCTTCTGCCTTTTTAATTTGTTCAGTGACATCATCTAAAAGCTGTGTCCTCCTTCGCTTAGCTATTGCACTCATCTTAATAAGTATACCTCTTATGAAGGCTTTGTGCGCTTGCCATAATGTTGAGGCCTTGCCCACAGAGCCTACATTTAATTTGAAAAATTCTGTGAGTTCTTTCTGGACTTCCTCTGCATATGGTGAGGATTTCAGCAGTTTGACATTAGCCCGCCAGATGATGGGGCCTACTGGGCGTTGCGTAGGGCAGAGGGAGAGAGTAATAGGAGCATGGTCAGACCATGTTATCTGCTCTATAGTAGAGCCCGCGGTTCTCTGCAGTGTCTGTTTATCCATTACAAACAGGTCAGTCCTTGTGTAGGTGTTGTGGACCAGGGAATGGAAGGTATAGTCGGTTTCTCTGGGGTGGTGGCATCTCCACGTGTCATATAGGTCGTTTGTTCTGAAAAAGGATTGCAGTGAGGTGCGCTGTATGGTGCACTTGTTGGAAGAGTCAGATGAAGGGTCTGGTACTAGGTTGAAGTCTCCACAGAGGACCATCATCCCTTGTTGGGATTTGTGAATTTTCCTCAGTACCTTGTTGAGGAAGGTAAGCTGGTGGGAGTTCGGTGCATATATGCAAGTGAGCGTGACTAAGGCAGAGTTGATTTTGCATATGATCAAGAATCTGCCCTCCGGGTCTGCGAGTTTATGGATTAGTTCAAAATCAATGGTGTTTTTAATGGCTATAGCCACTCCTCTTTTTTTTTTTTTCCGGGCTATTGGCAAGAAAGATGTGGGGGAACAGTTTGTGTGTAAATTTTGGTGCTTCCATGTCCTTGAAATGCGTCTCCTGGACGCAAATAATGTCACCTCCCAGTTTTAGTGATGTTTGCCAAAGCGAGGCCCTTTTGGCCGGATGGTTAAGGCCCTTAGCATTGATTGATATAAGCTTAATGGTCATAGTGGTGGAGTAGAGTGATCAGAGTGTCGAGTACTCACTTTTAGGATTGCCAATCTTTGCCGGTCAGCAGTGGTGTATTCTTCCAGAGTTCTTTGTGATGGCCTGTTCAGGGAGGATTGGTTCCTTCTTGGTTCCTCATCGGATCGATGGGGTAGGAGTACGGAGATGATAGGGTGGGGAGAGAGAGAGAAACAGAAAGTCAGTAGAACAACGAGCATAACTGTGCAGCTGGGGAGGGAGATAGGTACAGCTGCTTTAATAATAGTGGAGGGAATGTCCATAAGGTTCAACACAGCAGTGGCGGCCTTATTGAGGGGAGAAGATATGAGGGGAGTCCGTGGATATGAAGTTGTTTGCTTGGACCTTATCAGAATTTAGGTGGCGGCTTACGATTCACTTTGTGCCATCCCTGGGGTCCGGGGGGACGAATCTCCTTCATTTTGGTTGATGGTGGGAGATCAGGGATGATGCCCCATTCCCTGAGGAGAGAGATCCCTGAGTCAAGGGAGGAGATTGTAAAAGATTTTCCATTTCTGTCAATTGAAAGTTTTGCTGGGTGGCTCCATTTGTACCCGATACTATGATTACGGAGGGCCTTCGTTGTGGTGTTTAATTGTCGTCTCAAATCCATGGTGAATTTGGATAAGTCAGGGAATATTTGTATATTCTCATATGGCTCCTGGAGTTTACCTAGGGTCCTTGCTTTCCTCAGGATAGCGTCTTTAGTAGTGTAGAAGTGTACTCTTAGTAGTACGTCCCTGGGGACTGTTTCTGGGAGAAATGGTGGTTTAGGGATCCTGTGGATCCGATCGATTATCAGTTCAAGAGGTTGCGAGTCAGGGAGAAGAGCCTTGAACAAGTCTGTGGCATACTTGTTGAGGTCTTGGGGTAGTATTGTTTCAGGAATCCCCCTTAGCTTAACGTTATTTCTTCTACTGTGGTCTTCTAAATCAGCTAATTTGGTGCGCAGCCATTGCCTTTCTTCTGTCCCCTCCTCATTTGTATCTACCAGGTCATTTACAGTATGTGTAATATCACTGATGGCGTTCTCAGTAGTGTGTACCCTTTCTCCCAGGGAGGAAATTTCCATAGAGAACTTGTGTGTGAGGGCGGTGAAGTCAGCATGCAATGATTGCTGGAGCGATATCAGCATTTCTTTGAGCTGAGTGTCTACCACAGGCTGGTTATTAGTGGGAAAAGCAGCTATTGATGTACTGGCGGTGGGGGGATGGATGGATTGGGGAAGCCCCTGATTCACCAGGCCGCATGTCGGATCTCCCATCCGCATTCGGGACTTTGCTGGGCTGTTACACGTTGGGCTGGTGGGCTGTGAGGATCGACGGGACGGGGAGGACCCGGAGTTCTCTGTGTGCGGAGAGGCCGAAGAACTCCGTTAGTTTCTGCGGCCTCCGGTTCTCTTTCCTCTTCCGCGACATCCCTGGTGTGATGGGCAGGCTGGGATGGTGGAGGATGAGAGTTTTGCGGGGTGTCGGTCGGTCCTAGTCACTTCGTTTCCCCTCAGGTGGCTGGAGCACTAAGAACTTGCGGCCATCTACAGCGCGCGCAAACCACGCCCCCTAGAACTGGCATTTTTAAATGTGGTAAACGCGGATGTCTTACATGCTAGCTCACTGTACGAGGTCAGACAATCTACCAGGATACAACCTGCGTTTTTTGCAACCTGCCTTTTTTACATTTTTTTTTAAACAAGCCTGTATTAAAATTCCTTTATAATGCCTCTGTTGGTTGCCAAGCCAGGATTTGACAAAGGGGTGTGCCATAAAACATGTAGTCCTGGCAACCGACACTTCCTGTTTCTTCAGCTTCCTGTTGGTGGATCAGCTGATCCTTGTGTTCCAGCCACGCTATTTACGGTGACCTGTGCCTCCCCGCTGTTCGGCCGTGGCGGGCAGCTTTCTTATACAGGATCTGCCCTACATCCAGATGTTCCGGTATATGCAGTTTTCCCCTCCTCATCCTTTACTGCTGCAGGGCGGGACTG
The DNA here is from genome assembly GCA_018402905.1 of Glandirana rugosa. Taxonomy (NCBI): domain Eukaryota; kingdom Metazoa; phylum Chordata; class Amphibia; order Anura; family Ranidae; genus Glandirana; species Glandirana rugosa. The sequence continues at coordinate 28,228 of BLSH010297626.1, read as the reverse complement.
GATCCACCTCTGGTAATGCTGTTCCCCATTCAGCTTTGGCTTCTTGATGTTGCTGCTTCATTGTTGGAATAAACTGTGTTTTAGCTGACTTCCGGCTACTTATGTTACTGGGCTCTGGACTTCCAATCATCACTATCATTAGCCCCACACATATGGCCCATGAACAATTTACATTCTGGTGCATTATATCATGAGCACCTGGAAGTGGTTTGGTTGTGTACAAATAGAGAACATTAAACATGGGACAGGAAAGACCCCATTATTGCATTAAAAAAAATCAAACTGTGGTAAATGAGCCTTATCTTTCCCTATGCTGTTTGTCATCTCTCCCTACAGCTCCAAATAATAACACCAAAAAAGAAGGCAGTAAAGGAGATGATTGTCCAAAGAGCTAACAATCAAAAGTAAACATGCAGTTTCTTATTTCACCCCATTCTTGTCGTATGCAGTTTGTCAGCTTCCCCCTACAGTCATTTTTAATACATTGATACTATGGGTGCTCTGTGCTCCCTCCCCCTTTTATAGTGGGGGTGGTAGTGGTGGTGGGGGGGGGGGGGTGGGTCCTATACAAAAAAACACCAGCAAGAAAAAGCATGAATATATTATTTTGTTATGAATCCTACAGTTTACTTACCATCAGAGGGACATTTCCATTTATCCAGAGATAGAATGGCTTTAGCAGGGACCAAAAATGCAAATGCACTTGCTTGAAAGAGAGGTAATCTGAAATATAAACAATGATGTGATCTTGCATAAGATGCTTATAGAAGTAATATATCATATATGTTCAAAATATTAAGCATTCAAGCTTGCATAAGACATAATGATGTCCCTACTACTGTACAATTAATAGATCATTTAAAAAGATGACTGCATTTATATGGTTCACATACTTTTCAGGGATATTTAATATTTAAGAACATATTGAAGGGGGGGGGGCTATTTATTACAATACACCCAAGCCATAACAGGGCAATTTGAAATTATTCTAAACTTGTATAGGGAAGTTTGCCATAGATAAACAAGGTTTACAAATTGGGGCTTGTTCACACTTGCTCAAAATACGTGCCTATAGCGTGCATTAATAGGTGTGGTGGATTTGGCTTGTTAAAACCACACCACAAATGTCTCCCCCCCCCCCCAATGTGAATGAGTATCACCAGAAGATTAAAAAAAGCTCCACTTGCACCGAAGGCTCCTGTCGTCTGCCTGCTCCGCCGCCTCCTGACATTTCTTAAATAGCCAAGGGCCACCAGGGTGGCATCATCTGGTGACACCGCTCCCTTGTGACATCACTGACCCAGCATGCCGGGCATCGTGATTGATGATGGATCTACATTCCTCAATAAAGGAATTGTCAAAAACTGTCTCTGGCAATGTAGCCAATAAACCCCTACTTATTCACATGGGGGTGGGATCTGGGGGCCCCCTTGTTAAAGAAGGTTTCCATATTCCTATAAGCTCCCTTCCTGAAGAGGTCCTTGTCCTCGGAGCCCCCCCTGCCCCAAAGCACCCCCCCCATGTTAAGGGCATGTGGCCTGGTATGATTCAGGAGGGGGGCATGGTGCCATTGGCTCAATCAAAGCCAGTCAGCCAATGAGGAGAGAAAGAGGGTGGGGTCCTGCCACGGCCCCGTGTCTGAATGGATACTGGGAGCTGTGGCTCAGCTTGGGTGTCCAATTGCAAGCTGCTTGCTGTGGGGGCACTCAACAGGAGGGAGGGGCCAGGAGTGCAGGACCCAAGAAGAGGAGGACCTGGGCTGCTCTGTGTAAAAGCACAGAGCAGATAAGTATAACATGTTTGTTATTTTTAATGAAAAAAAAGACTTTACAATCACATTAGCCTTAAAATGATTCTTCAAAAAGAGAGAGAGAGCTGCTAGGTGGAATAAGGCACAGGCACCTAGGTAACTTGAGGTGCGTGAGCATACCTGCAACACCTTTCATTCTCACTTTTCCCAATAGGCAAAGCTCCCGCACTTACTGGTAGAAATGGAGCTGCTGTAGATAAGGGCAGGAACCTCTATAGTCTTATTATAGTGGCCCTTTCGGGATAAAATATGAGAAAGACTGTAAGGTGGGTTACAAATCCAGTCTTCACTCAGATCAAGAGCTAAGGACACTGCAGCTATGCAAAATGTCTGGGGGCATCAGATAGCAAGTCTCCTGCTGTCCATTCCTCCCTCTGGCTACTACCCTACTACAAGACACAGTAGTGACATAGCAGCAGGTGATATGGACTACAGCAAAGACAAGAAAGAGCACAGACTGGAACAGTTATTTGTCAGACAGGTCTCTTTTTTATAGTGTGCCTCTATCTCAATTTTTTTCCATGCTTTAAATAACATTAGTTATGTCTGGAGGAAAAAAGAGTCAACCTTCACATAGTGAAAGGCTTCTTCACAGTAAAAGATGTGAAAATGACTAAGAGCTGTGGTATAGACTACCTCAAGAACTAGTACTGGCCAGCTCAATAGATTGTTTTAAAAAGCAGCTGTATTACAAACAACCATATAGAAATGGGACTCTGGTTTGTGCCTCAAAATGATAAACCACACAATTTAAAATGATCAAAACTTTATTCCACCATGTTAAAATACCACATATGTGGTGATCACTTAAGAACGATTTACAAAACTTATGATTGAAGGGGACATTGCACCAGGCAGTTGTCATGTAAAAAGCATAAGAGCCAGTGATTTCAAGTTCAACGCATTTTGTGGTATTCCCCGTTTCCTCAGGACCAAATGACCCCAGTTGATAAGACAGATGTCAGAAAGCTACAAATGCAAAAACATAATGTAAGTACATTTCCCATAAACTAGAATAAATACTGTATGTATGATTGTATGGTTTGTTCGGAGGTTTGTTCTGGTTGGATTTTTTGCAGCCATGGGATGGATTGCCACCTAACGGCTTGAAACTTAGATGGATATATTTCTAGGCCTTTATTTTCAGATTTGTTTTTATTGATCCCAATGCTATACTTGATATAATTGATTTTCAAGTTTTGGGTAAGATATATATTATTATACTAATTTTTGGCCTAAGAGCTTAATTGTTTTTGAATGATATTATTATTATTATTATAGCGCTGCCCCCTTGAGGGTGGCTGAAAGAATCAATTCCCCCTTGGATGTCCTCAGTCAGAAGGTCCTCCATCACCCCTAACACTCTTGGTTTGCTCATATTGCAAGTTTTTATGATCAATAACTCAATTTTAGTAATTTAGATGACAACACAGGTAGAGTTAGAAAGGTTTACTTTTCACTCCTATTTCTGGGAAAAGAATAACTATTGTAAACAGTAAATAGCACAATTCTTCATATAAGTAGTCAACTTGAAGGTTCTAGTGAACAAAATGAGTAAATGATTTGTACACTTTCACCACTCCCTGTATTCTGAAACAATATCAATAATTGAAAACAATGCAATTCCTCCAATTGAGCTTAAACAATACCTAACGGATCTTTGCAAAAGAGGTAGTGTCTCATGGAATTTGATAAATGAAATAGTACAGTGAATCCCTATCTTAAACCGATGACCCAAAGGATAAATTGGTACCACTCAATGGATTCTGTCTCAACTTGTAAGCAGTATTCTACAATGCACAAATACACTATATCATTTAGCAATTGAACTATAGCTAAACAAACGCACTAAATACCTTTGGCCTTTATATTATAACCCCTGGACTAGCATAAAGAGTTCTTAGGAGGTAAAACAATGCTAAGCAATAGCCCTGAATATATTATTGAGGAGAAGATGGGTAGATGTAGTTGCAGTTTTCCTGTCTTGAAATGTTCAAGTAATCTTCGGTCAGCAATAAGAATTAGTTACCTATGAATACTGTGTCCTTCTAATTAGTAAGATGAGGCACAAATAGGTTAAATTCCACTGACTTCTTGAATAAGATTAGTCACAACCGCTATCCAGTATGAATAAACTGTATTCCAAGAGGCAATAAAGATATGCTGCAAAGACAGTATGGGGTTGATTTACTAAAGCTTGAAAGTGCAAAATTTGGTGCAGCTCCACACAGAAACCAATCAGCTTCAAGGTTTTATTGTCACAGCTTAATTGAACAAGCTGAGGTTAGAAGCTGATTGGCTAGCATGCATAGCTGCACCAGTTTTTGCACTCTCCAGCTTTAGTAAATCAACCCCTATGATACACGATCCAGTGCTCAGTCGATGATGCTGGGAACACTGGAACCATTAGTTCATGTTGACTGTTTGCTCCTGGGAGGTGCAAAGCATCCGGTGCACTCCTTGCAGCTCTCCTGATCGATAGATATGACAGTTGCAGTAGCTGATGTAGCTTCCATACAGATAGAGATGAGCTTCAGATAGTTCCGTTGTTCGCTCACTGTATTGCTGGAGAGCGAACACTAGCTGTATCAACTGCAGATGATTCCAGTCGGCTGGAACGATTTGCAGGGATAGGCATGGACCAAGGCTGTCGCGGACATTTTCCAAAGTACTGACCTTAGTGAAGGACACCAAGGTACATTTCAAATTCAAACCTTCAAAAAAACACAGTCTACTCTTTGGCCTAGTTCTACTAGTACAAAAACCATTTAAAATAACATTTATATGAAAACTGCTTTTGATATACCCCATCATTGGTATCAGTGAGAGAAATAGTGCTCCATCATTGGTGTCAGTGGGAGGAATAGTGCTCCATCATTGGTGTCAGTGAGAGAAATAGTGCTCCATCATTGGTATCAGTAGGAGGAATAGTGCTCCATCATTGGTGTCAGTGGGAGGAATAGTGTCCCATCATTGGTATCAGTGGGAGGAATAGTGCTCCATCATTGGTGTCAGTGGGAGGAATACTGTCCCATCATTGGTATCAGTGGGAGGAATAGTGCTCCATCATTGGTGTCAGTGGGAGGAATAGTGTCCCATCATTGGTATCAGTGGGAGGAATAGTGCTCCATCATTGGAGTCAGTGGGAGGGATAGTGCCCCATCATTGGTGTCAGTGGGATGAATAGTGTCCCATCATTGGTATCAGTGGGAGGAATAGTGCTCCATCATTGGAGTCAGTGGGAGGAATAGTGCCCCATCATTGGTGTCAGTGGGAGGAATAGTGTCCCATCATTGGTATCAGTGGGAGGAATAGTGTCCCATCATTGGTATCAGTAGGAGGAATAGTGCTCCATCATTGGTGTCAGTTGGAGGAATAGTGTCCCATCATTGGTATCAGTGGGAGGAATAGTGTCCCATCATTGGTGTCAGTGGGAGGTATAGTGCCCCATCATTGGTGTCAGTGGGAGGAATAGTGTCCCATCATTGGTGTCAGTGGGAGGAATAGTGTCCCATCATTGGTGTCAGTGGGGAAGTGGCTGGGGCTGGGGCTGGCTGGGCCCTGGATAGTCTGCAAGTTAACAACAATCATCATGATTTAATCTTGTGTCACTAGTAGCACTGACTCTGACTAGTGCCTGGCTGGCAGTCCTCCTGGGGCCTGTAAATTGTACAGGGAGGGACAGGGACTCTGTCCCTCCCTGCAGTGAGAAATGTATTGGCCCCAGGAGGACTGCCAGCCGGGCACTAGTCAGAGTCAGTGCTACTAGTGACACAAGATTGAATCATGATGATTGTTGTTAACTTGCAGACTATCCAGGGCCCAGCCAGCCCCAGCCCTCCCAGAGTCCCAGGCAGGCAGGCCAGACCACCACATCCCAGTCCAGTCCAGTCCCTGTCCCTCCCAGGCTCCCTGTGAAATTTACAGGCCTCACTGACAGTCACCCAAATCACCATGAAAAAAGTTACCTTACTCTGCTGGCCCGACTGCAACCTGTCTCCTCAGGAGTAGACTCAGGCAGGCTCAGTCAGCAGCACCTTGTTGTCCTCCAGGCAGCTTCGCTCCTCTGTCTGGCTGCAGTGCCAGTGATACTGACTGTTCTTCTTCCCGCTGCCCGTGACTCATGCCATGAGTCACCATCCCCTAGCAACCGCGCTGCCCCATACACAGCCAGGTCTCTCTCTCTCTCTCTCCTCTCCGCCGCTGACTGCAAGGCACGCGCCAGCCCCTCCCTCCTAGATCACTCCGCAAGACCACACAAGGAAGAGTGGGCGGCGCCACACTCCCTGGCTGTCTTACTACGGCCTTGGAGGAATCAGGGACGCAAGAGATAGTAGTTTTTTTAAAAAAACGTGATGTGTAAAAAAAAAAAGTCCGCGGCAACGGCGGACACCACAGGCAGCCCTGTCGGACACTGGTGTCCGGGAGCGGACACCTTGTCGATCCCTGACGATTTGCTTAGGCCGCAGGCCTAAATCTGATGGCAGCAGCACGCAGGGTTCCTCTCTGATCGATCACGATATCCCAAAAGGCCGTTGTTAGCTCCTCCTTCCCCTTAAATAATCCTCCTACACTGCATTGCACCTTCCAGAAGTCTGCAGTGCAGCACAGCCTGATGGGAAATGGAATCCTTCCCATTTAGAGTCTGCTGACTATTTCCTCATTCCGCACTACAACTCCCTCAAAGCATCATCCTGGCTGCAATTACAGTCTTTTCCAAAAGCAAGCACTAGAGGGAGGTCCCATGTTAAGCAATGAACACCATTGACTGTATGTGTCATGTACCTGGTGGATGAGTCTGACTTATGCAGGGCAACACCTCTCTTTCAGCCCTTGTTCGAGAACCCATGGTAGTGTGGACAGAGAGTTCAAGAGCACAAGGGGGCACGAGGGTTTGGACTGGGTCACTTGGTGGTATGAGAAGGTCCACTGGAGCTTGTGCTAGGCAGAAGAATGGTGGTACAGTCCGGGTCAGCAACAGGCTGGCTATGTGATACAGATGGAGCAGGCAAGCGAGTGGTCGGGTGCAAGCAAGGTCGGCAACGTTCGGGCAGCAAAGGTACAGAAGGATAAGGCAAAAGAGTAGTCGTAGACAGGCCGGGGGTCAGGGCAGGCATAAAGCAACAAAGTCCAAGTAAAGGAGAGGTCACAGGGACAGCAAGGTCTCTCAGAGTAATCACGTGGGTCACAGATCACAGGAACGCTGTAGAAGGGACAGCACTTGCTTCCTGGTGCTGTCAGCTTAAATGCCCGCTATTGGCACCATTGCAGGCCCATACACACGCGCACAAGCACGTGCAAACATGCACGGGTGCATGCACATGCTACGTGCGCCCGCGCATACGCGAACCAATGGCTAGGGATGGTTCCTTACAGTATGCCAGAGAAATATTTCGGAACTCCTGGCTACACTCTCCCCTCACTTAAATATTCGGTCCCCAAATACTCAGGGCTTAATAACCTGAAATAAACATATGGTTATTACATCCTAACCTTCAGCGAAGTTCAACAAGTACTGACAAACATCTGGGTTCTGCTGAAACCATTTATATACATTCTCAGTAAGCTCATAATCAGTCTTCTGACAGGCCAAGGCAATAGCCATGTCCCACCCAATAGTGTTAGGGGTTAGATAGAGGACACCCTTATCTTGTTTGGACATGGCAAAGGCTGGAGTAGAACCAGCTCTCTGGATGGTAGGAGTCAGGAGTTTCTCCAAGAGTGTCATAAGTCAGTCTTGGAGGTGGGTGGATATTTCTGCAAAGACGAGGAGGAGAATTAAAGTCCTGAAGGGAGGCAACATTATCTGGAACGTTATTCAAAGAGATAGGGGATCTCTCAACTTCTGGATCTGGATTAGAAACAACGTCAGCTTCAGAAGTAATAGGGCAGTCTCTCTCTGATACACACAATGGAACAAGTGAAGAAATACTTTCTCTCTCTAGTGAAATCTTCAAAGGAGAATCATCCATAGAAGCAGCATTAAAGGGTAGATCCTCTTCAGGCTCATTCAGTACATTAGAAGGTAAAGGCTCACCCAGCTCTTCAGGATCTGTAAGTGGAGGAATGCAGTCATCTTGGAAATTGATAAGATCCCCTTGTCCTGAAGTAGAAGGTAAATCTTCTGATGGAGGTTCAACTTTAATTTCCCGACTAGGCAACTGACTCACTGGAATTGCTTGTCTTCCTCCAGGTAATGGAACTTGGGGTTTCACAAGTGAAGGCAGAGCCTTATCCACTGATTTTACTCCTTGTCCTGCAGAGGCTTTCTTCCCCACAGGCAACAAACAAGCTCTTTGTGGAGGCTTGAAAGAACAAGTAGGCCAATTAACTTCAGTACAGATTTGGATGGAAGACATCCTGATTGAACTTCTTTATCTGGAATGTTGACAGGATCCCACTCCCAAAGCAGTATCCAGTCTTCATCTTCACTTTCCTCAGGAATTGGATGTATAATCTTTGCAGATGATATTTTCTGTGATCTGATCTTGGGAGGACTTGATCTTCCTAGAGGAGCATCTAAAGCAAGAGGCACCCTCACAGCTTCAGAAAAGGGAAGCAGATGATCTCTATGCCACATCTTCACAGGACCAGTCTGGCCTTCTGGCTTGATCTGATAAACAGCAGTCCGGGAAGTTTCTTACAAATAATATATGGGTAAGGCCTCCACCGATCGGCTATTTATTCTGCATTTCTCTAGTAGTGGTGTGTTGTCGAGCACTTTCATAAGCCTGCTTCAGATTCTTCCTAAATCGATCTACATAACCTCTATGAGACAGCAAAGAAGTGTCATCAATATATGTTTCAAAGACCAAGCCAATTGGCAACCTGGCCTCCTGCCCGAACATGAGACTATAGGGTGAATATCCCGTGACATCACTCACAGTACTGTTGTATGCGTACACCAAAGTGGCTAGAGGATTTCCCCAGTTCGGTTTCTTGTCAGATGGCAGGGTCCCTAGGGTATTCAACAAAGTTCTATTGAATCGTTCAGGCTGAGGATCTCTTGAGGATGATGAATAGTGCAAGATTTCTTAATGCCTAATAATTTGCATAGTTGGTGGATGAGCTTACTCTCAAAGTTTCTTCTTAGATCTGAATGAATTTGGACCGGCAATCCATGGTGAACAAAGAATTTACCCACTAATACTTTGGCTACAGTGGGGGCTTGCTGATCCTTGGTAGGGTAAGCTTGTTACCACCTGTATCTGGTTTCAGGCACAGGAAGTCAATACATACCAAGTCTAAAGGGCCCTGACTATGCAAGTGCTCCATAGTAGCAGCACGGATTGGGAGAGTCTTTCTCTGAATAAAAGACATACAATATTTACAATAATCTTCTACTTCCCTTCTCATATTTGGTGAATAGAATCTGGTTTTAATTAACTGGAAGTTAATGTTCATCATGTAAAGACAATAAAACTGAACTGCAATGTTTTTCATGTAGATACAACTGCCAGGTTTCTTCTGTCCCTTCACTAAGACCTCATCTATAAAGTACTCCATCTTTCAGTTGTAGCTGGTTCCATTCACGATGTAACACTCTGGCATAAGTAAGAGTACTCTTCAAAAGCAATTGAGGATTTTGTTGAGCCATAGCCTGCAAGGTCACTCGTCCGGGGGATCTTGTTCCTGATCAACTTTGTTCTCTTTCTTCATCAGCCTAGGAATCCCTTCACTCCTCACTTGAGTCACTCCACAGTAAGATAATGTCACTCCTGCTGGTGATACCCCTATGGCAGCAATTCCTCCTCTCAAGCGATGAGATTGCATAGTGTATGGCCATCTTTATACAAGTTCATAGGAGGGAGTGGACAGAAACACTCAGCTGTCAAGCCCCGTTCACATTTCTGCATAGAGGGAACTTGAATTCTCACATGCATTTTTTTATCGAGAGGGTAGATGTTTTTGAGCATTTGCACTCATCACACATAGGGCAACTCATCCATCTGAATGGGCTGCCCTACAGGCAGCAATCGCCCCAAAAGAGGCTTTAGAACTTTTTTTTAGAGTGGAATTGGTGCCTTTTTTACTGTGATTTTTGGTGCAGCGCATTTCTGAAATGCAAGGAAACGCACAGATGTGAATTGTTCTTGTGTTACCACATCCATTTCACTTTCAGGCCCCATTCACATCTAGCATGGTGCACATTTTATGGCTTGTTTTTCTTGTGACACGCATGGACAGCCTGTTGATTTCAATGGGCTGCACTACATGTGGCTTATGGGACATTTTGGCGTTTTGGGGGTTGCTTGTTTTTTACTGTGCGTTTTGAAGCATTTGACACTCGTTTTTTCACATGGCAAAATGTGTGTTTGCTTCTGTGTTTGGTAAGCTGTTAACAATTAATGGCACTGAAAGCGCAACTAGTAATTTTAGGAGTATAAAAGTGGCCATACACTATGCAATCTGATTGTACAATCTCCTTTACATTTACCATAATAGGAGGAAACACCTATCTAGCCAATCACTCCATATCCAATCAGACAGGCCCCTGCACTACATAATTGAAGCAGATCTAAAGGAGCTTGTACAATCAGATTGTATCTTTATACACCTAAACAACTTACTAGTTGCGCTCTCAGTGCCATTAATTGGTAATGGCACACCAAACACAGAAGCAAACACACATTTTGCCATGTGAAAAAACGCACAGTAAAAAACACGCAGCCCACAAAAAGGCAAAATGTTGCATAAGCCCATAAGCCACATGTAGTGCTGCCCATTGAATTCAACAGGCTGCACTATGCATGTCAAAGGAAAAACGAGCCACAAAACATGCTAGATGTGAATGGGGCCTGAACATGAAATTGTTGCGGTAACACAAGAACACAGAGGTTCTATTCACATCCGTGCGTTTCCTTGCATTTCAGAAATATGCTGCACCAAAAATTGCAGTAAAAAAAGCATCAAGCTCCGCTCTAAAAAAAAAGTTCTGACGTTTCTTTGGGGTGATTGCTGTGTGCAGGGCAGCCCATGCAGGTGAATGGGCCGCCCTGTGTGTGATGAAAGAAAATGCTCCAAAACGCCTCCCCCCTCGCTAAAAAAAAAAAATGCATGTGGGAATGCGAGCTCCCGCTATGCAGAGATGTGAGCGGGGCTTGACAGCTGAGTTTTTCTGTCCACTATGTTCTTGTATAAAGATGGCCATACACTATGCAATTTGATTGTGTATTTAGTGAGAAGGGTGATCACTGATTGATTGCATTTCATTTAAAAAACGTGCAGCTGGGAATGGGTGGGTAGGTAGGAGGGTGGATGATGCAGGGTGTATGCTAATGAGGTCAGCTGGTCAACTCCTTCCTGTGTCATGGCCTAAAGTCTGATCAGGAAGTAAGGCAGAAGCAATAGATACATTCGGAAACATGGATGAGGAAAGCTTTGATATTTTTGCAAAAAAGTACATGAATGTTATATTGGTATATAGGGAAGCTGTAATTTAGAAAAGAAAAAGGTGAACGTATCCTTTAACAAGACACAGGCATTAAGGCAAGGTTCACACAACAAGTGCAGTGTAATTTTGATGAGATTTTACATGTGATTTTCTAGTACAGCTGTAGTACGTTTTGATACATTTTTAATGTGCGTTTTACTACCGTGACCCATCCCTGCTGTCAGTCAGCAGGTATGAGTCATTGGTTGTTAAGGATCCAGCACCCGCCAGAGTCCTAACAATTGGTCTGGTGTGGATTTTCTTTGCAATATATGACTGTGCCTTGGAGGCTGATTGGCTGATTGTGAAGCCACCAAGCCCCTTTGTTATCCCTGTCTCAACCCTATAAATAAAATCCGTAAGCTTGGCTACTCAGGACTGAAGGGCGAGCTTGCAAAGTGAGAACAACAATTGTGTCTGTTTTACTTGCTTTAACATGAGTGCACTCAAATGCATTATGCAAAAGAGCTGAAAAGTTTGTTTATTAGCGCAACTGAAATATAATGCACACAGCGTATTATAATTGCTATTACAGAGCCAATCTGCTGTTATATAGCGTAAATGGCCTCTGCTGGAGGCAAGCATACATTCATATGTGCCATGGGTAATAACAAAAGAAATCACTTCTGGTGGGGATGTCGCTGGAATTCCAGTGGCAAGATAAAACTAATCTTGCCACCAGAAGTATATGCATAAGAAGGGGATGACCTCAAAGAAAAGGACTGTCACGCACCTGGTGGTGGAGACTGTCTTATGCAGCAAGCAACCGCTCTTGCGGCCCTGGTTCGAGGGTCCCCGGTAGAGCAGACAGGGCCCATTAGTCTGGGGATGGTATGCAGAGGAGAATAATAGTTTGATTCCTAGGGAGGAGCACAGGGCTTTCCAGAACCTGGAGGTGAATTGGACTCCTTGGTCCGAGACAATATTAATGGGGACTCCATGGAGTCGGACTACTTCCTTGATGAAAGTCTCTGCTGTTTCAGCAGCCGTAGGTGTGCCCCTCATGGGCAGAAAATGTGGCATTTTTGTCATGAGGTCAACAACCACAGATACTGTAGAAAACCCCTGGGAAGGGGGCAATTCCACAATAAAGTCCATGGCAATTTGGGACCATGGGCGTTCAGGTACCGGAAGTGGGTTCAGAAGACCCCAGGCTTTGGCCTTGTCAGATTTATTGCGGGCACAGACCGAGCAGGTGCTGACATAGCTTTTGCAGTCCTCGTCAGATTTTGGCCACCAGAAGGTGCGGGAGAGCAGTTCCATTGTCTTGCGTGCCCCAAAATGGCCAGCCAACTTGTGGTTGTGGCAGAGTCCTAAAACGGCCACTCGCTGACCTGCAGGTACAAAAATCCTGTTACCGTACCACCAAAGACCATTCCTTGCCTGTAATCTGGAGTCCGAAGGACCGGAGGAGCTTGCCAGGGAGCGTCTGATCTGCGAGAGCAGGTCCTCCTGAGTGAGCAGAAAGTTCAGTGAGGGCAAAATTGTGTCAGGTGGTGTGGCATCTCCGGGCTCACTGAACATCCGAGAAAGAGCGTACGGTTTGATTTTTTTTTACCCTGGCCTGTAGGTGAGGTGAAACTGAAATCTGGAGAAGAATAGAGCCCAACGGGCTTGTCGTGGTCTCAATCTCTTTGCTGTTCTCAAGTATTCCAGATTCTTGCGGTCA
>BLSH010297606.1:155338-169362 GCA_018402905.1 Glandirana rugosa | reverse complement strand
CTCCTCATTGGGCCCGCAAATGTATTATGAATGCCTTTTTTTTTTTAAAACACCAACGTAGCTGGACTTTTTATTTTGGTGCAAGAGATGCACTGCTCACACCAACAGCTGGAAGCTCTCCCTTAAGAACTAGGAGATGATTTTTGAACAATAATGTGTCACTTACAGCAACAGCTGGCCCTATAGGAGTAGGCAATGGTTTTTGAACAAGCAGGACCAGCTTTAAACATCTAGAGAGGAGGTGATGCAAGCTTTTGCCGAGTTTTATGAATCCTTGTATGCTCCTGTTCCGCTGTATGAGGATGGGGATCTGGTCTCCTTTTTGGGGGCACTGGATCTCCTGGTCTTGTCGGATGAGAACAGGCAGTCGCTGGATGCACCATTCACGACGGAAGAGATACAGCTGGCTGTTGGCTCCTTTCCTGGTGGGAAGTCGCCAGGGCCGGATGGTCTGCCTGTAGAGTGGTACCAGCTGTATAAGGACCAATTTGCTCCTAGACTTTTGAAGTTATACAGCTCATGCTTGGAGGACAGAAATCTTCCACCCTCCTTTATGGGGCAAATGTGGTGTTGCTGGCAAAGCCGCGGAAGGATCCTCTCAGATGTGCCTCCTACCGACTCATAGCACTCTTAAATGTCGATCTTAAAATACTTACTAAAATGTTGGCAATTCGACTAACAAAAGTCCTTCACTTGTTGGTCTCTCCTGATCAAATGGGATTTATGCCCAACAAGGCGATGGATATTAATTTATGTAGGGTATTCACGCATGTGGCTTTGACCTCCGAGTCAGAGGAGGACCGAGCGTTGGTCTTCCTGGACTTGGAGAAGGCCTTTGACTTGGTTGATTGGCAATACATGCGTAGGGTGCTACAACGTATAGGCTTCAGTCAGACATTCCTGGCGTGGATAGAAATACTTTATGATCGCCCCACAGCAGTTATTAAATTAAATGGAGAGTTGCCTAGTCGGGGGACGAGGCAGGGTTGCCCGCTTCACCGGGGCTCTTTGCTCTCATGATGGAGCCGATTGCTAAGGCTGTGCGTGACTCTCCATTGGTCAGGGGCATCCAGGTGGGACCTCTGATGGAGAAGACAGCACTTTATGCAGATGATGTGGTCCTGTTCCTGAGTGACTCGGTTGCATCTCTCCAGCACGCCTTGGGGATTTTTAACCGGTTTGCCACTTTCTCTGGACTGAGGGTTAATTGGAGTAAGTCTGTGATCCTCCACCTTGGGAAAATGTCACAGCGGTCGCTTTCTGAGGATGTTCCTCTTCAGGTGGTTAAAGAAGCTAAATACTTGGGTATAGTGATCTCAGCATCAGTTACGGACTTTATTAGATTGAATCTTACACCGGCGCTTGCCACTGTGAAGCGTACATTTTCCGCATGGAAAAATATGCCCCACTCCCTGATAGGGAGGGTAAATTTAATAAAAATGAAGTTACTACCCTTATTGCTCTATATTCTCAGGCATTCTCCGGTGTGGATTCCGAAATATCTTTTCAAATCCCTGCATGGGTTGATGTCAGAGTTTGTTTGGCAAGGGAAAGTGCCCAGGATTAAAATAACTATATTACAACAACCATGGAAAGAAGTGGGATTAGCAGCCCCAGATTTTTATAAGTATTTCTTGGCAGGGCAATTAGTTATGGCCAACCGATGGCTGACTGGGCATCTGGATGACGCGGCGGTCACCCTGGAGGACTCCTATGAGGCCCTGTCTCTATTAATCTATTGAGGACGGAGGGCTCCCTACCCACTAGCAACTCCTATGAAGGTGGTTCTTAGGGCTTGGCAGGTGGTGCGGGGGAGGGAGTTTGGAGTTTGGATGCCCCATTGTGGAGAAACCCCACTCTCCGGCACTTTTATAGTATAGAGGACCCTTATATCTGGACCAAGTTTGGGGTTAAAGCTTTGGGAGATATTACAAGTAATGGGCAGCTCCTGCAATTTGAGGAGCTAAAGGCAAGGCATGGTCTACCTAATACCCACTTCGTTAGATATATACAACTGCACCATGCGTATCAGACTCAATATGGTAAGACTGGGGCCACTCTTGCGGCATCGGACCTGGAGACCATGTTGCGAGATGAGGACCTGGTCAAACCCCTATCCTCCATCTATAAATTTCTGTTCCCTGAGACATCAAAGCTTCTAAATAAATGTAGATCTAAATGGGAGGCAGTGATTCCAGATTTAGATAATGAGGATTGGGAGGACATGTGGGATGCATCCTTCACAAGGTTGATTTCTGCCCGAGATTACCTCATACAGTATAAGTTTGTGCATAGGGTTTATTTGACACCGGCCAAGATAGCCCATATTTTTGGAGCAGGGGTTTATGCACATTTTCTGGGAATGCCCAGCCATTATACTATTTTGGGAGGGTGTTCTCACCTGTATTAAAGATATAACTTTAATTCCACTAATTCCGACGGTCAAACATTGCCTATTAGGATTGGTGGATGACCTGGTTCCTAGCACAGCGATTAGAACCCTACTTGTTCTACTTTTCTTCCACGCCAGGAAGCGGATTGTTCTAACTTGGAAGAGTTCCTCTCTACTCACGGTGGACTATTGGAAGTCCTTGGTAAACAGAACTCTTCCTTTCTATAAAGCCACATATTTGAATAGAGGGGCAGCTTGGAAGTTTGACAGGATCTGGGGTGGTTGGTTGGCCTCTTCGCTTACGGCTACAGATTTGATTCTAAAACTGTCGGCCTGGTGATCCCTTGATGGAACTAATGGGAGTGTGCGGGTCGGGTGGGGGGTATATCTGCCTGAGGTAACATACCTCCTAACTATTAAGACTTGGAGTAGAAAGGGTGGGTGGAATGAGAAGGTTGGTCAAGTGTAACCATTCGGGAAGATACAAGGTTCTAATGGTGATAATGATTCGCACAAGGTGCGGATCAAATGTTTGAAGGTTGGGTGGTGCTGTATTGCGGATAAAACTGGGTGTTGTGTCTTTTTTTTTTCTCTCTTTTTCCTTTTTTCTTCCTTTGGGGTGGGTTGTTGTTGTACCTGCGTTGACTCTCCTGGACTGGAGGAAAGCAACTGCCAGGCCGTGTTTGTTGTGTTGATGTTGTATTGTATTGAAAAATTTTGAATAAACAGATTATAAAAAAAAAAAAAAAACATGCTGACGATAAGACACAAACATATAGGAGATCAGAGACAATGTCATTAACAAAGTTCTGGAAGACAGCTGGGGCATTACATAAGCCAAAGGGCATTTCAAGATATTCATAGTGTCCATCTCTGGAGTTAAAAGCGGTTTTCCATTCATCTCCCTCTCGAATCCTAATTAGATTATATGCTCCACGGAAGTCTAACTTAAAGAAAATTTGAGCATCTCATACTCTGTCAAAAAGTCCAGAAATCAAGGGTAGTGGGTACCGATTCTTAATGGTGATGCATTGAGAACTCTATAATCAATGCAGGACCGGAGTGTACCATCATTTTTCCCCACAAAGAAGAAGCCAGCCCCAGCAGGAGAATAGGATTTACAAATAAATCCTTTCTGCAGATTTTCAATTGCACAATTGTAGGGCCGATAAGGAGGCAAACTGTCAGCAGCTTTTTTACAAAAAAACATCTTGGAAGACCTGAAAATGCAGAGGGAGCATCGGAGAGGTAGTGGCCTCAGCCGCAGGTACATGGAGAGGTGGGCGCACCTTAGGGAGACAAGTCTAATGGCATTGCGACCTCCAAGATAGCACTTGGCCAGAGTTCCAATCCAGATAGGATGAGTAGTTCTGCAACCATGGAAGTCCAAGAATGATAGGGCTAGAAGACTTAGGAAAGATAAGAAAGGAGACTTCTTCACGATGAAGGACACCGACATGCATAGTTATGGGGCAGTCCAAAACCGTAGGGATCATAAGGCCAAGGTAGAGCCATCCACTGCAGATACTGAAAGAGGCATTGCCAAGGGAATGAGAGGAATACCAAATTCAGTGGCCAAGGACTGCTCAATGAAATTCCTGGCTGCCCCAGTCCACATATGCAGAAACTTAATACCAGTTCAGGGCCCAATGAATGGAGACAGGTATGATGAATCAAGGGTAAGTGGCGGAATTCAGGTTCTGGTCTAGATCATCTCTCTCTAAGCGACCTAGACCCGAGAGTTTCCTGGACAGACCGGACAGGACTTTCTTATATGACCAATCAGCTCTGCAGTAAAGACATAAGCAGAGGCTCAGGTAACGGGACCGCACTTGCAGAGTGAGGCACGTCTGGCCTATTTGCATAGGTTCTTTAGAAGCTGACACAGCTGGAGAGATGGGTTGTTCTGGAGCTTTTTGGACAACAGGGGTGGGCGTGGGGCAGTTCTCTCCAGATTTCGCTCAGGGAAACAGACATAGCAAGACCTTGCCAAAAGTTTGCAGTAAGGACCTCATTACTCCATGACAGTTCTGAAGCCAAGGTGCAAAACTGAACTGCATATTGACCAACAGTCATGTTTCTTTGACGAAGCTGAAGAAGAGCTCCAGAATTGGATGAGGCCCCTTCCAGGAGCATCAAAGGTGTTACGGTAAACTTGTAGGAAGGCAGAGAGACTGTAAACAGTAGGATCTTGACGTTCCCACAATGGCGAGGCCCAAGCCAGAGTCTCTCTCAAAAGGAGTGAACTCATGTACACCAACTTGGAACGATCAGCAGGGAAATAGTGGCCCACTAACTCAAAGTGGATCGATCACTGATTGATGAAGCTCCGACAAGCTTAAGATCACCAAAGAAGCGAAGCAGCAGGGGCAACTGGAGTTTTGAAGGACTGCTCTCTGCTGGAGGGAGTGTGGAGCTGGAGCAACAGGGGCTGAAACAGAAGCCAGAACAGAGGGTGAGGAAGTGGGAACAACCTGCAGCTGATCCAAACGGGTGGAAAGTTCCTGCAGACACTGCATAATCCATTTTTGATAGGCCTGCTGGGCGTCAACTCTCTACGCCAAACACGGAAGCTGATCCAGAAGAGGCTGCAGTGTCTCTGAGGAGCTCATGGCCTGAGCAAACTGTCAGGAGTCTGTGGAAGTGAGCTCTTGTAGATCGCCAATTCAGGGTTCCCCATGGCACGGAGTCTAAGCCCCAGCCTGCTTCTTAACCAGATCCCCTGATGGTGGGTATGGACTTGTAGCAAGCTGGAACCAGGTCACGGCCCCCAAGGTACGCCTAGCCGAGGATGCAGAGGCCACTGGCATGTGCAAAGTACAAGCAGCAGGCAAAAGGGAATCCAGTAGACAAGCCAAGATCAGGGCAGGCAGCAAACAAGCACAGACGGTAAACAAAGCCGTGGTCAGTACACAGGTAGTCAGACACAGTATGGACAAGAGGTAGGCAAACGGGAGCTCAGAGAACTATGACCTTGTTCAGGCGATGTGGGTTACACTGAGCATGTCTTACATAGACAAGCAAACTAGGAGACGGGCCAGGAAGTGATGGAAGAGAGGGAAATAAAGGTCCACAGAATAGCAGACGACGCCCATAGGTGAGCACAGCCAAGCCACACATGTGAAAGGAATCAGGTAGAGAAACACCACAGCAAGGAGGTAAGAGTACACAAGCAAGAAACTGCAGGCTGGCTTGTGACAGTGGTATTCTATCAATCACATTGCTAGGTGTGCCAGTAGGGGCTGAGACAAGTCTTAGGGTTGAATGGCACAGTAATGGACTGAACAAACAAAATCAGCACCTTCGTGGGGTATCGCTACACTACTATATAGAAGGAGCCACAAACGAAAGATCTCTTCCTTCTAAGTGTTGTTTGTTGAACCATCCATAATATAGCTGCTTCCATAATGCCCAAGCATCACCATGACTTATTGAGTTTCATCAAAAACAGCTTAATCAAGCCCTTTCGGTTAAATGTGTTAAGGGAAGGTAATCCTTGAGCAATGACATCATGGAGATATATTATGGATGGTTCAATAAAGAACACTTAGAAGGAAGAGGTCTTTGGTGTGCGGCTCCTACTCATCTGAATTTTCCAGTAGTAAGCAGAGATGGGCTTTTTGAGCCAGAACCCTAGACGCCCACTGAGATTGCACAAGGTTCTAGTCTAGAGGGGTGCTGTATTTATGGAAGTTTGAACTATAAGTTCCTTTTATAGTGTTTTATATTACTATGTCCACTAGCCAATACTTAAAATAGGTGAACAAATGATACAAACACTTTCAGTGTATTTTAAATTCAAATTTTAAAGACTGTTCTCAATTATAGAAAAGGGGCTCCCAAGATGTTATTAATTAAATCTTAGGAGACGTTTTTACCTTTCTTACAACACAGCAGACGGTCCTGAGGGAACGCCAACATCTTATAAAAGAAGAAATCTTTCCCTAGTAAAAAAAGCCAACATGGAAACCTGAGTGCAGTGTGCAGGCACACTGTGCATGTTTTCCAAATAATAAATCCTCAGATTCATACATTTAATTCTGCTTTACAGTGAGAAATGTAAACAATAAAAAAATGAATAATATGAGAAATCTGACAGAGATTTCCTCTTTCACTCTTGTGGGTCTATCAGACCATCCACCGACCATGAATGGACTTTTTGTGCTCTTCCTTCTCATCTATCTGATGACTCTTATCACAAACCTTCTTATTTTTTTCTTGGTCCTCACTGACCACCATCTGCACAACCCAATGTATTTTTTTCTTGCCAACTTGGCATTTCTGGACATGTCCTATTCATCAGTGACCGCACCAAGGATGCTCTTTGATTTGGTCACCAAAAGACTATCAATATCCATTCCTGCCTGTATAGCCCAAGTCTTTTTCTACATCTCCCTTGCTGTTTCAGAAATGTTCTTGCTCTCAGCCATGTCCTACGACCGCTACATTGCCATCTGCCACCCCCTACGTTACAAACTAATTATGTCTTGGAGGGTCTGTGCTCGTATGGCCTCTCTGGTCTGGGGTGCAGGATGTTCTGTGTCTTTGATTCATATTTTATTTTTGCTCAGGTTGTCCTTCTGCAGAACGTCTTCCATCCACAACTTCTTTTGTGACCTTCCACACTTATATCAAATCACATGTACTGACCCCTTCATAAACATGGTGGTCGTATTCTTAGTAAGCTTTATTCTTGGAATAGGAGATTTTTCTTTGACTTTTCTTCCCTATGTCTATATTTTCAGTACCATCCTCAGAATCCGCAGCAAGACTGGAAAGATGAAAGCCTTCTCCACCTGCTCATCACATATTACCGTGGTCTTCATCTTTTATGGCTCCTTCATTTTTATTTACTTGGTTCCCTCCTCCAGCAATATGTTCAATTTAAATAAACTGTTTACAGTCATATCTTCCCTCATTAACCCATTGCTGAACCCTCTGATCTACAGCCTGAGGAACAAGGACCTCATGGAGGCACTTCAGAGGTCTTATTACCACGTAAAGTTAATCCGGGCATCATTCTGAAACTGCCATTGTGAAATTTGCCATTTTTTTGTATTTCTAGGACATTTTTAGTTGACTAGAAATTTCAGTAATGTCTTTTATAAAATGTAAATATTTCAGGTGCTCAAACTTATACTTGCATGGCCAGGAGTCATTGTAACCCACAGACCAAATGTAGCAATTCCAGTATGTTTTGGTTAACCTTAAAACTACTATTTTACTACCATAATATTCATGCATCTACTGTATAAGGTCTTTAATTGGCACAGAGCTGAGGAATGAAAAAAAATGTGAAAAAAATGTATTTTTAGTTTGATTAATGAGATAGATATTTTGCATAAAAAATAATATTCCCGATATGTTCACCAAAATGTTTTGCTCCTTTTTAGCCCAAGTACAGGGACGTTAAATATGTGTAAGTTTTGATATATATGTCAGTGCTGTATGGTTGGTAAGCAAGTGTCCGATACCGTATCGGCTTATACTCGAGTCAGTGTCCCGCAGCCTCTGTGGGTGGTCTGAAAAGATGAGTAGATTCACATTGCACAGAGCGTGCTGCTTCTAAGAGCCGCTATGTGCATGAAACTGTGACCTAATTACATTGGAATGCAGAGAATGCAGAGAGAGCTGTCAGACTTTCAACTTGATGTCTGGAGTCGGGCAGGGCGCACGGGTGTTAGCTGTTCAGTTCCGCCCACCTCCGATCTCAGTGAAGATCTGCCAGCCAGTACCATTCAGTGCCAATCAGTGCCACCTGCCAGTACCATCCAGGGCAGGTGGTGGGCAGGTGGTAATGGCTACAATACCTGTGTTCTGGCTACAATACCTGTGTTCTGGCTACAATCTCTGTGTAATGGCTGAGTCCCTGTGTAATGGCTACAATACCTGTGTAATGGCTACAATACCTGTGTTCTGGCTACAATACCTGTGTAATGGCTCCCTGTCCCTGTGTTCTGGCTGCTGCATTTCCCACCCTAGGCTTATACTCGTGTCAATAACTTTTCCCAGTTTTTCGTGGAAAAATTAGGTGCCTCGGCTTATATTCGGGTCGGCTTATACTCGAGTATATATGGTATATTGTTTTCAATGGATTGATGGGTGATCCTTGGCAACACATTGCTTACGATATTAACCACTTAAGGACCAAGCCTATTTCTGACACTTGTTGCTTACATTTTTAAATCAGTATTTTTGCTAGAAAATTGCTAGAAAACCCCCAAACATTATATATACTGTATATATATATATATATATATATATATATTTATATATATATATATATATATATATATATATATATATATATACTTTTCTTTTTTGGCAAAGACTGTGGAGAATAAATTGGTGGTCATTGCAATATTTTTATATCACACGGTATTTGCCTAGCAGTCTTTCAAACTCAATTTTTTTGGAAAAAATACACTTCAACACATTGCTTACAGTATTAACCACTTAATGACCAAGCCCATTCCTCTTTCAATAATTTTTATTGGTTTATCAAAAATTGCACGTGATAACAAACATTTAAAGCAAAATAAGAAAAACAAAATACAAAGTACAGAGTACAAAGGTTTCCAGTACAGCTTAGAAACAACGACATTGCGTAACCTAGTGGGAAAACATCACATTTTTCCTTTTCCATATACTCCATGACTTGGCAAAGGTGGCTTATTTCAGGGCATTGATAGCCAGGAGGTGTTAAAAGATATAGTTTTGGTCCATTATCTTTACCACGTCAGAGAGGTTGGAGGTGAGATTAGATTTCCAATTTCGTACCACTAAGAGACAGGCTGCAAGCAAAATAAGGGTAACAATGGATTGGAACTCTGCTGGTCTATTCCAATGTTGAGTATGGCTAAGGCAAGGTTGGGGTTTTTTAAGGATCCCAGTGCAATTGGCAAGTAATTGGAAGACTTTTTTCCCGAAGCTGGTGAGATAGAGGCATCCCCAGAGGGTATATAGAAGGTTGCCTACCTGTCCACAACTACGCCAGCATAAGATAGATTAGGAAGGAGAAAAGTTGGCCACTCTAGCTGGGGTATAATACCATCTATTGGTGATTTTTAGAGCCAGCTCAGAGTGCTTGGGGCAATGTGAGGCTTTAAAAATGGATTTTATTGTGGTTCGCCATTGAGAGGGAGTGATAGAGATATGGAGGTTTTGTTCCCATAATAGCATAGCTTTGGCTTTACTAAACATAAGCGTATCCTGGGGGGTAGAGTAGAAAAGGGACATACCTCTGATGTTGGGCTTAACTTGAGTAAAGAAATTCCAGGCTATAGGAGGGAGATTTAGTTTGGGAGGGGGATGTTTAGCAGGGAAGTGGAGTATCCTAAGGCACGTACATATTAGTTGGGCAGGTGTGCCATACTTTTTTTTCCCCATAAAGTAAGTCTTTATTTAGGGTAGAAAAAAGAAGAGGTAAAAGCCAAAGTTGAATTAGAACATACAACATTAGCATAAATGACAAGGTGGTAGACATCAGCATTATATAACATACTTTGTTGCATTATGCAATTTTCCTTTAAATCGAAGTCTGGAATACTTGTATATTTAGTTTTCTAAGGAGATGTCCTTAAGCATATGGTCCTTATGATAAATAGGGATAAATTATGGATAAATTATAGTTCCCTCTGTGGTGGAGTATGATAGCTTCAGGGTGTTATGTGGAGGGAGGATCGTTCCTTAATTATAACGGTGGTGTCGTCTAATTGGACGAAACCAGTCGGGATGAGACAAAGTATGTTAGAAGGTATTTGATTGTTAGGAGTTATAACATTCTGAGTAGGGGGGGGTGCGGCTTGGAAACCACAAAAGGGGGGGGTGAGGAAGTATATGTCGGTACGCAGAAGATTTGTCCATCTCTCCGTCCCTTTGCCGGGACAAGTTTGGAAGTGAAAATGGTGTAGTTGTCATGATTGACTATTGGGTGTTTGGGATTTTTGTGATTGTCCTTATATGTGGATAATATGAGAGATTATGTGGATGGGTATAGGGGTCTGAGGGGTGGGTTTGGGTCTTACATGGGTAGAGTGTTCTCTTTTAAATGATTCTTGTAACCTGTGGTCGTTCTGAAGTGGGACCAGCATGCCCATTTAGTTGAGAATTTGTCCTGAGGGTTGTGGGCAATGCTTATTAACCTTTTCATAGGTATGCCATACTTTTGTTCCAATTCCTCCAATTTAAGAGGGGATGTCTCCATTCAGGAGGTCAGATACTTCTGATATACCATATCGGGTTAGAGCTTTAGTAGAAAGAGATAGAATTAGGGACTCAAAGGTATGTGGTGGTCCTTTTTCCAACTTGGGGGAGTTAAAGTGCCTCCATGCCAAAAAAGAAGCCGGCATTGGTAAGGGTAGAGGTGAAAGTTCTTTTCCTCACCAGCTGTCGTTCAGGAGGAACAGGTATAGGCCTCTGTTGGGGGTATGGGATGCCTCTAATCCTACCCAAGGGGAGTTGTTATTGTGAGGAAACCAGTGTTTAAGTTGGTCTATTAAAGTAGCCCAATAGTAGTCTTTTAGGTCCGAAAGACCTGCACCACCTACAGATTTTTGTTTGATCAGGCCTGACTGTGGGCTTCTGGCCCTTTTCCCTTACCATAAAAAATTCTGAATGGTACCTGACAAGGCTTTGAAGTCATGAGCTTAGCATACATTTTTACATCTGTGTTCAGTAAGGATATTGGGCGAAAGTAAGCGGGAGTGGTAGGGTCCTTCCCCAGTTTAGGCAAGGTCACAACCTGGGCCTTCAGCATCTCAGGAGGGAAAGAGGAGGTTTGAGTTGCTTTAGCGAGTGCAGCTCTTATATGTGGGGTAAGAGTATGGCCAAAGATTTTATAATATTCGTTTAGTAGACCATCAGGTCCTGGAGATTTCCCATTGGGTAGGGAGGAGATGGTGTTGGTAATCTCAGTCTCTAATATTGGGGCGTTGAGCATCTGGAGATGTTCATCTGACAGCTTAGGGAGTTTTAAGTTATATAGAAAGCGTTGGATGTTAGGGGGCTGGGGGGTGTTTGGGTCTTCTCTTAAATTATAAAGCAAATTTATAGTAATTGGCAAATTCATCCGCTATCTCTTGAGGTTTCATTATTTTATGGTTGTGAGTGGGATGAATGAGGGGAGATATATACGGGATTGCGTTTGGATAGCTTTGAGCTTTGCTAGAAACTGCCCCACTTTATTTGAGCCCACATAGGAAGTAAGTTTAAGGCATCTAAGATGTTTATCATACTGTTCAGCGAGGTGGAAAGTAATCCCCCCCCCCCCGTAATTTAGTAAGGGAGGTAGAGGTGGTGTAGGAGGGTGTGGATTTATTTTTTTTTTAACAACAGTATTGCTCTTTATTGAGGAACACCAGTACAGGTAAAATGAGGAAATGCAGTGGGAATACAATGCGGAATATTCACACACTGATAATTAGACATGCGGGTCATATAGCAAGTACACAACAACAAGTATTATCTAAAAATGGTGCACATTCTGAAGGAACCAGCACATGTCACAGTCTTACAGATCAGCCTCCCAGGGCTGCCATATTTTGTCATATTTCCGAGGGCAATTCCTCTGTATGCACCTCAGCTTATACAGAGGCAAAGCCTCTTTGACAGATTTCCTCCAGGAAGCCACCATGGGAGGGGAGGGGGAAGCCCACTTAAACAGGATTTGCCTCTTTGCATAGTATAAAAGATATAGGATTAACAATTTAGTGTATCATGGGCGCTGCTCATCATCATGAATACCCAATAAGGCCAGTTCGGGGGTGCGGGGCAGAGACAACTGAGAGCAAGAATCTATATCGTCAAATACCACACCCCAGAACCCCTGCAGCCTCGGACAGGACCAGAACATGGGTATATAAGTGCCCTCCTCTGTCTGACATCTGGTGCACGCCGAGGACCGCTGTGGATAGACTCTGTGCAACCTCTGTGGAGTAAAGTACACTCTGTGAAGGAACTTCGCCTGTATCAGTTTATCTTTAGAAGCAATCATTATCTTGGAGTTATCCTCAAAACATTCCTCCCAGGTTTCCCTGTCCAACGAGGGGATGTCTAGGTGCCATTGTTTCCAAAGTTTATCTATTTTAGGGGAGTGTAACTTAAGGAGTGCCAAGTAGAGTGCAGATAGAGGTTTAGTCAGATCCTCTTCGGCTAAGAGTTACTCTATCGGGTCCGCTGTCAGTACCCAGGGGGCTTGGAAATTGGATGCGAATAGCATGCCGTAGCTGTAGGTATCTGAAATAAATCCACCCTGGCAGGTGGAAGGCCTGCAATAGGGCCGTAAAGGGGAGGAAAGTTCCTAGCTGCATGATATCCTTCAACCTGCTAATACCGTACCTAGCCCATACCTGGGGGTCCAGGAGCATTCTAAGATGCGGGAGTGATGGATTACCCAGAAATCACAAGCCTATTCCTTCATGGGTCAGGACCCTCCCGAAGCATCCAACCAGCGAGAGGAATCTGTGGGAGTAGTAAAAAAATGAACCTTGCCTCTGTCTACAATTCAGCAGGATAGAGCATCCTGTAAACCATCTGTAAATCCTGGAGCCTTTTTTTTTAATTATTTCTTAACATTTTTAATGAGATAACATAATATGTGATACAATACAGTTGGGGTATAAGCCAACACTACATGCTAAACATATTCTGAGACAACGATACATGGCTTTACAGCATTCAAGTTATTGTATTCAGGAACATTGAGCAGATTAGTCGTATTTTATGAAATGCCAAAAACAGTGTGTTATACACGGCGCTAGTGGGTATCCTTAAATAGAATTTGACTGAAGGTGGGCACCTACTTTTGATTATCCAACCACCTAGAACTAATTGCAGCTAGCCCAAAGTATCAAGAGAACAAGTCCCCGGACACAAATCAAATGTGTATAAAATTGGGGTGGGCAGCGCAAAAACACTATGTTGGTGAAATTGTATATCCTCTAAATGTTGTAATATAATATTCTACTGGTATTATCAATATACTATTAGTGTGTGAAGGTCATAAAACCTCTCGTGATCCTCACAAACCAATTCTATGCAATCTGCTATGTCATAAAAACATAGTTAATACATAATTGCAAAACCTGAAAAACAAATCTCAAACAAATTGTGCAAACATATACGCAACATCAAGATTGTTTTGTTTTTTTTTCACATGGATTTGGACATAAGGATGATACACATGAAGATATGGAGAATGTTTGATCCATGATTAGAGTTGAGCGAACACCTGGACGTTCGGGTTCTGCTGGTCCGTCCGAACTTCGGGACAAAGTCCGGGTCCGGGTCCGGACGGAACCCGAACGATCGCACGGACTAAATTTCAATAAAGGGACAGGGGTAAAAAAAACATCCCGTGAACGGGATGGGAATGGGGGTAAAATGAAGGAAAACGTCGGGAGACCCCGAAAGGTCCTGAAACGATGTCGGTAAAAACACGGATTTTCAAGCCCAGGGGTAACTAAAGTTACCCCAAGCAACAGGCACGCTAGCAAGCCCAAGGCAGGCCTGGGCCTGGGCCTGAAACAGGGCTTCAAGCCTGCCTGGTCGTCTTGGGCTTGCAGGTCCACAAGCGAGTTGAGATTAGTACCTAGTTTGTAAGAGGTATAGAAGTACACATAGTAGGAATACA
>BLSH010297606.1:135528-151204 GCA_018402905.1 Glandirana rugosa | reverse complement strand
TCCCCCAACAATCTGATCGTTGAGCACGATCGTAGCGATCGTTGTTTTAAGCAGAGTTTGATCTGCAACTCAAAGCAGCGGTATTTGAAATCTCTAATTTCTGCTATCTGTCCTCAGAGCAACAGCACAGACAGCAGTAGTAAAATAATCTATCTCAGGATGCAGGATCAGGTCTTAAAATGTCTCAAATCTGTCCCTCACGCAGTCAGCTACCTTTCCCTACACTAACCCAAGGAGCATGTGACTGCAGCACTGTGACTCCAGCTTATAAAGAGGCTGGGTCACATGATGCACTGGCCAATCACAGCAATGCCATTAGTAGGCATGGCTGTGATGGCTTCTAAGGGCAAACCAGTGAAACACTTGTTGATTGGCTGCCCTGCAGCTTCTCAACACGTGGAGTAAAATAGCAGAACCCCGGACCGAACCCGAACGATTTTTGAAATGTCCGGGTCCGGGTCCGTGCCACGGACACCCGAAAGTTCGGTACGGACCCGAACGTTACAGTCCGGGTTCGCTCAACACTATCCATGATCTATGGCAACAGTTTATGGACTATAATTTTTGTGGTCTTCACATATATAGCATTGACCACTTTGTCACTTTGAGCACTTTTGCACTTTTTCGTATATGTTTGCACAATTTGTTTGAAATTTGTTTTTCAGGTTTTGCAATTATGTATTAACTATGTTTTTATGACATAGCAGATTGCACAGAATTGGTTTGTGAGGTTTTATGACCTTCACACACTAATAGTATATTGATAATACCAGTAGAATATTATATTACAACATTTAGAGGATATACAATTTCACCAACATAGTGTTTTTGCGCTGCCCACCCCAATTTTATACGTATTTTATGAAATACCGTGCATGTGAGATCACAATGTACGTTTTCAACCATGAGAGAATACTATCTCAAAACATAACAATTATTTTATAACCGTAAGTACTGTAATTTATGCCTGAAAAAAAAAAAAGCAACCACACAACCAGAGCACATTTTGACTCAATAGAGTCAGTCTTGGTGACGGTAGATAAACCAAAGATCGCACTTAGCATCGAAAGTGGGGATAGAGTCATGCAACATGTGAAATACTTTTTACATCAACATAATCTGGTCTATTCGAGTAATCACTTGGGTCAATGGAACTGTACTGGATTTCCAGTTCAGGGCAATGGCCCATTGCATAGCTATACAAATGGTGTGGATTAGTTTCACAAGGTGTTTTGATTTGTCTGTAATTCCTCTCGAATAGAAGACAGCGTGTATGCGTCAGGGCCACATGCCTCCCCATCAATTTGTCAATTAATTTGAAGATTTTCTTGCAGGTTGTATAGCATCGCACTCCCAAGATACATGTACAAAGGAGCCTGGGAGAGCACAGCCCCGAAAGCATGTAGGAGAAATCTGAGGGTAAATTTTATTTATCCATACCGGGGTGTAGTACCAGCGGGTCAGCAATTTATTCTAAAAGTTTTTTTATTGAAGTTTTTCACTAGATCAAGTGATACAATCAGGCAAATTCTGTTATACCATACAACACAGTAAGGAAAGCCATTTGAGAACAAGCATTTGACATGGAAGATTAGATATTCCATTTAAACCATTGTACGTGTTGAATGTAGGGCAAAGATGTGCTGCCCCCCCCCCAGACACCCCATCTGGAATTGAACGGTGTCAGGGGAGAGGGGAGGCAATGCACCCCACCCCTATATTAGTGGGTCAGAAATGTAATTGCTGTTTCTCTTATAGTAATAGATTTTGTGTTGTTTCGCATGTTTTGCCACATGGAATCCCAGTCATGATCATCAAACTCTACGTTCATCTCTCGTTCCCAATTAGACCTATAAAGTAGTTTAGGGCTGTCTCCTATTCCAGCCATGGATTTATAAGGTCTGGAAATAATTCCTTTCTGTCTAGGGGCATTATGGCATAGGAATTCATAGGAGGTTTGAGAGTCCATGAGAGTAATACGTCAGAAATAAATGGCGGATCTGAAGGAAATGAAAACATTTGTTTGTTGGGATGTTTTTTTGGGCCTCTACTTGAGAGAATGTGGTAAATTGTGAGTCTATCTGAGAGCTGTCATACCAAGGGTTGTCCACTTATAAAAGATATCCAGATCCTTAAAGGCGGCAGGGAGCCTGGGATCTCCTAGGAAAGAAGCCTCTGGAGGTGTTTTGGAGATTCGTTCCAATTTAAATCTGTTTAGCCCCCATAGTTTTAATGAGTGGGCCACCACAAGGTTACACTTCCCCAACTCAGAGGCCTGTGCTATGGAGGACCACAGTAGTCCTGGAAGATACTAAGGGGGAATTGAAACCTGTTCAAATCTAAGCCATGGGACTTGGGGTCCTATGATATTCCATTGAGCTAGTTGTGAAAATCTGCTGGCTACATAGTATAACCACACCTGAGGTACTCCCAGTTCTCCCAATCGGTTGGTGCGGTACAACACTGTTTTGGAGAATCTTGGGGGTTTATTGTGCCAGATAAATTTGTTAAAGTATGTCTGAATTCTAAGAAGATAGGATTTTGAGATCATAACGGGGAGGGCACTAAATAAGTAAAGCAATTTACGGACGACAGTCATTTTTATCGTCGTCATTCTCCCCAAGAATGAGATATGGTAGGTTGACCAGGTTTTCAATAATTGTTTTAGTTTGGTGATCATGGGAGGAAAATTGTATTCAAACAATAATTTGTAACCACTGGGAACCGGAGCCTTTTTTTAATATGTACAAAGCTAGCACGTTGTTTCTGCGTAGCTGCTGAGAAGTCAGGATAAATAGAGATTTGGTTACCATTATACTTTAGCTCTCCCAATGATCTTGCAGCTTTAAGAATGTTTTCCCGATCTCTAAAATAATGTAATATACATGCAATCAATCTCAGCTGGGCCTCGAAAGGATCGATGTGTCCGCTCTATGACAAATAAACGAGAAAAAGTGTCTTCTTCAATGTTATCAGTGAGCCATAGTTCAAGGAAATCCTCAGGCTGTTTTCCCTCCACCTCCTCTGGAAAGCCCACAAATCGGACATTAATCCGCCTTTGGCGGTCTTCCATGTCACCCAGCTTATCTGTGTATGCGGCTATCTCCTTCTGCACATTTTGTAATGAGCCTTCTAGGGGATGAACTGTGTCTTCCAGGTCACTTATTCTCTGTTCTGCTGCTGTGGTTCTTTCCCGGACATTATGTGCATCCTGTTTAAGAAAGGACACATCAGTTCTAAGGCCATCAATATGTTCAGTTAGTGTAGTTTGGCACTTGTGTATGGCCGCCATGATTTGCTTCAGGGAAGGTTCCCCCTCTCCTTCTTCCAGCCTTATGCCCTACATTTCTGCCTGGGGTAAGTTGTCCAGGGAGGAACTACCTCTCATGCTGCAATTTCTGCATGACAGGGGGCTTACCGTCAGGGAGTCTGTGTGTGACATACCAACCGCACGTTGTCGGTGCTTCTCCTTGGGTCTCTGCCTCGTTACCATCTTGAGAGCCCTAGACAAACAGTGCCAGGCGTTCTACTGTAGTTTCCTCGGGTGCCAGATCATATTTGACCATGGCAGTTAGTGCTTCAGCCACAGTGCACCTTCAGACACCCGCCGATGCAAAGGATTTGACTCTCTGACTCTCAGGATCAGTGCAGGATAGATCAGCCGGGGCTCCGGATCACCGCTGCTCACATGCCAGCCGCTAGCTCCGCCCCAACAAAACGAATTTTAACAAAATTTGCTACTATTGTTATTTAGAAAATTTTCTACCCCAACCTAGCCACTTCTGTCTACAACACTTCACTGTTATCCCTCCTAAATACACACTGGCCCCACCCACGTCTCTCAGAATGAGCCCCTGACCTCTTTAACCTTGGCAAACAGATGACACCAGAAGTCTGAAAATAATGTAGCCGTGCTTTTGAGCGCCTGTGGCATAAGACGGAGTCTCAGAAAGATTAAAACCAATATAAATCTGCCCTCCAAATATACAATTTCTGCCTCCTCACCGCCAAGCAGACCTATTTTACCACTCTTGTTAACAATCCTGTCCCTCTCAACCCTTCTTTACCTTTAACTCTCTACTTCATCCTCCACTGCCTCACTTCAAAAAGATCTCCACTGTACAGATACCTTCCTTACTCCACACTCCATGCCCACAGGTACAATCATTACTTCCCTCATTCAAACCCGCCACTATAGATGAGGTAGCTAAACTTTTTTCTAACGTCCACCTAACCACCTGCCCCCTGCAGCCGTTCACTCTCAAATGCTACGGTCACCCCCTGGCAACTATCTAAAGCATGCACTAGTCATGCCCATACCTGAAAATCCCTCATTGGACCCCGCCAGTCTTAGCAACCTACGCCCAATCTTCTTGCTCCCCTTTTTTATCCAAACTCCTTTAACATCTGATCTGCAACCAACTGAGCGACTACCTCACTGAGAATAACCTTCCTGATTCTCTTCAATCTGGATTTTGCCCTCAACACTCCACAGAAACTGCTCTTCTAAAACTCCCAAATGACTTACTAACATCAAAAACCAATGTATACTATTCTGTACTCCTATTCCTGGACCTCTCTGCTGCCTTCGATACACTGAACTACCTCCCCCTCCTAAAAAGCTCCATGCCTTTGGTCTCCATGACTGTACTCTTCGCTGGCTCTCATCCTACTTATTCAATTGCACCTTTAGTGTTACTTACAATTCTCGTTCCTCCTCTCCTCTTCCTTTGTCTGTCAGGGTCCCCCAGGGTTCTGTTCTTTGACCTCTCTTATTTTCCATCTACACCTCCTCCCTGGGTCAGGTAACAGCCTCTGATGGTTACCAATGCCATCTCTATGCTGATGATACCCAAATGTATCTCTCTACCCCTCAGTTCACTCCTTTAGTCTCCTTATGTATCATTAGTTTACTAACTGCCATATCAGCCTGGGTGTCACACCACTTCCTCAAACTCGATCTTTCCAAAAACTGAGCTCATAATATTTTCTCCCCCATGTGCCCCTTCCATTGATTTCTCTGTCAAGATCAATGGCACAACTATCAACCTGTTCCTGCATGCCAAGGTTCTAGGTGTCATCCTGGACTCTGAACTATCTTTTCAGGCCCACATCCAATCACTGTCCAAATCTTGCCACCTCAACCTCCACAACAACTCCAAAATATGCCCCTTCCTAACCAATGACACCACTAAGCTCCTAGTTCAATCCCTGGTTATCTCTCACCTCGACTACTGCAATTCCCTCCTCACTGGATTACCTTTAAGTAGGCTACCCCCACCTTCAGTCCATCATGAATGCTGCTGCCAGGCTCATCCAGGTTACCAACCATTCCGTGTCTGCTACTCCTTTCTGTTAATCCCTACACTGGCTTCTGCTCAACCAACAAATTAAATTCAAAATACTAAAAACAACTTACTAACAGCAAAAACCAATGGAGACTATTCTGTACTCCTACTCCTGGACCTCTCTGCTGCCTTCGATACACTGAACCACCCCCTCCTCCTAAAAAACTCCATGCCTTTGATCTCCATGACTATACTCTTCCCTGGTTCTCATCTTACTTATCTAACGCACCTTTAGTGTTACTTACAATTCTCGTTCCTCCTCTCCTCTTCCTTTCTCTGTCGGTGTCCCCCAGGGTTCTGTTCCTGGACCTCTCCTATTCTCCATCTACACCTCCTCCCTGGGTCAGGTACCAGCCTCCCATGGTTACCAATGCCATCTCTATGCTGACGATACCCAAATTTATCTCTCTACCCTTCAGATTACTCCTTTAGTCTCCTCACCGACATATCAGCCTGAATGTCACACCACTTTCTCAAACTCGATCTATCCAAAACAGAGCTCAAAATATTACCTCCCCCAAATGCCCCTTTCCCTGATTTCTCTGTCAAAATCGATGGCACAACTATCAACCTGTTCCCGCATGCCAAGGTTCTAGGTGTTATCCTGGACTCTGAACTATCTTTTCAGGCCCACATCCAATCACTGTCCAAATCTTGCCACCTCAACCTCCACAACAACTCCAAAATATTCCCCTGCCTAACCAATGACACCACTAAGCTCCTAGTTCACTCCCTGGTTATCTCTCACCTCGACTACTGCAATTCCCTCCTCACTGGATTACCTTTAAGTAGGCTACCCCCACCTTCAGTCCATCATAAATGCTGCTGTCAGGCTCATCCAGGTTACCAACCATTCTGTGTCTGCTACTCCTTTCTGTTAATCCCAACACTGACTTCTGCTCAACCAACAAATTCAATTCATAATACTAAAAACAACTTACAAAGCCATCCACAACTCGGCCCCCAGCTACATCACTAACCTAGTCCTAAACTACCAACCTCATCATTCTCATTGTTCCTTCAAAGACCTCCTGCTCTATAGCTCCCTTGTCACCTCCTCCCATGCCCACCTCCAGGACTTTTCCCAAGCCTCTCCCATCCTATGGAACTCCCTACCCCAATCTGTCCAACTATCTTCTTCTCTGTCCACGTTTAGACCATCCCTAAAAACCCTTTTCTTCAGAGAAGCCTATCTTGCCCCCACCTAATAACTGTACTTTTATTTTCTCCATCAGCTCATCCCCACAGCTATTACCTTTTACATTACTTGACCCTCCCTCCTAGATAGTAAGCTCTTATGAGCAGGGCCCCCTGATTCCTGCTGTATTCAATTGTATATAAACTGTACTGTCTGCCCCCATGTTGTAAAGAGCTGCGCAAGCTGTCAACACTATATAAATCCTGTATATTAATAATGTCCCTGCCCAAGGAAAACATAACTTAACGCGTTTCATCAAGCCGTTTCAGTTACATGCATTAAGGCAAGGTAATCCTTGAGCAATGAGATCATGGAAGCAGATAAATTATGGATGGTTCAATAAAGAACATTTACATGGAAGAGGTCTTTGGTGTGTGGCTCCTATTCATCTACATTTTCCGATAGTAAGTGAAGATGAGAACCCTAGGTGCCCACGGAGATTGCACAAGGTGCTAGTCTGGAGGGGTGATGTTCCTTTTATTGTGTTTTATATCACTCTGTCCACTGGCTGATAAGTAAAATAGCTGACAAAAAAATAGAAGCAATTTCAATGGATTCTAAATTCAAATTTTAAAGACTTCTCAATTATAGAAAAGGGGATCCCAAGGTGTTATAAATTACATCTTAGGAGACCTTTTATGCGACTTTCAGCTTTGTGTTCTTACAACACAGCAGACTGCCCAGAGGGAATGCCAACATTTTATATAAGAATAAACCATTTGCTGGTACAAATGCCTACATGTAAACCTGAGTGTAATGTGTTGGCACACCGTACATGTTTTTCTATTATTAAATCCTCAGATCCATAAAATATTATTACTGTGTTATAGTGATAAATTTATAGAAAAAAAAATGAATAATGTGAGGAATCTGACAGAGGTTACGTCTCTCACTCTTGTGGGTCTATCAGACCATCCACCGACCATGAATGGACTTTTTGTGCTCTTCCTTCTCATCTATCTGATGACTCTTATCACAAACCTTCTTATTTTTTTCTTGGTCCTCACTGACCACCATCTGCACAACCCAATGTATTTTTTTCTTGCCAACTTGGCATTTCTGGACATGTCCTATTCATCAGTGACCGCACCAAGGATGCTCTTTGATTTGGTCACCAAAAAAAGATTAATATCCATTCCTGCCTGTATAGCCCAAGTCTTTTTCTACGTCTCCTTTGCTGACTCAGAACTTTTCTTGCTCTCGGCTATGTCCTACGACCGCTACATTGCCCTCTGCCACCCCCTACATTACAAACTAATGATGTCTTGGAGGGTCTGTGCTCGTATGGCCTCTCTGATCTGGGTTGTAGGATGTTCTGTCTCTTTGGTTCATACTTCATTTTTGCTCAGGTTGTCCTTCTGCAGAATATCTTCCATCCACAGCTTCTTTTGTGACCTTCCACACTTGATCCAAATCACATGTACTGACCCCTTCATAAACATGGTGGTCATATTCTTAGTAGGTGCTAGTGTTGGATTAGGAGCCGTCCTTTTGACCCTTCTTCCATATGTCTATATTCTCAGTACCATCATCAAAACTCATAGTAAGACCGGAAAGAGGAAAGCCTTCTCCACCTGCACATCCCACCTCACCGTGGTCTCAATATTTTATGGCTCCTTAATTTTTATTTACTTTGTTCCCTCCTCCAGTGATATGGTAAATTTAAATAAACTGTTTACAGTCATATCTGCCCTCATTAACCCATTGCTGAACCCTCTGATTTACAGCCTGAGGAACAAAGATCTCATGGAGGCACTTATGAGGTCTTATAATCACTTAAAGTTAATTCTGGGATCATGTTAAAAATATCATTGTGAACTTTGACACTTTTTGTATTTCTGTGCTTTTTCCAGTTAACTAAAAATTTTAGTAATGTCCTTTATAAGATGTAAACATGTTGGGTGCTCGTAGTTTTACATACCCTTGCATGACCAGGGGTCATTGTTACCCACACACCAAATGTACCAGTTTCAGTTTGCTTTGGTTAACCTCAAAATTACTATTTCCATCATTTTTTTTACAAAGATTTTAATGCTTCTCTAAGGCTTCTAACTGGCACAAAGCTGGCAAATGGAAAGCATGTGTATCTTTAGTTTGAATAATAAGCTACAATGAGCTTCTGATTCCTCCTGTATTAAATTGTATTGTAACTCTACTGTCTGCCCTCATGTCTGTTGGTGCTACATAAATCCTGTATTTTAATTATAATAATGTAACGCTCCCATAGTGATAGGTGCTGTTTAGATAGATTTTTGATAGGAGAGGCAAATTTATTCAGGCCTAATTGTTTTGATTTGGGCAGGGGAGTGGCCCAGGGAGAGCTAGAGACTGCAGAGGGGAACAACCCTTGGTTATCCCTCCCCTTGGTTTCCAGAAGGTTTTGAAAAAGGGGATGGGAGAGGAGGTGGGACTTTCCAAGGTATGTTAAGGAGCCCTGACCAATCCCCAACCTGGATTGGCAGGGGGCAGGCCTCTTGTGGTCTGCTCAGCTGGGAGAGGAGAGTGTTGGGTGGAAGAGTGGAGATGTAACAGAGGTTGCAGAGGCCAGGGAGCCCCCAGTCTGGGGGGGTGACCTTGAGGCTTGGGAGCTCGGGTGCAGCCAGGAGTAAGAGAGAGGGAGATCCTGGAGCAGCACAAGGGAGCAGGAGAACAACAGAGAGGCTACAGGAAAGACTCTTTAAAGGTTCCACCGGTGTCGGTGAGTGACCACCCTGGGAGATGGAGAAGAGGACTGGAGCAGGCTGGGAGGATACAGTGGACAGTCTGTGGAGGTAAGAGGAGCCAGTCAGGGAGGTGGTGTCACCAGGCAGTGGAGCAGGCTGGAGCAGCCAGGATGGCTGAGGTGGCCTGGAAGAGGATGGGTTGTGAGCAGTAGTCCATCAAAACCTGGTTGGGCACAATTGAACTTTGCTACACCTTAAGGGCCCGTGGCCCTTGCCTGGAATGGGTGGTCCAGGGGTCCTGCCAGCAGGAACACAGGCCTCATCATGGGATATTTATCAGACCTCCATTACTTCTTCCTCCACCCTAGCTAGCACATGAAATTTTACTTTTTGTACATTAATAAAATCAAATTTTTCTATTTTGCCTTCTGCTGCTTTGGTATCCGGGGGCCGCTTTTCCTCACTGTGGGGGTTCTTCTTTCCCTTCCCCCACACTGAGGTAAAAAAAAATTTATATTAACGAGTCACATGACACTGGGGAGGGAAAATGGCTAATTGGGCGCAATGTGGACATTTTCACTTAGGGGTGTACTCACTTTTGTTGCCAGCGGTTTAGACATTAATGGCTGTGTGTTGAGTTATTTTGAGGGGACAGTAAATTTACACTGCTATACAAGCTGTACACTCACTACTTTACATTGTAGCAAAGTGTCATTTCTTCAGTGTTGTCACATGAAAAGATAGAATAAAATATTTACAAAAATGTGAGGGGTGTACTTACTTTTGTGAGATACCGTACATACAGTTTTTCTGTAAGTCTTGTTTGAGACCTAAAATGTCCAAATTATTTTCTAAAAATATGTATTTAATATTGTAAGTATTCCGCGTTGCCAATCTTCATCCATCAATCCAATTATAACAATATATTGGACTTTATTAACCATTCAGCACTGATATACATATCAACACTTAGGGGAAGAGGACTCCAGTGGCAACCTGTGAAGCTCCGGTGAACTCCATGACCAAGATGGTTAAGGCTGTGATGGAAAATAATGGTGGCCCCACAAAATGTTGACACTTTGGCCCAATTTGGACATTTTCACTTGGGGTGTACTCACTTTTGTTGGCAGCGGTTTAGACATTAATGGCTGTGTGTTGAGTTATTTTGAGGGGACAGCAAATTTACACTGTTATACAAGCTGTACACTCACTACTTTACATTGCAGCAAAGCGTCAGCTCTTCAGTGTTGTCACATGAAAAGATAGAAGAAATGTGAGGGGTGTACTTACTTTTGTGAGATACTGTGAAATGTATTTTTTTTATGTTTCTGAGGAAGCTAATTGTGAAACACGTCATCATTTGGCAGCCTCTTTGTCTATTGCATAAGCAGACCTGTATCCATTCCATCCATCCAAGTAGAACTAGGATGGAGCAGTAGGGCCATTTGCTGGACGCCGTGTCCACCACACCTGTGGGCTCTCCACACACAAGGGCATATCCGTATAACATACTCGGATACACTCCAGTCTATCTAATAGGTGGAAGGCCTTCCTGCACCAAGGGCCCTGTCTGTTCGGCCTCGAGATCTTCCGATTCCCCACATGAGGGGCAACCCGTTTCGGGCGCTCTTCATGTTATGGATTCATATTCAATCTTTCATATACAGTCAGGCCAATTATGGGTGTATTCACTGATCACTCTTGAAGACCGTGTCCTTTTTTTAATTTGTGATGGAATCTACAGTACTGGAATAATTACATTTGATTCCTCCTTGACCCCTGATGAAGGATGGCACCAGCGAACTGTGAAACGCATCGGACGGATGATATCAATTGTACTGCTGTAAAATCTGCATATTTGCATTTCCAGTCTATTCACTTGCATACATTCCATACTTTATGTGTATTTCAACAAGTTGTCTATAAATAAAATCTTATACTTTTTTACTACATTAAAAAAATAACCTTTTTTTGAGTGCCGCAAAAGTCCCACCCCAGGGGTCTTTCTCGTTTTGTACTGACATTCAGGGATGTGGCACAAAGGGAGTCTCAATCACCATTAATCGATATTAAACTATTTTCATTTTGAATAGAGTTAGGGGGGGGGGTTATAACCCCTGTCATTTTTTTTTAAGTTCAATAGTTTTTATTGAGGGTTTAAACAAAGCAAATTTCACAATTACACATCGTAGAGGAACGTAAGGTTACAACTAGATGTCGTGCTGAGATACAAATGTTTACACACAAGCTATGATGACTACTGGTCAACATTGAGAACTCAAGAATGGGAAGGGATGGTGGGAAAAAGGAAGAAGGGGAAGAATAACAACAATAGTATACAGTGCCATGGGAGGTAAACAAATACCAGTCCAAGTACCAATTATTATAGTTACTCTACTATCAGTTATACCAGGGTTCCTCCAGAGGTTGCTAGGGGTTCCTTGAGCAATGAACAATTTCTTTCTATCAGATACGTTTCCATTGACACCAATGATCTTTTTAGCTATCTGTAAGGGGGTAATTCTTCCCAATGACCACAAGTGTGAGGAGCATTCTTCCCAATGACCACAAATGTGAGGAGCATTCTTCCCAATGACCACAAGTGTGAGGAGCGTTCTTCCCAATGACCACAAGTGTGAGGAGCATTCTTCCCATTGACCACAAGTGTAAGGAGCATTCTTCCCATTGACCAATAGTGTGAGGAGCGTTCTTCCCATTGACCACAAGTGTGAGGAGCATTCTTCCCAATGACCACAAGTGTGAGGAGCATTCTTCCCATTGACCAATAGTGTGAGGAGCGTTCTTCCCATTGACCACAAGTGTAAGGAGCATTCTTCCCATTGACCAATAGTGTGAGGAGCGTTCTTCCCATTGACCACAAGTGTGAGGAGCATTCTTCCCAATGACCACAAGTGTGAGGAGCATTCTTCCCATTGACCAATAGTGTGAGGAGCGTTCTTCCCATTGACCACAAGTGTAAGGAGCATTCTTCCCATTGACCAATAGTGTGAGGAGCGTTCTTCCCATTGACCACAAGTGTGAGGAGCATTCTTCCCAATGACCACAAGTGTGAGGAGCGTTCTTCCCATTGAACACAAGTGTAAGGAGCATTCTTCCCAATGACCACAAGTGTAAGGAGCATTCTTCCCAATGACCACAAGTGTAAGGAGCATTCTTCCCAATGACCACAAGTGTAAGGAGCATTCTTCCCATTGACCATCACACTAATGTATCATGAGTTGGAGATGTTTACTTTTTAGCAGGGGTTCCCCGAGACCGGAGAACTATTTCAAGTGTTTCTCAACCAGGGTTCCTCCAGAGGTTGCTAGGGGTTCCTTGAGCAATGGTCAATTTCTACCTCTCAGATAAATTCCCAATGATACCATTGATCTTTTTAGCAGAACAAGCATAAGAAAAAACCCCTATGGGACTTTAAAGGGAGAAGCAACTCAGCAAGAACCAGTCATAGTAAAATGTAACATTTATTTGTAAAGTTTAAAATATACATTCCATTGTGGCAATGGACAGCACCCAACATAGACAATATACATACAAAATGAACAAAAAAAAATATGTGATAACTGACAGATAATGTTGTACATAACACTGGACACACAAAGTTATAAAAAGACCACTCATCTGCCACACACAGGAGGCAGAGAAGGATCCAACGCGTTTCGATGTTTGTAATGCAATATCTTCCTCAGGGGTATGTGGTCATAGACATTTAAAAACAAAACTCATAAGGCGTGGGACACTCGCAAGGACTGTCCACAGAAAGGTTACAAATAACCATAGTACCCAACCCGAATTAATAATGAGTCGGGAATGAAAGGAATAGAAAATATACTCAGCCATGAACATCAATGGCTATTAGAGTATCCAAATCACCATATAGGGCAGCAAGAGCATGCGTCACTGATGGATGTGTGTCAAGGTAAAGACCTTCAAAAGGGGAGGTCAAGCTAATAATAAAGCACCCCCAATCCAATCGTCCAGACCAGCCAAAGCAAAAAAGTCTTATTGGGAATGGCAAAAAAGCCTCGGTCCATCCACAGCTCAGCTGAGCCCTAAAATAATTGATCTTTTTAGCTATCTGTAAGGGGAGAATTCTTCCCAATGACCACAAGTGTAAGGAGCATTCTTCCCATTGACCACAAGTGTAAGGAGCATTCTTCCCAATGACCACAAGTGTAGGGAGCATTCTTCCCAGGGACCATCACACTAATGTATCATGAGTTGTAGATTTTTAATTTTTATCAGGGGTTCCCCGAGACCGGAGAATTATTTCAAGGGTTCCTTGGTATTGCAAAGGTTGAGAAAGGCTGAGTTAGACTATCATACTGAAACCATACAGTTAGGGTTTTAGAACCACAAAGACCATGTTTTAGTGAATTTAACAAGAGAAAAGGGACCTGAGAGCAAACCTTCTTTCTATCTCGCAGTGATAGCTTAGATCAGAGATCGTGTTGGAAGTTGAAGGTGCTAAGGTAGATGTCCAGCGTCTAGCGATATTGAGTTTTGATGCATATATTTACATAGTTGGTAAGGTTGAATAAAGACAATAGTCCATCCAGTTCATCCTGTGTAGGTGTACGTGTGTCGGTGTTTATAATTATTTCCCATATCTCTGTATGTTGTGTTCTTTAAGATGCACATCCAAGAGTATTTAAAAAATATCCCTACTTCCCTCTCCTGCCACCAATTGTGGAAGAGAGTTCCACATCCTTATTGCTCTGACAGTGAAAACCCCCCTGTGCAGTTTATGGTTAAACCGCTTTTCCTCCAATATCATTGTGTGGCCCCCGTGTCCTCTTACCCTCCCTGAGACTGAATAATTTTCTTCCTACGCTGGGATCACCATTGGTGTATTTGTAAATCGCTATCATGTCCCCTCTAAAGCGTCGCTTCTCCAGCGAGAATAAATTTAGTGCTTGTAGTCGTTCCTCCTAATTGAGGTCCTCCAGTTCCCTTATTAATTTCGATGCCCTTCTTTGGACTCTCTCCAGCTCCAGCACATCTCTTCTGAGGACTGGAGACCAGAACTGGACGGAATACTCCAGATGGGGCCAGACCAGAGTTTTATAACAGATGTATAGTAATAGAGCTGGAATTTTAGGGCAATTGTTCCAAGCCCAGGTGAAGTAATGCAAATTGGGAGTTGAGATGGATTGGCTAGCCCAAGATCGCAGAAATCAGTATGAATATTTTATTCCAGAGTGACCTACATAGTTTGCAAGACCACATGACAGGAAGTAAGGATCCCGTTCCACCGCAGTCACGCCAGCAGTGAGAAGAATAAGTGGCGTATATTTTAGAGAGTGTGGTAGGGGTTAGATACCATTGGTGAAGAATTTTTAAATATGGTTCCCAGTGATTGGCACAGTGGGATGCTTTGGCCAAAAACATAAAAGCTTTTTGGCAAGTTTGGATTGATGTGTTTTGCCCCAGGATTGAGATTTGGTTAGAGAAGAAGGTTTCAGAGAAAATGTGTTGTTAATACGATGAGAGTAAAACTGGGAAATCCCTTTCTCTGAATATCTAGCTGCAAGAAAAAAAAATTGACAGAGCGAGGGGAGTCGTTTCAGTGGAAATTTTATGAAGATGTAGACAAGGGTGAACTCTTCGGTAAGTAAAATGAGGGAGGGAGGCCAAACTTGGACTGGAGATAAAAAAACCATGCTAGTTTATTGTCAACATGGAGGTCTCATAGTAAATGTATTCCTCTTTTTTTCCATGATGTTATGTTTAGATTTTGTATCCCACCATGTAAAGTATCAATGAATAAAGGTACAAACTTATGTTCCACGGGACCGTGAGATAGAAGATTGGACCAAGCCACAAGCGATGCTTTAACCTCTTCTAATGCGCATTTAGTGTGGCAGGGCGGCTCGACGTGGTCGAGGTGTGCCAGCTACACGCACAAGGGAAACACCTTCCTCAGGTAGCCAACAGAACCTTCACCAGTATATGGTAGGCCAGAATGCCCCTAAACGATTGGTGAGGCCAGAACAAGTACAGGCGATAGTAGATTGGGTGGCTGACAATGCCTCCAGTTCCTTCACATTGTCTCCCTCCCGGAGACTCGAAAGTAGTTCCCTGGCCCTCCCTCTGTTACACTTCCTTGACCTCCGTAACAGTCGGTGGGTTAGATGATAGCGGACATGAACAAGACCGGAGTGGTTAGCAAATCCCCGTAAGACCGGATGGTATATGACCACTTCCAAGACAACCGATGGACTCCTTCCACAAAGGGAACACGCACATCGACCGTGTGGAGCTGGTGCAGCTCGGCGGGACGGTGTGATTTACGCGTAATCTTCTCCAATTTCGTAGCGAACACCGAACCAGGTTAGAAGATAGAGTGCCAGGGCACCTTGTATTCAAACATGGAAATAAGTAACTATGAAATGTACCACCCTATGTTTTAGATTTGTATTGTAGTACCTTTTTTTCTCCTTATGTAA
>BLSH010297606.1:99667-129582 GCA_018402905.1 Glandirana rugosa | reverse complement strand
GAGTTTGGTGATCTCCACTGCCTGCTCTGCACCAGAAAGGATTGAGTTACATGCCGGGTGAATGCAGTCCTGACCTGTCTGTGTATTTGTAAAATATTTTATTATACCTTTTCATGTGACAACCCTGAAGAAATGACACTTTGCTACAATGTAAAGTAGTGAGTGTACAGCTTGTATAACAGTGTAAATTTGCTGTCCCCTCAAAATAACACAACATACAGCCATTAATGTCTAAACAGCTGGCAAAAAAGTGAGTACACCCCTAAGTGAAAATGGCCAAATTGGGCCCAAAGTGTCAATGTTTTGTGTGCCCACCATTATTTTCCAGCACTGCCTTAACCTTCTTGGGAATGGAGTTCTCCGGAGATTCACAGGTTGTCACTGGAGTCCTCTTCCACTCCTCCATGATGACATCACGGAGCTGGATGATGTTAGAGACCTTGCGCTCCTCCACTTTCCATTTGAGGATGTCCCACAGATGCTCAATAGGGTTTAGGTCTGGAGAGATGCTTGGCCAGTCCAGCACCTTTACCCTCAGCTTCTGTAGCAAGGCAGTGGTCATCTTGGAGGTGTGTTTGGGGTCATTATCATGTTGGAATACTGCCCTGCGGCTCAGTCTCTGAAGGGAGGGGATCATGCTCTGCTTCAGTATGTCACAGTACATGTTGGCATTCATGGTTCCCTCAATTAACTGTAGCTTACCAGTGGCGGCAGCACTCAAACAGCCTCAGACCATGACACTCCCACCACCATGCTTGATTGTAGGCAAGACAAACTTGTCTTTGTACTCCTCACCTGGTTGCCGCCACACACACACACGCT
Organism: Glandirana rugosa; assembly: GCA_018402905.1. Taxonomy (NCBI): domain Eukaryota; kingdom Metazoa; phylum Chordata; class Amphibia; order Anura; family Ranidae; genus Glandirana; species Glandirana rugosa. Next base: position 128,760 of record BLSH010297606.1, on the reverse strand, counting down.
TGGCACCATCTGAACCAAATAAGTTTATCTTGGTCTCATCAGACCACAGGACATGGTTCCAGTAATCCATGTCCTTAGTCTGCTTGTCTTCAGCAAACTGTCCGGGGCTTTCTTGTGCATCATCTTTAGGAGAGGCTTCCTTCTGGGATGACAGCCATGCAGACCAATTTGATGCAGTGTGCGGCGTATGGTCTGAGCACTGACAGGCTGACCCCTCACTCCTTCCACCTCTGCAGCAATGCTGGCAGCACTCATACGTCTATTTCCCAAAGACAACCTCTGGATATGACGCTGAGCACGGCACTCAACTTCTTTGGTTGACCATGGCGAGTCCTGTTCTGAGTGGATCCTGTTCTGTTAAACTTCTGTATGGTCTTGGCCACCATGCTGCAGCTCAGATTCAGGGTCTTGGCAATCTTCTTATAGCCTAGGCCATCTTTATGTAGAGCAACAATTCTTTATTTCAGATCCTCACAAAGTTCTTTGCCATGAGGTGCCATGTTGAACTTCCAGTGACCAGTATGAGAGAGTGAGAGCGATAACACCAAATTTAACACACCTGCTCCCCATTCACACCTGAGACCTTGTAACACTAATGAATCGCATGCCACTGGGGAGTGGAAATGGCTAACTGGGCCAGATTTGGACATTTTCTCTTAGGGGTGTACTCACTTTTGTTGCCAGCGGTTTAGACATTAATGGCTGTGTGTTGAGTTATTTTTAGGGGACAGCAAATTTACACTGTTATACAAGCTGTACACTCACTACTTTACATTGTAGCAAAGTGTCATTTCTTCAGTGTTGTCACATGAAAAGATAGAATAAAATATTTACAAAAATGTAAGGGGTGTACTCACTTTTGTGAGATACCGTACATATGTATCAGTTGATAGGTGATCGGCGCCAATGGCGAGCGGTGGTTTCCTCTTCCATTTGGCGCCTCCCTCCTGCAATACACGCTTACATGACATGGATGGGGGATGTGGTGGCCGTGCCCTATAAGTTCCATCTCCCACTCACTCGCTGTTTCAACTGCCTCGACTCTACTCCCATTCACCACACTATCTCCATTTCCATCCAGTCACCGTGTACTTGACAGGTATAGGCACTTTTCTCCCCTCACTTGGTTATGTGTTTTTTATTTTTCAGTTTTCTTGGTGGTTTGTTTCCCTGTTTGCTTCACCGTTGGATTTCTTTTTTCACCCCTTTTATCCTCCTGTCCTATTGGCTAAGGACAACTCTAATCAACACTGTCACCTATTTATTGCAGAAGCCTTCCCCATATGGGTCAGCTTCCCTGGTCACACAACCCAATCCCCCTATTTGGACGTTGGGTCTATGGATGTGGTCTCTGTTGGGGAGTGTGGGCCGCCCCCCCCATCTCAGCTCCCGGCTGGGATACCCCATTACGGGGTGTGTCCGGTTCTCAGTGCCACACTTCTCCATGCTGTTATTATGGTAAATAATATAAATTTTTTTACATTTTCCCTCCTCTCTTCCCCATTTTGTTTTTTGATACGGTGATATTACCTATATATTTTTATTAATTACAGTTATCAAATATGTGCTTGCTCCTGACAAGTGGGTACTAACCTCCACGAAACGCGTAGAGCTGTTATATGCCGTACTAATTATTATACAGTATGCAAATGTTCATTACCTTGTGAAATATGTGTTTGTCACTAGTTCATATGTATTATGTTAAATTTAGAGGCTAGATGCCCAAAATGTATGTACAAGGATGCGTATGAATTGCCTACAATGCTAATTGATGAAATCTGCCAATAAAATGAATGCTTTTACAACCCTGTGCCTCATTCAAAGTCCCACTTACCCTTGTTTATCACTCAACCCGGGATATAGGAATATGGCCTACATGACCATTGCCTCATTCAAAGTCCCAACTTGCTCCTTTTGGCTACACATGTATCAGTTGATGTCACAGAAGTTAGAGGCTGGCTAATAGGTATAAATGCAGACCTCAACATATATTTTGTTGATTGTATTAATTAGATGTCACAAACTGTATGGTGATTGTTTTTATATATGAAAAAAAGAAACTACATGATTCTTGCACAAGGAAAATCCGGAACGGCCACACTCTTCATCCATGTTAAATGCATAAATTTGTTGTAAAACAAGCATAAGGAGGGGTACAATCCATGAGGGGAAGGGACCACGGTTGACGCGTTTCACACTACAAATGAGTGCTTTGTCAAAACCATACCAAATGGTATGGTATGGTTTTGACAAAGCACTCATTTGTAGTGTGAAACGCGTCAACCGTGTCCCCTTCCCTTCACGGATTGTACCCCTTCTTATGCTTGTTTTACAACAAATTTATGCATTTAACATGGATGAAGAGTGCGGCCGTTCCGGATTTTCCTTGTGCTAGTTCACTGTTGCAGTGACAGGGCGAGCACCTCATCCTATTCAGTGTGATTGGTATTTGGGATCACTACCTTACATCACACCTGGAGCCGCTACTTCTTTCCGACATGATTCTTGGTTGGAGCTCTACATGACTTTGCGCCAACGGCTCTGGTTCTCGGAGTGTGGCCATTGGAGTAAGTTTTGGCCGTATTTGTTTTATTAACCACATGGATTTTATATTGCTGTTATGGATGTACTGAAATACCAATACATACTACACTATATATCGCTTTTCTGACTCTGGGTGGTGAGCATTTCCCTAATAGGACAGATGTTCGGCAGCATTTTATACTTAATGGAATGGACACTAAGCTGGGACAGGTCCTCTTTTATGGAGAGATCTGGGATCTTTTAGACCCCAGATCTCTCCTCTGCCCTCCCATGTAAACTATCAGATTGAGATCGGTCTGATCAGCGGCTTTCCTGGCCGCTGGAGGCCATGGAAACAAAGGGGCGGAACCGGAAGTGACAAACTGCGCGTCGCTCCCGGTACAGAGAGAGGGGAATGACATCAGTTCCTTTCTCTCTATACAGGGCGGCCATTGCTGCCGGCCACATCTCTTCTGGAACCAGAGAGCCTGGGAGAGGCGGTGGCGGCGGGAGGGGGGGGTGTAGCCCACAGTAGTGATCCAGTGGCTAATTAGCCACTCAGATCACTTCTGTTTTACAGAGAATTATCGGCTGAACACACCTCTGCCGGGATGATGCCTGTAAGTGCACCCACCATCCCGGTATAACCACTGAAACCCGAGGACGTACAGGAATGTCCTTGGGTGGGGAGTGTTTAACACAGATGACCAACAAACAAAATTGTGAAAAAAGTGAAATAAAGTTACATTGTTACATAGTTAATCAGGTTAACCACTTAATGACCAGGCCATTTTTTGCGAAACGGCACTGCTTCAATTTAACTGACAATTGCGCAGTCGTGCGACGTTGTACCCAAGCAACATTGATGTACTTTTTTTCACACAAACAGAGCTTTCTTTTGGTGGTGTTCGACCCCCTCTGAGGTCTTTATTTATTGTGCTATAAACAAAGGGTGATTTTGAAAAAAAACATTTTTTTTTTTACTTTTTGCTATAATTCATATCCAAAAAAATATATAAAATAACAAATTTCTTCATCAGTTCAGGCCGATATATATTTTTCTACATATTTTTGGTAAATAAAATCTCAATAGGTGTATATTGATTGGGTTGCCCAAAAGTTATCGCGTCTACAAACTAGGGGATAGATTTGTGGCTTTTTTATTTTTATTTTTTTACTGGTAATGGCAGCGATCTGCGATTTTTATCGGGACTGAGATATTGCGGCGGACAGATCAGACACTTTTGACACTTTTTTGGTACCAATGATGTTTATACAGCGATCAGAGCTAAAAATAGCCACTGATTACTGTATAAATGTCACTGGCAGGGAAGGGGTTAAACACTAGGGGAGGGCGATCAAGGGGTTAAATGTGTTCCCTATGTGTGTTCTGACTGTGTGGGGGCTGGGCTGACAGGGACATGACAGATGTCACTGTTCCTGATGACTTGGAACAGTAGATCAGTGTCATGTCCCCTGACAGAACGGGGATCTGCTGTGTTTACATTGGTGGATCCTCGTTCTGCCTCTGTAGAAGGCAATCACGGTTTGCTGGCGGACATTGAGTCCACCCGACCTGCGGGCACGATCACACAGCGGGCACGACTGCGTGCCACCGCCGGCCTGGGGGCTGGGCTGGCAGGGACATGACAGATCTAACTGTTCCCGATGACAGGGAACAGTAGATCAGTGTCATGTCCCCTGACAGAACAGGGATCTGCCATGTTTACATTGGTGAATCCCCATTCTGCCTCTGTAGAAGGCGATCACGGTTCGCTGGCGGACATTGAGTCTGCCCGACCCACAGGCACGCTCACGCAGCATGCAGTGGGAGCAACCGCCTGCCGCCAAAGCCTGCAACTGCGCCTGCACCAGCCGCCGTACAGCTACGGTGATTTGTGCAGGAGGGCCAACCTGCCGCCATATAACGACGTTGTCTGGTCGGCAAGCAGTTAAAAAAAGACGCATTGTTTAACCAATAGAAAAGTTTGAATAAACGGAAAACTTTCATATACACAATCCTGCAGCCACAGTTTATCCAGACCTCTATGGAGCGCGGTTCCTATTCGCTACAGCAGGGGGAAAAAATCCTTCCGGATCCCCCTGTAGAAAAATGGATATTCCCCCGAATCAACAATCCACAAAGCATCCAATCAAATTATCATATAAAAGGATAAAGGGGATAGACTTTTGAATAGACTTCTCAGTGAGCCTATTGTTGGACCCGGTCATAGATAGGATAATTAGTAGAGTCAAAAAGATGTTTGATCCTGACGGGCAAACAAGTGCATAAGAAGAGGGCAGAAGGATGGGGAAAGGTGGGGGAGGGGAGGGCAGGAGAGAGAAGGTGGTTGTGAAAAATATATCTATAGCAGCCATATTGAAAAATTTTAATGGGAATTTTTTTTTTAACCACTTGCCGGCCAGCCACTCTCTTGCGCAAATAGCCGTTATCTGACAGCGGGCGTGGGAGCGTGTATTGTGGGCGTGCACGCACATGGCAGTGCGCTCACTGGCCAGCGGGGGAGCCAATCCATGGATGGGCCGGACTTGATGTCCGCCGGCCACCCGCAATCGCTCCCCCCGCAGTGACAGAACGGGGATCCGTGTATGGATGGAAGTTGAATCTCTAAGTTTATTTTATATAGTTTTAGATGACTCTGCCACTGGCCAATATGTAAAATAAGGGAAGAAAATGATAAAAACAACGTCAATGGATTTTAATTCAAATTTTAAAGACTGAACACAATTATAGAAAAGGCGCCCTCAGGGTGTTATAAATTAAATCTTAAGAGACCTTTAATGAGACTTTCAGCTTTGTGTTCTTACAACACAGCAGATTATCCTTTGGGAATGCCAACATTTTATATGAGAATAAATCATTAAATTATACAAATGCCTCTGTAATGTACAGAGAAAAAGTATTCACACCCCTTGAAATTTCCCACATGTTGTCATGTTACAACCAAAAACGTAAATGTATTTTATTGGGATTTTATGTGATAGACGACACAAAGTGACTCATAATTGTGAAGTGGAAGGAAAATGATAAATGATACAAATAAATCTGTGAAAAGTGTGGGGGGGGCATTTGTATGGCGCCCCCTTTACTCCGATACCCCTAGCTAAAATCTAGTGGAACCAATTGCCTCCAGAAGTCACCTAATTAGTAAATAGAGTCCACCTGTGTGTCATTTAATCTCAGTAAATATAATAATATAAATGCAGCTGATCTGTGAAACCCTCAAAGGTTTGTTAGAGAATTTTAGTGAACAAACAGCATCATGAAGGCCAAGGAACACCCCAGACAGGTCAGGGATAAAGTTGTGGAGAAGTATAAAGCAGGGTTAGGTTATAAAAAATATCCCAAGCTTTGAACATCTCATGAGGCTCTGTTCAATCCATCATCAGAAAATGGAAAGAGTACGGCACAACTGCAAACCTACCAAGTCATGGCCGTCCACCTAAACTGACTGGCCGGGCTAGGAGAGCATTCATCAGAGAAGCAGCCAAGAGGTCCATGGTGACTCTGGAGGAGCTGCAGAGATCCATAGCTCAGGGGGGAAAATCTGTCCACAGGACAACTATTAGTCATGCTCCACAAATCTGCCCTTTATGGAAGAGTGGCAAGAAGAAAGCCATTGGTGAAAGAAATCCATAAGAAGTCCCTTTTGCAGCTTGTGAGGGACACAGCAAACATGGGGGGGACACACCAAACATGTGGAAGAAGGGGCTCTGCTCAGATGAGACCAAAATTCAACTTTTGTCCTAAAAGCAAAACACTATGTGTGGCGGAAAACTAACACTGCACATCACCCTGAACACAACATCCCCACTGTGAAACATGGTGGTGGCAGCTTCATGGTGTGGGGATGCTTTTCTTCAGCAGGGACAGGGAAGCTGGTCAGAGTTGATGGGAAGATGGATGGAGCCAAATACAGGGCAATCTTAGAAGAAAACCTGTTAGAGTCTGCAAAAGACTTGAGACCGGGGCGGAGGTTCACCTTCTAGCAGGACAACGACCCTAAACATCCAGCCAGAGCTACAATGTAATGGTTTAGATCAAAGCATATTTATGTATTAGAATGGCCCAGTCACAGTCCAGACCTAAATCCCATTGAGAATCGGTGGCAAGACTTGAAAATTGCTGATCACAGACGCTCTCCATCCAATCTCACAGAGCTTGGGGGATTCTGCAAAGAAGAATGGGCAGAAATGCCCTCTCTAGATGGGCAAAGCTGGTAGAGACTTCCCCAAAAAGACTCACAGCTGTAATTGCAGGGAAAGGCGGTTCTACAAAGTTTTTTAAGAGTAATTTCACTGCATGCAGAGAGAGACACAAGCTGCTAGATCTCGGCGGTGACGCTGGGGGTGGGCGGAACCGAACAGCTATCAAACACCAGCCAATGGGATAGGGGCTGTGCAGGGGTTTGCTAGCTGTTCTGTCCCGCCCACCCCCGAAATCACCACCGAGATCTGACAGCTTGTGTCTCTCTCTGCATGCAGTGAAATTACATGGCTATTTCAAACACAGAGCTCCTCTTACAAGCCGCGCTTGTTGAGCAATGTGAAACTCCTCATCTATTTTATCAGTGCCACCTCTCAGTGCCATCCAGTGCCACCTGTCAGTGCCATCCAGTGTCACCTGTCAGTGTCATCCAGTGTCACCTGTCAGTGCCAACCAGGGCCACCTCATCTCTGTCAGTACCAATCAGTGCCACCTGTCAGTGCCAACCAATGCCACCTGTCAGTGCCAATCAATACCACCTGTCAGTGCCCATAAGTGCTGCCTATCAGTGCCAGTCAGTGCTTCCAATCAGTGCCCTCTATCAGGGCCCATCAATGCTGCCAATCAGTACCAACCAATACTACCTATCAGTGCTTCCAATCAGTGCCCATCAGTGCTGCCTGTCAGTGCCCAGGCACAGGTAGACTGCATATGACAATTGTATATACAAATATAAATATTTTTTAAAAACTGTGATTTTCGGTTTTCGGCTTTTGGCTTAGTGCATTTTTGGTTTCGTTTTTTTTGCACCAAAATTTCCATTTGGTTCACCACTAGTATCACTTGATAGGATTCAGGTGATCTCCCTCCTCTAGTGCTTCAATCCCCCAGTGAGACCTCCACCAATGTCAGGAAAACGCACTCACCAGATATAGTTGCTGTCTAATGAATATAATAGCAAAAATCGCATATGATAAGATCCAGGTCATCAGAGGTATGTAGTCATCATTAGCTCGCACTTATCCCCCCTTCCGAATCACAGGACTCTCTTCAGAAAGTATCCAAGTGCATGGATCATGACCAGGAAGTTTTATTTCTCTTAGTAAAAAACATTTCACATGGTAATAAACCTCCACAGCTGTTTCATGCACACATGCATCATCAGGAGTAGTTTATACTCCTGATGATGCGTGTGTGCGCGAAACAACTGTAGAAGTTTATTGCTATACAACCCCTGAGGTCCTGGCCACCACTTTCAGATTGGCGGTGCTTCATGAAAGTGCAGGCTTGCTATTTCATACTTGATGTTTTGCATTTGATGTCCTGACGCCATCCCTGGTTGAATTGGCGTTTTTTTATGTAATTGCTATAGGCACAATTGTTGTTTTTTTTTTTTTGAACAGTATTCTGTTTTTATTTTAAACACAATGCACAAATACCTGGCCAAAACCAGGATTAACATCCTTTTACTTATTTTATTTTTTTTTTAGACACAAGTCTATTTAGCTCAACCAATGGAAAAAAAATAAAAATAAATAGAAAACCCCCTTATAAACAATCCTATACCCACTGTAATTATGTGGAATTAGAAGCAATCCCCACTGTGTGTCCCGAAAAAAAGCCAAAATGGACCCGGTACTCACACATTAGCAAAGCAGAATTATAAAAAAAATGGATTTTATTAATACAAAATATTAAAAATAACATGTATCCAAATATAACGATACAAGCAACAATGACGCATCTATCCCATATGTTATTGAACAAAGAACAGAAAAACAATTTCCTCAGAATATCCTCAGGCATGAACCGCGAAATCATTATGGCCGAGATTCATAAGTTCATAAACTTGTAAATTAGTAAGTTAGTCGATTTGTAAATATGAAAATTCGTAAGTTCATAAATTCAAAAATCCAAAACGATAACTGATAATAACTAACTATTCAATTATAGGTATTGGAATTTCCATTCAAGTTTGACTGTTAGTGAACTTAACGAATGCGATTTTTTCCGAAGTTACGAATTATCTGAAATAACGAATGCCCCATCTAAACAAATGGAACGGAACGAATGAATAATAAATAATAACAGTGAAAAAAAAGTTTTCATTCTCATTATTATTGTTATTTATTATTATTATTAATTTGTTACGTTCCATTCGTTTAGATACAGCATACATTTGCATTCGTTACGTTCACTAACAGCCAAATTTGAAAGAAAATTCCAATACCTATAATTTAATAGTTAGTAACAGTTAAGTTGTTATAGTTAGTTATTATTTCAGATTGTGGAATTTTCGAATTTACAAATATTCGACTATTTGATTTTAAAAATTGACAAATATTTGGAAAAATTTGGTAAACGGATTTTCGTTAATTCCGATACTTCAGAATTAACCAATTTGTCAAAATTTGTTAACAAATTAATTCGGAACAAAACAAATTGTACATCTCTAAGGTACGGTAAGCATCAGATAAGAGAAATAGAGTTACATGGTTAGATAGGCTAAAGAAAGACACAAGTTTATTTAGCTCAACCAATAGAAAAAAATAAATAAATAGAAAACCCCCTTATAAACAATCCTATACCCACTGTAATTATGTGGAAATAGAGGCAATCCCCACTGTGTGTCCCGGAAAAAAGCCAAAATGGACTCGGTACCCACACATTAGCAAAGCAGAATTATAAAAAATGGATTTTATTAATACAAAATATTAAAAAGAACATGTATCCAAATATAAAGATACAAGCAGCAATGACGCATCTATCCCATATGTTATTGAACAAAGAGCAGAAAAACAATGTCCTCAGAATATCCTCAGGCATGAACCGGGAGCTCATTATGCCGCTATTAATAAATTCATAAATTCGTAAATTCGAAAATTCGTAAGTTCATAAATTCGAAAATCCAAAACGATAACTAACTAATAACTATTAAATTAGAGGTATTGGAATTTCCTTTCAAATTTGACAGTTAGTGAACGTAACGAATACGATTTTTTCCGAAGTTACGAATTATCTGAAATAACGAATGCCGCATCTAAACAAATGGAACGGAACAAATTAATAATAAATAATAACAGTGAAAAAACGTTTTCATTATTTAGTTATTTATTATTATTAATTTGTTACGTTCCATTTGTTTAGACACAGCATACATTTGCATTCGTTACGTTCACTAACAGCCAAATTTGAAAGAAAATTCCAATACCTATAATTTAATAGTTAAGTAATTATAGTTAGTTATTATTTCAGATTGTCGAATTTTCGAATTTACGAATATTCGACTATTTGATTTTACGAATTTACAAATTTACAAAAATTCAGAAAAATTTGGTGAACGGATTTTCGTTAATTCCGATAGTCCCGAATTAACCAATTTGTCAAAATTTGTTAACAAACGAATTCGGAACAAAACAAATTGTACATCTCTAAGGTACGGTAAGCATCAGATAAGAGAAATAGAGTTACATGGTTAGATAGGCTAAAGAAAGACACAAGTTTATTTAGCTCAACCAATAGAAAAAAATAAATAAGTAGAAAACCCCCTTATAAACAATCCTATACCCACAGTAATTATGTGGAAATAGAGGCAATCCCCACTGTGTGTCCCGGAAAAAAGCCAAAATGGACTCGGTGCCCACACATTAGCAAAGCAGAATTATAAAAAATGCATTTTTATTAATACAAAATATAAAAAAGAACATGTATCCAAATATAACAATACAAGCAGCAATGACGCATCAATCCCATATGTTATTGAACAAAGAGCAGAAAAACAATGTCCTCAGAATATCCTCAGGCATGAACCGGGAGCTCATTATGACCGTGATTCATAAGTTCATAAATGAATAAATTTTTTAAATTAGTAAATTCGAAAATTCGTAAGTTCATAAATTCGAAAATCCAAAATGATAACTAACTAATAATAGCTAACTATTAAATTATAGGTATTGGAATTTTCTTTCAAGTTTGACAGTTAGTGAACTTAACGAATGCGATCGTTTCCGAAGTTACGAATTATCTGAAATAACGAATGCCGCATCTAAACAAATGGAACAAATTAATAATAAATGATAACAGTGAAAAAAAGTTTTCATTCTCATTATTATTGTTATTTACTATTATTATTATTAATTTGTTACGTTCCATTCGTTTAGATACAGCATAAACAAAGAGCATAAAAACAATTTCCACAGAATATCCTCAGGCATGAACCGGGAGCTCATTATGACCGCGATTCGTAAATTCCTAAATTTGTAAATTAGTAAATTTGTAAATTCCTAAATTTGTAAATTAGTAAATTTGTAAATTAGTCAATTTGTAAATTAGTCAATTTGTAAATTCGTAAATTTGTAAATTAGTGAATTTGTAAATTAGTCAATTTGTAAATTAGTCAATTTGGAAATTCGTAAATTTGTAAATTAGTAAATTAGTAAATTTGTAAATTAGTCAATTTATAAATTAGTCAATTTGTAAATTTGTAAATTCGTAAATTTGTAAATTAGTCAATTTGTAAATTAGTCAATTTGTAAATTCGTAAATTTGTAAATTAGTCAATTTGTAAATTAGTCAATTTGTAAATTCGTAAATTTGTAAATTAGTGAATTTGTAAATTAGTCAATTTGTAAATTAGTCAATTTGGAAATTCGTAAATTTGTAAATTAGTAAATTAGTAAATTTGTAAATTAGTCAATTTATAAATTAGTCAATTTGTAAATTTGTAAATTCGTAAATTTGTAAATTAGTCAATTTGTAAATTAGTCAATTTGTAAATTCGTAAATTTGTAAATTAGTCAATTTGTAAATTAGTCAATTTGTAAATTCGTAAATTTGTAAATTAGTGAATTTGTAAATTAGTCAATTTGTAAATTAGTCAATTTGGAAATTCGTAAATTTGTAAATTAGTCAATTTATAAATTAGTCAATTTGTAAATTTGTAAATTCGTAAATTTGTAAATTAGTCAATTTGTAAATTAGTCAATTTGTAAATTCGTAAATTTGTAAATTAGTAAATTTGTAAATTCGTTAATTCGTGAGTTCGTATATTCGTAAATTCATTAATTCGTGAGTTCGTATATTCAAAAAATGATAGCTAATTAACTAACTAATAATAACTTAATGAATACGATTTCTTCCTCATAGAGGTGGGGAGAGATGACCTGGTCTCTACTCACCCCTGTGGCCAGCCACATAAACCATCAGATCACTTCCCCAAGCTTGCCGGAAAGAACGGAAAGCTCCAGAAACACCGGTGGGCAGCAGGGGGTGGGGAGGAGTGACCCCTCCCGCTGCTTCTATAAGTGATCCAGCGACTAATCAGCCAAGAAAGAGAAAGAGATTTGGCGGCTGAAAAAAAAATCATGGGGTTATGGCTGACAACTTCGGCAACATATATATATACTGTATTAGACATGTGCACTGCTGAAAACGTTGTTTGCATTTCATTTGTTTGGTTTTTTTTTGGTTTTTCAGGTCATTCGTTACGATCGAAATTCATCAATGTGTAAAGTCCGAAAATTTGTAAATTCATAAATTCAAAAATCCAAAAATTTGAAAATGAAGAATTTCGTAAATTCAAAATGTCATACATTCAACATTTTGTAAATTGGAAAATTCAAAAATCCCAAAATTTGGAAATTCGAAAATCTGAAAATAAAAAAGAAAATCCCAAAATTCTAAATAATAACTAGCCAAGTAATAATAACTATATAAACAGATTAAACACGCCCTTCTACAGTCCTTCAGCACCAATAGGTACTAATACATTCAATGTACAGCAGAGCTGCTGCTTAAATAAAATCCAAAATTGATTTTAACCACTTACCAACCAGAAGGTTTTCCAGCTTTAGGACCAGAGCACTTTTTGCGATTCGGCGCTGCGTCGCTTTAACTGACAATTGCGGGGTCGTGCGGCGTTGCACCCGAACAAAATTTGCATCCTTTTTTTCCCACAAATAGAGCTTTCTTTTGGTGGTATTTGATCGCCACTGCATCATTTCTGATAACCGCTATAAACAAAAGAAGAGCGACCATTTTGCAAAAAAACCCAAATTTCTTACTTTTTGCTAAAATTCAAATCCAAAAAAAAAAATAAAAAACATTTTTTCACCGTTTTTGGCCGATTTATATTCTTCCTCATATTTGTGATAAAAAAAATCGCAATCGGCGTTTATTGATTGGTTTGCGCAAAAGTGACCGTGTTTACGGACGATGAGAATTAATGGGGTTTTTATTTTTTTTTTATTTTTTACTAGTAATGGCGGCGATCTGCGGTTTTTAGCGGTACTGCGATATTGCAGCGGACATGTCGGACATTTTTGACACTTTTTTGGGACCAATGACATTTATTCAGCGATCAGAAATTTAAATGTCCACTGATTACTGTATAAATGTCATTGGCAGTGAAGGGGTTAACCTGGGGGGGAGAGCTAGGGGTTAACTGTGTTCCCTGGGTGTGTTCTTACTGTGGGGGGGGTGGGCTAACATGGGCATGAGAGATCTAACTGATCCCAGTGACAGGGATCAGTAGATCTCCCATGCCCCTACTAACAGAGCGGGGAACCGCCGTGTTTACATCGGCGGTTCCCCGTTCTTTCCTTGTAGCCGCTCATCGCGGCTTGCCGGCGGACATCGGGTCCGCCCGAGCCATGGGCACACTCCCCCGGAGTGTGGCGCGCGCCCCCTGGTGGCTGATTGCAGATCGCCGCTTATTTACGGCGATTCGCGCTCAGCATCCCGACTGCCGCCGTGAAAACACGGCGCGCGGTCGGGAAGTGGTTATAACTAACTATTAAATTATAGGTATTGGAATTTCCTTTCAAATTTGGCCGTTAGTGAACGTAACGAATGCGAATTTATCCAAAGTTATGAATTACCCAAAATAACAAATGCCGCATCTAAACAAATGAAACCGTACAAATTAATTATAAAAAAATAATAAAACGTTTTTATTATTGCTATTTATTATTATTAATTCCTTACATTCCATTTGTTTACTTACGGCATTTGTTATTTTGGATAATTCATAACTTCGGATAAATTTGCATTCGTTACGTTCACTAACAGCCAAAACTGAAAGAAAATTCCAATACCTATAATCTAATAGTTAGTAATAGTTAAGTTATTATAGTTAGTTATTATTTCAGATTGTTGAATTTTCGGGTTTTTGAATTTCCGAATTTACAAATTTTTGAATTTTAGAATTTACGAATTTACGAATATCCAACTATTCGATTTTACAAATATTCACATTTCCGAATATTTGGAAAAATGTGGTAAACGAAAGGAAGAAAGGAGGAGTAGGGGAGGGAAAGGGGAAAGGGGAGGGAAAAAAGAGGGGGAAGGAGAGTTAAGGGGGAAGTGAAGGGAAGGAAAAAAGGAAAAGGAAAGAATGCAGGAAAGAAGAGGGGGGGCCTAAACTCCCATGCTGGGTCTCTTTATTACAATTCCACAGAGGAACCCTTTCACAAGTTCTGCACCGGGCCCCCTTTCTGCTATCTTCAGTTGCAATTGCAACCTTTGCAATCCTGATAGTTCCCTGACTGGTGTCAGGGAAGCACACAGGGATCCTGGGAACACCAGAAGACAAGTAAACTGGAATGGAATGAATACAAATGCACTCCGAAGTCACGAATGATCTGAAGTAATGAATACCGATCATAAGGAATGATTGGATAAATGAAAAAATCTGAATGAAACTAAAATGAACTAAAACAAAATGTTTTGGTCGTGCACATGTCTAGACCAGGGTTCCTCAATCAGGGTTCCTCAACCAGGGTTCCGTGAAACCCAAGGGTTCCTCCAGAGGTTGCTAGGGGTTCCTTCCAGAGGTTGCTAGGGGTTTCTTGAGCAATGGTCAATTTCTACCTCTCAGATAAATTCCCAATGACATCATTGATCTTTTTAGCTATCTGTAAGGGGTAATTTCCCAATGACTACAAGTGTAAAGAGCATTCTTCCTCAACCAGCGTTCCATGGAAACCCTAGGGTTCCTCCAGAGGTTGCTAGGGGTTCCTTGAGCAATGGTCAATTTCTACCTCTCAGATAAATTCCCAATGACATCATTGATCTTTTTAGACCTCTGTAAGGGGGGAATTCTTCCCAATGACCACAAGTGTAAGGAGCATTCTTCCCAATGACCATCACACTAATGTATCATGAGTTGTAGATTTTTAATTTTTAGCAGGGGTTCCCCGAGACCGGAGAATTATTTCAAGGGTTCCTCGTTGTTGAAAAGGTTGAGAAAGGCTGCTCTATGACCATAACATGATTTTATATAGGCAACAATCTATCAACAAACTATCCAGGATAGGATTAATTTTTAGAGATCAAATTCCCCAGACTGAGTGCTACCTTCCAACACTTAGGCTGGGAAGAAATATTGTCATTGAAAACACAAAACAGAAATTGGAATGTTTCAAATTGACTGTATGAAAATACACCGCTATATATATTCCCATGAGCTATAAGTTTAAAAGGCTTAGAATAAGACCTATGTGACCTATGTGACTCACATCCAACGTTACATAAGAAAGAAAGGACCACAATACATATATATTACACATGGGCAATTTGTTGTGTTCCGAATTCGTTTTCTGAACGAATTTCGACAAATTTGTTAATTCTGAAATATCCGAATTAACAAAAGCCCCTTTAACAAATTTTTCCGAATATTCGTAAATTCGAAAATTTGGAAATTCAAAAATTTGGAAATACGGAAATTTGGAAATTAGAAAATTCATAAATTCTGAAAATCAGAAAATCAAAAATTCGTAAATTCTAAATTTGGAAATTTGTCAATTCAAAATTTGCAAACTCAGAAATTCGTCAATTCAAAATTTGGAAATTTGAAAATCCGAAAATTCAGAGATTTGAAAATCTGAAAACCCGAAAATTCAAAAACCTAACTAATAATAACTTAACTATTACTAACTATTAATGTAATGAATGCGAATTTATCCGAAGTTACGAATTATCCAAAATAACAAATGCCGTATGTAAACCAATGAAATGGAATGAATGAATAAGAATAAATAGCAAAAATGTATAATAAAAACGTTTTATTATTTTTTATTATTGATTTGTTTGGTTCCATTTGTTTAGATGCGGCATTTGTTATTTTGGATAATTCTTAACTTTGGATAAATTTGCATTCATTATGTTCACTAACAGCCAAATTTGAAAGAAAATTCCAATACCTATAATTTAATAATTGCTTATTAGTAGGTTAGTTATTATTTAAGATTTTTTCGGATTTTCTTTCTTATTTTCAGATTTTCGAACGTCCGAATTTCCAAATTTAGGGATTTTAGAATTTTCCAATTTACGAATTTTCTAATTTTAAAATTTACAAATGTTTGAATGTATGATATTTCAAATTTACAAATTTCTGCACTTTCAGTTTTTTGGATTTTCGAATTTACGGATTTTTGAATTTACGAGTTTTTGAACTTTACAAATTCACAAATTTCGATCGTAATGAATAACCTGAAAAACTAAAAAAAAAATACAGTATATATATATATATATATATATATATAATATCTCACAAAGGTATTTCATCTGACAACATTGAAGAAATTACACTTTGCTACAATGTAAAGTAGTGAGTGTACAGCTTGTATAACAGTGTAAATTTGCTGTCCCCTCAAAATAACTCAACACACAGCCATTAATGTCTAAACCACTGGCAACAAAAGTGAGTACACCCCTAAGTGAAAATGTCCAAACTGGGCCCAAAGCGTCAATATTTTGTGTGGCCACCATTATTTGCCAGCACTGCCTTAACCCTCTTGGGCATAGAGTTCACCAGAGCTTCACAGGTTGGCACTGGAGTCCTCTTCCCCTCCTCCATGGTGACATCACGGATAGGGTTTAGGTCTGGAGATGCTTGGCCAGTCCATCCCCTTTACCCTCAGTTTCTTTAGCAAGATAGTGTTCGTCTTGGAGGTGTGTTTGGGGTCGTTATGTTGGAATACTGCCCTGCGGCCCATTTTCCAAAGGGAGGGGATCATGCTCTGCTTCAATATGTCACAGTACATGTTGGCATTCATGGTTTCCCCAATGAACTGTAGCTCCCCAGTGCCGGCAGCACTCATGCAGCCCCAGACCATGACACTCCCACCACAATGCTTGACTGTAGGCAAGACACACTTGTCTTTGTACTCAAGCACTTGTCTTCAGCAAACTGTTTGCAGGCTTTCTTGTGCATCATCTTTAGAAGAGGCTTCCTTCTGGGATGACAGCAATGCAGACCAATTAGATGCAGTGTGCGGCGTATGGTCTGAGCACTGACAGGCTGACCCCCCACCCCTTCAACCTCTGCAGCAATGCTGGCAGCACTCATACGTCTATTTCCCAAAGACAACCTCTGGATATGACGCTGAGAACGTGCACTCAACTTCTTTGGATTGACCATGGCAAGGCGCTGTTCTGAGTGGAACCTGTCCTGTTAAACTGCTGTATAGTCTTGGTCACCGTGCTGCAGCTAAGTTTCAGGGTCTTGGCAATCTTCTTATAGCCTAGGCCACCTTTATGTAGAGCAACCATTCTTTTTTCAGATCCTCAGAGAGTTCTTTGCCATGAGGTGCCATGTTGAACTTCCAGTGACCAGTATGAGAGAGTGAGAGCGATAACACCAAATTTAACACACCTGCTCCCCATTCACACCTGAGACCTTGTAACACTAACGAGTCACATGACAACGGGAAGGTAAAATGGCTAATTGGGCCCAATTTGGACATTTTCACTTAGGGATGTACTCACTTTTGTTGCCAGCGGTTTAGACATTAATGGCTGTGTGTTGAGTTATTTTGAGGGGACAGCAAATTTACACTGTTATACAAGCTGTACACTCACTACTTTACATTGTAGCAAAGTGTCATTTCTTCAGTGTTGTCACATGAAAAGATAGAATAAAATCTTTACACAAATCTGAGGGGTGTACTTATTTTGTCAGATACTGTATATGTTACCGAAGTTATCAGCCATAACCCCAGTAATTTTTTTTTCAGCCGCCAAATCTCTTTCTCTTTCTTGTCTGATTAGTCGCTAGATCACTTATAGAAGCAGCGGGAGGGGTCACTCCTCCCCACTCCCTGGTGCCGACCGTTGTTTCTGGATCTTTCCGATCTTTTTGGCAAGCTTTGGGAATGGTCTGATGGTTTATGCAGCTGGTCTCAGGGGTGAGTAGAGACCAGGTCATCTCTCCCCACCTCTATGATCTAGGAGGACCGAAGCAACGCCATGACATCACTTCCGGTCAAAGATAAAGGAGAGATTTGGGAGTCTTATAGATCCCAGATCTCTCGATAAAGAGGACCTGTCATCCTTCGAATTTATTACAAGATGTGTATACATTCCTTGTAATAGGATTAAAAAAATGAAAGGGATAGTGTAAAAAAATAAGTAATAATTTCATGAGTGTGCACAATTTTAACTACTTCCTGCCCAGCGACATCATATAATGTAGTCAACTTTGAGTGGAGATATCTGAATGATGGGTGCAGCTACAGACACCATTCAGATATTTTCTTTTAGCTCCAGCGATTCCCGCAATTCAGCGTAAGATCATAGCGGCTGTTCAGCTGCTTGATCATTCTTACAGGGAGTGCCCTCTGGTGCTTCTCCTGACTCCCCCTTACAATCGGCGAGAGGGAGAAGCAATCTGACCGCCCGTCGTGGCTTGACAATGGCAACTTGGTACGTTATTGCGAAACGCCGTCAGGTGACGGTGGCCACCAGGACGAGTATCATGAGCGCGCGCGCGCTGCCGGAGTCGTGTGAGCGCATGCGCTCACTGTGTCCCGGGGGTGCCATGAAGTGGGTAGGGCAGACTCGATGTCCGTCAGCTGCCCACGATCACTCCCCAGAGTAAACACGGATCTCCGTTCTGACAGAGGGGGAAGCGATGTGATCACAGGCTTCCTGTGTATGGGAGCCACAATCACTCTCCTCCCCTGCCAGCCCAGCCCCCACACAGTGAGAACACAGACAGGGAACACAGTTAACCCTTAGAGCGCCCCCTGCAAATTAACCCCTTACCCGCCAGTGACATTTACACAGTAATCAGTGCATTTTCATAGCACTGATCGCTTGTATAAATGCCAATGGCCCCAAAAAAGGGTCAAAATGGTGCAACATGTACGCCGCTATATCACAGTCCCGATAAAAATCGGGCCATTACGAGTAAAAAAATGTAAAAAAAAATAAACTTGTCTGTCTTCATAAAAGACCCGGAACTGACAGACATATAAAAAAATCCATAACATTCTGGTCACCTCCCTGTGACTTGTGTCTCCAGTTTTAGACTTGTTGATGCCGTCGTCAATTTATATTGCTACTGGCCACCCACATCTAAGGGTTGAAGCTCTAATGTCTATATATCTCCTTCCATGATGTCCCTGCCCAAGGATCACCATGGCTTAACGCGTTTCATCAAGGCATTTCAGTTAAATGCATTAAGGCAAGGTGATCCTTTGGGCAGGGACATCATGGAAGGAGATATATTATGGAAAGTTCACTAAAGAACACTTAGAAGGAAGAGATCTTTGGTGTGGAGCTCCTACCCATCTATATTTTCCAACAGGAAGCAGAGATTGGCTTTTTGAGCCAGAACCCTAGACACCCATGAAGATTGCATGAGGCACTAGTCTCTATGTATGGAAGTTTGAACTATAAGTTCCTTAAATATAGTTTTAGGTCACTCTGTCCACAACCAATAAGTAAAATAGGTGACAAAATGATAAAAACACGTTCTGTGGATTTTAAATTCATGTTTTAAAGACTGTTCTCAATTATAGAAAAAAAGGGGCTCCCAAGGAGTTATAAATGAAATCTTTAGAGATCATTAATGAGACTTTAAACTTTGTGTTCTTACAACACAGCAAACTGTCATGAGGGAATGCCAACATTTTATATAAGAATAAATCATTCGCTGGTACAAATGTACAGATGTAGATCTGAGCATAAAGTAGGCACGCCATACGTGTTTTCCAAGTATTAAATCCTCAGATCCATCATTTTATTTCTGTAGCAATAAATTTAACCAGAAAAAAGTAAATGAAGAATCTGACAGAGATTACCACTTTCACCCTTGTGGGTCTATCAGACCATCCACTGACCATGAATGGACTTTTTGTGCTCTTCCTTCTCATCTATCTGATGACTCTTATCACAAACCTTCTTATTTTTTTCTTGGTCCTCACTGACCACCATCTGCACAACCCAATGTATTTTTTTCTTGCCAACTTGGCATTTCTGGACGTGTCCTATTCATCAGTGACCGCACCAAGGATGCTCTTTGATTTGGTGACTAAAAGACGATCAATATCCATTCCTGCCTGTATAGCCCAAGTCTTTTTCTACATTTCCCTTGCTATCTCAGAATTGTTATTGCTCTCAGCTATGTCCTACGACCGCTACATTGCCGTCTGCCACCCCCTACATTACAAGCTAATTATGTCTTGGAGGGTCTGTGGTAGTATGGCCTCTCTGGTCTGGGGTGCAGGATGTTCTCTCTCCTTGCTTCATACTTTACTTTTGCTCAGGTTGTCCTTCTGCAGAACATATTCCATCCACAACTTCTTTTGTGACCTTCCACACTTGATCCAAATTACATGTACCGACCCCTTCATAAACATAGTGGTCCTATTCATAGCAGGTATTGGTGTTGGATTAGGAGTTGTTCTTCTGACCTTCCTTCCCTATGTCTATATTTTCAGGACCATCCTTAGAATCCGTAGCAACACTGGAAAGAGGAAAGCCTTCTCCACCTGCACATCCCACCTCACCGTGGTCTCCATCTTTTATGGTTCTTTCATTTTTATTTACTTTGTTCCCTCCTCCAGTGATATGGTCAATTTAAATAAACTGTTTACAGTCATATCTGCCCTCATTAACCCATTGCTGAATCCTCTGATCTACAGCCTGAGGAACAAGGACCTTATGGAGGCACTTCTGAGGTTGCGTTATCACTTAAGGTTAATCCAGGCATCATTTTAAAAAATATCATTGTGAACTTTGACACTTTTTGTATTTCTGTGCCATTTTCAGTTGAATAAAAATGTCAGTAATGTATTTTATAAAATGTAAACATGTCATAGGATTATACTTGTATTTACCCTAGCATGACCAGGGGTCATTGTAACCCACAGACTAAATGTAGCATTTTCATTCAGTATGCCTTTATTATCCTCAAAATGACTATTTTGCCTACAATATATATATATATTTTTTAATTTGTTTTACTGAGTTTCAATTTTAATTACAAAACAGAGCCTATGGGGCATACCCAGGCTCAGGTCAATACATCACAGTAAACTCAAACATTAATGATTAAACTCTTGACAGTAGTGCCACTATGGCACTAGAACAAAGCCATATGCTCCAGTAACCTCCTAAATTGTCAGGATGATGTAGGTATCGGCCATTCATGGATACTATTAGGCCATTATCTGAGATGAAAGACCACCTTGGTATATTAGTTTATTGGCGTTGGTTCCGCTACATATACATGCACGCCCAGACCCCTGCAAGGTAATAAACTAATTAGAGGATTCAGGATCAGTATTTGTAGACAGGTCCTCTACCAAAATGTCCCAAACCTTGTGGAATTTTTAGGGCATCCTCTCGCTAAGTAGGTGGCCTTGTATAATGGTAAGTTGACATTAATTATTTTTTTCCACAAGTTAAGGGTTGGAGCCGATGGGGATTTCCAGTGGAGGAGAATGATTTTACTGGCAGAGAATAAAAGTAATCCTATCAGAGTCCTGGAGGCACGGGGATGTGCCAGAATGTCCACCAGATCCAGCAAACAGACCTCCACCATCTGGGGAATATGAATGGTGGTCACAGAAAGTATGACCGAGACCACCTCTGCCCAGAAGTGTTGAATATTAGGGCATTGCCAAAATATGTGGATAAAGTCTGCTGAGTCCGCTGCATACCTCCAACACCCCGCGGGGACGGTGGGATATATTCTGTGCAGATGTGCAGGTGTGAGGTAGATCCTGTGTAGGATTTTGTACTGAATCAGCCTGTCCCTTGCGGACACCAGCTGTAGGAAGGAGCATTCTCCCATTTCTTCCCATTCCTCATCATCTAAGCTTGGGACAACTAGTACCGATCTGGATCTAAGGGACTCCAGTCCCATGTGAATGGAGTGAGACATGGTCTTATAGATAGTGGAAAGGGGTTTGGTGAGGGTATTATCTCTGAGTGTATCTTCTAGGGTCGAGGTATAAAAAGCTACTGGCTGGTGCTTGAACTGTATTTGAAATGCATGTCTCAGTTGAAGGTATCTAAAGAAGTATACATTTGGGAGATCAAACTGTGATTTCAAGGTATCAAAGGACTTCAGATATCCAGCTGAACATATCTGCTCTAGATATTTGATGCCTTTCACTGCCCAGATTTGCGTGTCAGGTATAGAAGCAATTCTGGTAGTGATGGATTGAGCCATAAGGGAGTATGCGGTGAGATGTGATTAGGTGGGTTAGGCCAAAGAGCCTGGGCCAACAACCAGGCCTTCAATACAGCTCTCATGGCTGCGGTTAGGATTAGGGAGGTAGTGGCTCCCCTGTATAGGAGGTTCTTAAGAGCCTCAAAAGAGCCCACACAGGAGGCCTCTAGTACCACCGCTGCTTTGGTCTCATTCTGTATGATCCAGTTATGGGCATGAGTGAGCATGGCTGCCAGGAAATATTTGTGGAGGTCTGGACAGGCCAGTCCTCCCTGTAACCATGGGCATTGCAAAACTGTTAACTTAAATCTTGGTTGCTGTGCGCCCCAAATAAAGGCTATCATACTAGAGTTAATTCTTTAAAATATTTCTTGGGAATCCACACCGGCACATGTCGGAGTACATAAAGGAAACCGGGTTACAACTTCATTTTAAACAGGTTTATGCGTCCTATTAGAGACAAGGGAAGATTGGCCCATGCCCTCAGTTTGGATTTCATGTTGTCAAGAAGTGGAACTAAATTTAGGACGCAATATTCTGAAGTGCCCATGGATGTCCATATCAAGGGTAGGGCAGGGTCAGCTGCAGCCTGTGCCTCTCTGTCAATAGGTAAAATATGCGTAGAATACGTAACGCTTCCTTAAGGTCATTCAGAAATAATATAAGGTTGTCTGTCTACATCACAATCATTTCTACCAGGGTGCCCACACAGATGCCGACTACAGCCGGGGTCTTCTTTATGGCCTCTGCCATCAGCTCCATCACAATAGCAAACAGAGCCGGAGACAGGGGGCATCCCTGTCTCATGCCCCTCCCAATTGGGAATGGCTCTGAAAGTTTGCCTCCCAGTTTAACCCTGGCTGAAGGGCAGGAGTATAGTATTTGCACCCATTTCAGGAATTCGGGTCCAAACCCCATAGTCTCCAGCACAGTAAGCATATAAGGCCAGGCCACAGAGTCGAATGGCTTTTCTATGTCAAGTTCTGCCAAAATTCTAGAAGTGGGGTCGATGGGGGGCAACTGCAAATGAGTGAAAACCCAGCGGATATTGATATCTGTGGACTTCCCCGGCATAAAACCAGTTTTATCTATGCTGAGTAGGTCTAGTGGTCAAAATTTTTGTTAGAATCTTCAAAGAGATGGGCCTGTAGGAGGAGCATTTGGAGGAGTCCTTGCCTCGCTCGGGGATTAAGACTATATGGGCCTGATACATAGAGGGGGGTAGTGTCATCTCCTCTAGTGACTCCGAATACCCGTCAGTTTGGGCACCAGGGTAGAGGCATATGTCCTATACCACTCCCCCGGGATACCGTCCGGACCCGGAGTTTTGTTACCGGGAAGGAGTGTATAGCGGCTTTGATTTCCTCTAATGCAATGGGGTTGTCAACAAGCGCTACTTCTTCTGGTGAAAGAGTGGGGAGATCCAGAGTGTTAAGGAAGTCCCGGATAGTGGCTTTGGGTGGCCCTGGTACTGCTGAATACAACTAACTAAAATCGTTTGTGAATTCATGTAGAATAATATTGGGATCAGATGTTATGGTGTCATCTGCACAGCGTATACCCGAAACCACCGTTTGGAACCTAAGTTCTGCCAATAGATTAGCCAGCATTTTCCAATTTTTGTCTCCCAGGTCCCGACTCAAACACTCTGGCAGTCACATAGCGCAAGTCTAAATGTGTAGCGGAAGTTATATGTAGAGACAGTTCACGTCTTGTCTGCGCCAGTAGCTCGAAGTTGTCCCTAGTCTGTGAGCCAGAAAAGGTTTTAGCCGCCTTCACCTAACTGTCCTCTAGGTGTTTTATTTGTGATGACAAATCTGATTTAACTGCTTTAATCGAAAATATATATTCCCCCCGGGTATGTGCCTTAAAGGCATCCCACACCGTCACCTGTGAAGTAGAGCTCTCATTAAGTTCCCAGTATTGGGTGATCTTAGGTGAAACTAATTCTTCTAACCAAAATGTCCTGTACCTATTTGGGCACCAGACGCCAGCATCTGGAGCTCCCCGTGGCCTTCAAGGCAATGCAGAGCTCCAGGGGGGCATGATCAGAGAGGCCAGAGGGTAGATAAAATACACTTTTGATTGCACTCAATGCCTGTGCATTACCAAAGGCTAGGTCAATCCGGGAACCCGATTTATGGGTAGAGTAGAGACAGGAGTAGGCTCTGGTTCCCGGATGTTACCATCGCCAAATCTCCATGTAATCCAAAGCCTAAGCCCAGTTACATAAATCAGGTGAATGAGGTCTGGAAGGATTGGAGCAGTCAAGTTGCACATCCAGCACCGAATTAAAATCCCCAGCCATATAGAGCTGGGAGAAAGTCAGGGAACCCTATTTGTTATATATGGTATATAGGACCTGCTGGTTAAAGGGAGGGGCTATGTATATATTAAACAGAGACAAATATCAAAGCATTCATTTCCAATAACAGGATGATATATCATCCCAGCGGAGCCTCTGAGAGCATCTGGTCCCGGTAATTTAGAAAACGTACTAGGAAAGGACGAGGAGGGGTCCCAGGGACGGGTCAACCCATTGGGACTCGATGGGCTCGCTCCGCTATGTATGTAGGGGAGACAGTGGCGATACCCAGTAAGTCTTTAAAGAAGGTTTCTGCAAAGTCTACTGGGCGGCCTCCCTACATACCCTCCGGAAAGCCCAGCAGCCAAACATTATTACGTCTCATGCTGTTTTCGACATCACCAGATTTTGCCACTAAATATTTTATCGTATTTTGCAGCTCAGTTAGCTGGTTAGTATGCTGTCCAGTTTGATCCTCCACCTCTGAGAGCCGGTGTTCAGATTCTGAGAGGCGTCCCCGTATTTTATCCAAATCATTCCGGATAATATTGCACTCTTCTGCTAGATGATCGATCCTTACCAATACAGATGCCTTACTGCTTTCAATCGCTGCTAAGATCATGTTTGTATCCCCTGTAAAGGGTTGGGGTATATGAGGCACAGAGAGGTCCATAGGAGAGCTCCCCTCCATATCTGCTAGCAGGGCTTGCAGTCGCTGGAGTAGAGTGGAATCCACACTTGTGGTTGAGGTTTGATTTGTATTCTGTGCCTTGGGCAGCTGTTTAGCCTTGGCCTGCCTCTTTGGAGGCATCAGCCACCTCCTCACGGTGGGGATACCCGTCTGCCTCAGGGGAGTGATGTCTGTTGGCAGGAGCAGAGAGGTGTTGCTGGTTGGTAGTGGGCCAGGGGGGCGCCAACTTTAACTCCGGTCTCCCCTGCCACAGTGTGAGATGAAGCTGCACCGCTATTTAGCTATAGGGTAGCAAACTGTCTGGTGAGGGAGTTTCTGGGAGGAGATAGGACAAGGATCAGTACAAAGGGATTGGAGGAGTCAGAGAAGGGGCTCTTGGTGTGTAGAGAGGTAATCACTACTCACGGGCTGGTGCCTAGAGCCGTTCCTCAGACTTCCCCTTTAATGAGAACCACTGGTGGCAGCTGAAACAGTGGCAGCAACTGACCTTATAGGGGATGATCCAGGTGTAAGGTGGGTCAGGGAGACCAGGGATGCCTGCAAACACTGCCTCAGGGTGGAGCAAGATGGCCACCACACGTGGAGCCGGGGGCGGCAGCCGCGATCCACAGCGTAATGGGGGTGTTGTCTCCCTCCAGCCCTGCAGTCTGCCAGATCGAGGTGCACTGATGTCTGGAGAGGAGGTGGAGTGGGAGCCGAGGGAAGGTGGAGCAAGATGGCTGCCGTGTACCTGTAAAGTCAGGTGTTTCTCCCCAGGCTCGTTGCTGTGCGGATATAGACACCCGGCTATCCGCACCAGAGGTTGGAGAAGCGGAGAGATGGCCTCTGGAAAGTCTGGAGAGTTAGGAGGCAATGTCTGCACCACCGCCGGGTGTAGCAAGATTGCCCCTACCCCTGAAGCCAAGGCCGGAGCCGCGGTGTGTCCCACAGGTGGCCACAACACAAGGAGCGCCACTCCAATGGTCCCGGGTGATTCACTGGCGGTCTGGGGAGGTTTGTGGTGAGGGAGAAGAAGGACTGTCAGGGCAGAAAAGCCAAGAATGGTTCTCAGGATGGTAGGAGCTCTTCTCATGCACATCTTCTCAGCTCACCATCTGGCCACACCTCCTACAATATTTTTTTAACAAATATTTTAATGCATCTATAAGGTCTTTGAATGGCACAAAGCTGACAATTTGAAAAAAATGTGAAAAAAAATGTTTTAATTTGAATAATTAATTATATATTTAGCATAAAATTATGCTATTCCCTATATTTTAACTAAATGTTTTTCTCTTTTTTATCCCAAGTATAGGGACCTCAAATATGTGTAAGTGTTGATATATACAGTGCCATGAAAAAGTATTCATACCCCTTGATATTCCCCACATGTTGTCATGTTACACCCAAAACTGTAAATGTATTTTATTGGGATTTTATGTGATAGACGACACAAAGTGCCTCATAATTGTGAAGTGGAAGGAAAATGATAAACGATACAAATAAATCTGTGAAAAGTGTGGGGGGCATTTGTATGGCGCCCCCTGGAGTCAATACTTTGTAGAACCGCCTTTCCCTGCAATTACAGCTGCAAGTCTTTTTTGGGGAAGTCTATGCCAGCTTTGCCCATCTAGAGAGGACATTTCTGCCCATTCTTCTTTGCAGAATCCCCCAAGCTCTGTCAGATTGGATGGAGAGCTCTGTGATCAGCAATTTTCATGCCTTGCCACAGATTCTCAATGGGATTTAGGTCTGGACTGTGACTGGGCCATTCTAACCCATGAATGTGCTTTGATCTAAACCATTCCATTGTAGCTCTGGCTGGGTGTTTAGGGTCGTTGTCCTGCTGGAAGGGGAACCTCCGCCCCGGTCTCAAGTCTTTTGCAGACTCTAACAGATTTCCCTGTATTTGGCTCCATCCATCTTCTCATCAACTCTGCCCAGCTCCCCTGTCCCTGCTGAAGAAAAGCATCCCCACACCATGAAGCTGCCGCCACCATGTCTCACGGTGGGGATGGGGTGTTCAGGGGGATGTGCAGTGTTAGTTTTCCCCCCACACATAGTGTTTTGCTTTTAGTCCAAAAAGTGCAATTTTGTTCTCATCTGACCAGAGCCCCTTCTTCCCTGGCTTTCTTTCACCAATGGCTTTCTTCTTGCCGCTCTTCCATAAAGGGCAGATTTGTGGAGGGCACGACTAATAGTTGTCCTGTGGACAGATTCTCCCCCCTGAGCTGTGGATCTCTGCAGCTCCTCCAGAGTCACCATGGACCTCTTGGCTGCTTCTCTGGTAAATGCTCTCCTTGCCCGGCCAGTCAGTTTAGGTGGACAGCAATGTCTTGGTAGGTTTGCAGTTGTGCCACTCTTTCCATTTTCCAATGATGGATTGAACAGAGCCCCGTGAGATGTTCAAAGCTTGGGAGATTTTATTATAACCCAACCCTGCTTTATACGTCTCCACAACTTTATCTCTGACCTGTCTGGGGTGTTCCTTGGCCTTCATGATGCTGTTTGTTCACTAAGGTTCTCTAACAAACCTCTGAGGGCTTCACAGAACAGCAGTATGTTGTATTTATACTGAGATTAAATGACACACGGGGGGGCTCTATTTACTAATTAGGTGACTTCTGAAGGCAATTGGTTCCTCTGGATTTTAGTTAGGGGTATCAGGGTAAAGGGGGCTGAATACAAATGCCCCCCCCCCACTTCTCACATATTTATTTGTATAATTTATCATTTTCCTTCCACTTCACAATTATGAGCCACTTTGTGTTGGTCTATCACATAAAATCCCAATAATATAAATTTAGGTTTTTTTGTTGTCACATGACAAAATGTGGGGAATTTCAAGGGGTACGAATACTTTTTCCAGGCACTGTATGTCAGTGTTGTATGGTTAATAAGCAAGTGTCCAATGCAGTGTCAGACCATCCATACGGGGCGCAGGGTTGCCGCCCCTCTAATCCATGCGCCCAGCCCCTAATCTACAAGCAGGACATCGGACAGATGGATTCCAATGGGGGGGTCTTTTTTTAAGCACATGGTTGGAGCCTGAGGCTCTAATTGGCTTCAAAAAAAGGGTGGGCACTGGGCGCAGAGCCCTATTTTGAAGCCAGTAGAAGTACAGGCAAAACTATTTTAATTTTTGAGTAAGGGAGGGTTATGACCCCGGTCAGTTTTATTGCCATCTGTGTCCCAATGAGGAGATTTGTCTTCAGTTCCTGTCCTGTAGCCAAACAGGAAGTGAAAGGAAATCCCTGCAAATAAACCACATCGACAATTTCACCCCCTTCCTGCCCGGCCCATTTTTACGTTTTCAGCTAGACACGTGCAGAGCCAAAAAATGTCTTAATTCCATTTTGTTTTGATTCGTTATTTACATAAATTAGTTTATTTAAATTCTTTTCATTCGTTTTCAGAATTTGTTTAGTTTATTCGTCTTCGAATCGATTCAAAAACTTTTAGAATCACTTTTGAATAGTTTTCGGATTCGAAAATTTGTCAAATTCGAATCATTTTTTTAAATTCCAATGAGAATAGGGGGGTGGAGTGGAAAGGGGAGGAATAGAATGGAAATAGATAGAATACAGTAGAGGGGAAAATTAACATAAACAATTTCACCCCCTTCCTGCCCGGCCCAGTTTTAAGTTTTCAGCTAGACACGTGCAGAGACAAAAAATGTCTTAATTTCATTTTGTTTTGATTCGTTATTTACATAAATTCATTTATTTAGATTCTTTTCATTCGTTTTCAGAATTCGTTTATTCATTTTCGAATCGATTCAAAAAGTTTTCAAATCAATTTTGAATAGTTTTCGGATTCGAAAAAGTTGTCGAATTCTAATAGTTTTTCAAATTCCAATGAGAATGGGGGGGGGGGACCTTAAATTTTTTTACTAAGCTTAAAC
>BLSH010297606.1:75579-93479 GCA_018402905.1 Glandirana rugosa | reverse complement strand
GCGGGTGTGGGGGACTCGATCACCGCTGGCTACCCCCGATGCCCCCCCGCAGTAAAAGAACGGAGGTCGGTGTATGTAAACGCTGATCTCCGTTCTGTGAGATGGGGAAGGACTGTGATCAAAGCCTTCCTCTATATGTGATCACTCCCCTTCCCCTGATAGGCCAGCCCCCATACAGTTAGAACACGCCCAGAGAACACAGTTAACCCTTAGAGCGCGCCCCCCCAGGTTAACCCCTTCACTGCCAATGGCATTTACACAGTAATCAGGGCATTTTTATAGCACTGATCGCTGTATAAATGCCAATGGTCCCAAAAAAGTGTCAAAATGGTCCGACGTGTCCGCCGCAATATCGCAGTACCGCTAAAAATCGCAGATCGCCGCCATTTCTAGTAAAAATATTAAATAAAAACCCCAGAAATTAATTCTTATCATCCGTAAACGCAGCAACTTTTGTGCAAACCAATCCATAAACGCCGATTGCGATTTTTTTTATCACAAATATGAGGAAGAATATAAATCGGCCAAAACTGATGAAAAAAAATGTTTTTTTATATATTTTTTTTTTTTGGATTTGTATTTTAGCAAAAAGTAAGAAATGTGGGTTTTTCTGCAAAATTGTCGCTCTTCTTTTGTTTATAGCGGCGATCAGAAATGACGCAGCGGTGATTAAATGCCACCAAAAGAAAGCTCTATTTGTGGGAAAAAAAGGACACTAATTTTGTTTGGGTACAACATCGCACGACCGCGCAATTGTCAGTTAAAGCGACGCAGTGCCGAATCGCAAAAAGTGCTCATGTACTAAAGTGTGAAATCCTTCCGGGGCTGAAGTGGTTAAAATCAGTTTTTTTTTGCTATAAAATTACTCAGAACCCAAGAACATTATATATTTTATTTTTCAAACACCCTAGAGAATAAAATGGCGATCGTTGCAATACTTTTTGTCACACGGTTTTTGCGCAGCGGCCTTACAAGTGTGATTTTTTGGGAAAACATTTAACTTTTTTGAGTTAAAAAATGAGACAACAGTAAAGTTAGCCCAATTTTTGTGAAAGAGGATGTGACGCCGAGTAAATAGATACCATACATGTTACGGTTGAAAATTGCGCTCACTTGCGGAATGGCGACAAACTCCGGTACTTAGAAATCTCCATAGGCGACGCTTTAAACATTTTTAACTGTTACCAGGTTAGAGGTGCAGAGGAGGTCTTTTGCTAGAATTACTGCTCACACTCTGGCGATCGCGGCGATACCTCACATGTGTGGTTTGAACACCGTTTTCATATGCGGGCGGGACTTACGTATGCGTTGTCTTTGCTGCGCGAGCTCGCCAGAGGCGCTTTAAAAAAATATATATATATATTTTTTATTTATTTTTTATTTTTTTAGAATGGTTCCTTTAAAAAAACAATCTGATAACTTTTATTGCTGTCACAGGGAATATAAACATCCCTTGTGACAGTAATATTCAGTGACAGGTACTCTTTACGGAGGGATCTGGGGTCTAAAAGACCCCCCATCCCTCCTTTGCAGATTGCCAAAAACTGTGATTCCAAATATTGTCATTTTTTTTAAAACCGACGCCATTGGCCACCGAGTAAACCGGGAAGTGACGTTGTGACGTCCACTTCAACCTGCCGCCTTTTATAAACGGCGATTTGCGTGACGTGGTTAAAGTGTGACATGTTAGGTATCTATTTACTCGGCGTAACATCATCTTTTATATTTTATCAAAATTGGCATTAAAAAGCATTAATGTGTATTTCATTTCCCAAAAAATTGCCTTTTAAAAACCATTGTGCAAATACGATGTGACATAGAAAATTGCAATGATCGCCATTTTATTCTCTGGGGTCTCTGCTAACGTATATATATAATGTTTGGGGGTTATAAGTCATTTTCTAGCATGCAAATACAGATTTTTACTTGTAAACAGAAAGTGCCAGAAAAGGTCCTTAATGGGTGAACACTATCATCATCGGAAAATTACAAAGAAGATAGCAGAATATGTAAACAAAATTCAAAATAAACCACAGGTTGCAAAAGAGAGCACGACAAACCCCCAACCCCCCTCCCAAAATGTTTAAGTATATTAACCAGTTGCCGAGCGCCCGCCGTGGCATGACGGCGGCAACTTGGCTCGTTATCGCCAAACGCAGACAGGTGATGGAGGCCACGAGAACGAGTATCGGGAGCGCCGGAGGCATGCGGGCGCGTTCCATGTGTTTCGGGGGAGCCTAGGAGCGGGTAGGGTGGACCTGCGATCGCTCCCCCAGAGTGACAGAACGGGGGTCCGTGTATGTAAACAATGGATCTCCATTCTTACAGAGGGGGAAGGAATGTGATTGTAAGCTCCCTGTGTATGGGAGCCGTGATCACCCCCCTCCCCCAGCCAGCCCAGCCCCCATACAGTTAGAACACACTGAGGGAACACAATTAACCCTTAGAGGGCCCCCTGCAGGTTAACCCCTTCACTGCCAGTAACATTTACACTGTAACCAATGCATTTTCATAGCACCGATCGCTGTATAAATGCCAATGGTCCCAAAAAAGTGTCAAAAATGTCTGTCGTGTCCGCCGCAATATCGCAGTCCTGATAAAAATCGCAGATCGCCGCCATTACTAGTAAAAAATAAAAAATAAAATTAAAACCCCATAAATGAATTCTCATCATTCGTAAACTTGGCCAATCAATAAACGCCGATTGAGGGTTTTTTTACCAAAAATATGAGGAAGAATATAAATCGGCCAAAATCAATATAAAAAATGTTTTTTTATATTTTTATTTTGGATTTGTATTTTAGCAAAAATTAAGAAATATTGTTTTGTTTTTGTTTTTTGCAAAATTGTCGCTCTTTTTTTGTTTATAGCGGCGATCAGAAATGACGCAGGGGGGATCAAATACCACCAAAAGAAAGCTCTATTTGTGGGGAAAAAAGGACGTCAATTTAGTTTGGGTGCAACGCCGCACGACCGCGCAATTGTCAGTTAAAAATTGGCGTTTCGTTCGCCGCGTCGGGTGCCAAGGGAATTGCACGTCATTTCCGCTCTAAGGAACGCAGGTGGAGTGCTGTTGGCATCCCCTGCTTTCTCTTTTGTTTTAGCATCTTATTTTGTGTAGTGCGATCGTTCCCTCCAAGAACGCTCGGTTGTATCAGCTGGATCGGGTTGTTTTTACTTGATGTTTTTTATTAAACGTACTTTTTTAATACTTACTTCACTATCGGAGTTCCCCGGTTTTGTTTGTTGGACTGGAACCTATGCTACGACTGGCCGGATCATCCCTGCTCAACACAAGGTGGTTGATTCATTCCTCAGATCCATTTGAATTCGCCATTTGGTAAGTGGGGTCCCATTGGGTCGGCCGGGAGGATATCCAGTGTGAAGCTTGCTATAAAGACAGGCACTCCCACAAAGCTAGCTGACCTTGTCAGGTCAGAGGGATCTGGTAAGTGGGAAAGCTAGTAGATTCCCAAGGCATCCCATAGAAGATCAGCATATCTTATCACCTCCTTACATACACAGCACCTCATACTTGTATTTCTTGGGACAATTTCTCTGAATTTGGATATTTGGTTATTTCTCATTATTTCTCAAGATCTGCATTATTGTAGTTTAGGGTGGATGGAGGTGTGCATTGAATAGTGTCTATTAAAGTGATACTTACATTTAGGCACTATGATTTAACCACTTGCCGACCGCCGATCGGCATTTAACGGCGGCAAAGTGGCTCTGTAAGGCGAATCGCCGTCATATGACGGCGGCCGCCAGATCGCGCACAGTGAGGGTGCACCCGCGCGCTCACTGTGTCCGGGGAGGGCCAGGGAGTGGGTGCCGCCGGCCACCCGCGATGCCCCCCCCCGAGTGAAAGAACGGAGGTCCGTGTAAGTAAACACGGACCTCCGTTCTGTGAAGGGGGAAGGGCTGTGATCACAGCCTTCCTCTACATGGAGGCTGTGACCACTTCCCTTCCCCAGCCAGGACAGTCCCCCCCACAGTTAGAACGCCCAGGGAACACAGTTAACCCTTAGAGTGCCCCCTGCAGGTTAACCCCTTCACTGCCAATGGCATTTACACAGTAATCAGTGCATTTTTATAGCACTGTATAAATGCCAATGGTCCCAAAAAAGTGTCAAAATGGTCCGACATGTCCGCTGAAATATCGCAGTACCGCTAAAAATCGCAAATCGCCGCCATTACTACTAAAAAAAAAATAAAAACCCCAAAAATGAATTCTCATCGTCCGTAAACGCGACCACTTTTGCGCAAACCAATCAATAAACGCCGATTGCGATTTTTTTTATCACAAATATGAGGAAGAATATAAATCGGCCAAACACGGTGAAAAAAATGTTTTTTATATTTTTTTTTGGATTTGTATTTTAGCAAAAAGTAAGAAATTTGTTTTTTTTTCCAAACTGTCGCTCTTCTTTTGTTTATAGCGGCGATCAGAAATGACGCAGCGGTGATCAAATACCACCAAAAGAAAGCTCTATTTGTGGGGAAAAAAAGGACGCAAATTTCGTTTGGCTACAACGTCGCAAGACCGCGCAATTTTCAGTTAAAGCGACGCAGCGCCGAATCGCAAAAAGGGCTCCGGTCCTAAAGCTGGAAATCCTTCCGGGGCTGAAGTGGTTAAATATAGCAGTAAGTGGTGTTACTGGGATGGTTTATTCTGGTTGATAGTGCACTTATCATACGAGAGAGGTGTCTCTTTATGTATGAAGTACTGCTGAATGAGCGCGGTTTTTATTCACTGTACCCAAGGGGAACCTTGTCTTGTATCTTTCTTGGGTAGAAGGACAGCTGCTAAGATGTCTATCCTTCTGAAATATTTGTTTTTGCATGCCCTGCCCTATGTGTCTTCCTAAATTCCCTACAGATCATATTCAATCGCACATTGATAAACTTGTCTGTCTTCATAAAAGACCCGGATCCAACAAACACCTCTTATAAAATCCATAACATTCTGGTCACCTCCCTGTGACTTGTGTCTCCAGTTTTAGCCTTGTTGGTGCCGTTGTCAATTTATTTTGCCACTGGCCACCCAAATCTAAGGGCTGAAGCTCTAATGTTTTGTATCTTTCCTTTCAGACTTTGGTGGCCCTGAACAATTTTCACACACTCGAGCCTAAGGGTTGTAGCTTTCCTTGCTGACTATCAACTGTGCGATCCAATGATGTTGTTAATCGGCACCCTTTATAAAATGTAACTACATAATTATGGAAGCTAAAAGGAAAGCAGTGTTCCTTTTATAGTAATATATAGATGAATAGGAACTGCACACCAAAGATCTCTTCCTTTGATGGGTTATTTAT
The DNA here is from genome assembly GCA_018402905.1 of Glandirana rugosa. Taxonomy (NCBI): domain Eukaryota; kingdom Metazoa; phylum Chordata; class Amphibia; order Anura; family Ranidae; genus Glandirana; species Glandirana rugosa. The sequence continues at coordinate 88,161 of BLSH010297606.1, read as the reverse complement.
TGAACCATCCATAATATAGCTGCTTCCATGATGTCCCTGCCCAAGGATCACCATGGCTTAACGCGTTTCATCAAGCCATTTCAGTTAAATGCATTAAGGCAAGGTGATCCTTTGGGCAGGAAGGAGATATATTATGGAAGATTCACTAAAGAACACTTAGAAGGAAGAGATCTTTGGTGTGGAGCTCCGACCCATCTGTATTTTCCAACAGGAAGCAGAGATGGGCTTTTTGAGCGAGAACCCTAGACACCCATGAAGATTGCATGACGCACAAGTCTCTGTGTATGGAAGTTTGAACTATAAGTTCCTTAAATAGAGTTTTAGGTCACTCTGTCCACAACCAATAAGTAAAATAGGTGACAAAATGATAAAAACACTTTCTGTGGATTTTAAATTCAATCTTTAAAGAATGTTCTCAGTTATAGAAAAAAAGGGGCTCCCAAGGAGTTATAAATGAAATCTTTAGAGATCAATAATGAGACTTTAAACTTTGTGTTCTTACAACACAGCAAACTGTCATGAGGGAATGCCAACATTTTATATAAGAATAAATCATTCGCTGGTACAAATGTACAGATGTAAATCTGAGCATAAAGTGTAGGCACGCCTTTACGTGTTTTCCAATTATTAAATCCTCAGATCCATAATTTTATTTCTGCGTTATAGCAATAAATTTAACCAGAAAAAAGGTAAATGAGGAATCAGACAGAGATCACCACTCTTACTCTTGTGGGTCTATCAGACCATCCACTGACCATGAATGGACTTTTTGTGCTCTTCCTTCTCATCTATCTGATGACTCTTATCACAAACCTTCTTATTTTTCTCTTGGTCCTCACTGACCACCATCTGCACAACCCAATGTATTTCTTTCTTGCCAACTTGGCATCTCTGGACGTGTCCTATTCATCAGTGACCGCACCAAGGATGCTCTTTGATTTGGTGACTAAAAGACGATCAATATCCATTCCTGCCTGTATAGCCCAAGTCTTTTTCTACATCTCCCTTGCTATCTCAGAATTGTTATTGCTCTCAGCTATGTCTTACGACCGCTACGTTGCCATCTGCCAGCCTCTACGTTATAAGCTAATTATGTCTTGGAGGGTCTGTGCTCGTATGGCCTCTCTGGTCTGGGTTGTAGGAAGTTCTCTCTCCTTGCTTCATACTTTATTTTTGCTCTGGTTGTCCTTCTGCAGAACATCTTCCATCCACAACTTCTTTTGTGACCTTCCACACTTGATCCAAATTACATGTACTGACACCTTCATAAACATGGTGGTCCTATTCATAGCAGGTATTGGCCTTACATTGGGAGTCGTTCTTATGACCTTTCTTCCCTATGTCTATATTTTCAGTACCATTCTTAGAATCCGTACCAAGACTGGAAAGAAGAAAGCCTTCTCCACCTGCACATCCCACCTCACTGTGGTTTCAATATTTTATGGCTCTTTCATTTTTATTTACTTTGTTCCCTCCTCCAGTGATATGGTCAATTTAAATAAACTGTTTACAGTCATATCTTCCCTCATTAACCCATTGCTGAACCCTCTGATCTACAGCCTGAGGAACAAAGATCTCATGGAGGCACTTATGAGATATTATTATCACTTAAAGTTATTCCAGGCATCATTCTGAATGATGCCCTCAGTTGAAGTACTGGTGACGAAACGCATCAGAGCATGACCCAGCGGCAATCGGAAGTGACAGGCGCAGGAAGGCACGCTCTTAGCTTGTGAGAGAAGCCGGAGTTTGGACCTTCTGTGGAGACGGTGATGTGACGCAATACCTGTATTTTCCTAGTGCGTGTTTTATTGTGAAGCCTGTAAGTGCAATATGGAGTGGGGGTTGTTTGAATAAACCGAGGCGGTATTATACTATGTCTAGCGGTTTCTTTTTTACATGCCCACTCGTGACTGAATACTGTATATCCATCTGGGAGGAGAATACTCTGGCGTGATTCAAAGGTGCTTATTTACCATTATTCGGTAAGTACGGGTCCTGGGGGAGTGTCTCACGTGGTGCAGTTTGGAGGTGCTTGGTGCACGAACATTTACCGGAGAACTATGGTCACTTCTATCCTAACCTTTTTAAACTCATTCCTCTTGGTGTTCAGTCTATATTGACCCTTTGACGACGTCAGTTGTGACGAAACGTACGTCAGGAGGACGCGCACTGACGTCACCACTGCTCGATTTTCTGCCCGCGAGACGGGAACCGGCCGGATTGTTTTATACTGCAATGGGAGTACTTTTAATCCTGCATAATAAAGTATTGCTCTTATGGTACTTCACTATCCTAGTCCTTTCTTTCTGTGGGTATTACATCATCCCTTTGAGGTCTGCATATTGAGGAACATGGAGGACGTAAGGTCTTACTTATGATTTATCCTGGCTGACGCAGTAGACTGGACAATATAGGCACCATCTGGATAGGCAGTTTGTGTCAACCTACCCCAGACCGGAAAGAATCACTTTATTTATAGCAGGTTTTGGTAAGCCTCCATTTTATTAGGTGGTGGACGCACTCTACTTATCCCCTCACTGGGTGTGATGCTATGTTTAGGATTCATAAGTGGACAATCTCGCAATAGAACGTCTCAAGGGTGAACTATTGTGTTCTGAGTGGATTTCATCCACGCCATTTGTTGACCGGGCTCCTTTCATTCATCTTAGCGCAGCCCTATATATAATACTGTTTGTTATTTTAGCGTTTGGCTGCAGCTTGCTTTCTGACATTAGCGCAGTTTATGTTTTTGTCTTTTCTATATTGGATTTCTGTTGCAATCAGCAGTCACATTGAAATAGTGTGAGGAAGCGCTGCTAGGGATTCTAGTTTCTGTTATAAGAGGCATTGGACTATTAATGTATTTAATCATTCTGAATATATCTTTGTGAACATTGACACTTTTTTGTATTTCTGTGCCATTTTCAGTTGAATAAAAATGTCAGTAATGTATTTTACAGAATGTAAACATACCGGGGGCTCGTGGTTAACCTCGCATGACCAGGGCTCATTGTAACCCACAGACCAAATGTAGCGATTTCACGCTTTGATTAAACTCTAAATTACGATTTCGCCTACAATATTTTTTTTACAAAGATTTTATTGCATCTATAAGGCCTTTAAATGGCACAAAGCTGACGAAATTGAAAAAAAAAAAGTTTTAATTTGAATAATGAACAATATATTTAGCATAAAATAATGCTATTCCCTATATTTTAACTAAATTATTTTCTCCTTTTTTTCCCAAGTATAGGGACCTCAAACATGTGTAAGTGTTGATATATACAGTGCCTCAAAAAAGTATTCATACCCCTTGAAATTCCCCACATTTTGTTACAACCAAAAACGTAAATGTATGTTATTGGGATTTTATGTGATAGAGCGACACAATGTGGCTCATAATTGTGAAGTCAGAGGGTAAATGGAAAGGAGCGTGTTGGCTTCATTTTATTGCTTCTAATCAAATTAAAATCAATATTGAATCTTTTACCTCAACGTCTTTGGGCGCTCCTTTCCATTTACCCTCTGACCGCATATGTGAAACAACGTTTCCAGGGGTAGCAGCCCTGGCCCCGCAAGAGAGCCCACCACCAGAGTTTCCACACCCTGCCCACCAGAGGCATTGGGAGTCGGATACCTACCCGCAATTTCTTATACAAAATACCCCTATACAAGGGATTCTGTTCAGCGCGGTCCTCTATATATTTTTTTGAACATAATTGTGAAGTGGAAGGAAAATGATAAATGATACAAATAAATTTGTGAAAAGTGTGGGGGGCATTTGTATGGTGCCCCCCGGAGTCAATACTTTGTAGAACCACCTTTCGCTGCAAGTCTTTTGGGGAAGTCTCTACCAGCTTTGCCCACCTAGAGAGGACATTTCTGCCCATTCTTCTTTGCAGAATATCCCAAGCTCTGTCAGATTGGATGGAGGGCGTCTGTGATCAGCAATTTTCAAGTCTTGCCACAGATTCTCAATGGGATTTAGGTCTGAACTGTCACTGGGCCATTCTAACCCATGAATATGCTTTGATCTAAACCATTCCATTGTTGCTCTGGCTGGATGTTGAGGGTCGTTGTTCTGCTGGAAGGTGAACCTCCGCCCCGGTCTCAAGTCTTTTGCAGAGTCTAACGGGTTTTCTTCTAAGATTGCCCTGTATTTGGCTCCATCCATCTTCCCATCAGCTCTGACCAGCTTCCCTGCCCCTGCTGAAGAAAAGCATCCCCACACCATGAAGCTGCCACCACCATGTTTCACGGTGGGGGTGGTGTGCAGTGTTAGTTTTCCGCCACACATATCGTTTTGCTTTTAGGACAAAAGGTTGAATTTTGGTCTCATCTGAGCAGAGCCCCTTCATCCCCATGTTTGCTGTGTCCCCCACATGGCTTCTGACAAACTGCAAATGGGTTTTCTTTTTTCCTTTTTCTTCGATTTTTATTGTAGATTGTAAGTTATACATATAAGTACAAGGTAAAAGTATACAGTTATTTAGCTTCTTGACAAACATAGGTCTAATATACAACCAGATGACATCACACAAACATCTAAAGTAACAAAGGTGTCACATAAGGAACCATAATATAAGATTAGTTGGCTCTTGGGCTGCAGCAGGAAGAGTGTATCTGTCACGTACCTGGTGGTAGAGTCTGGCTTATGTGGGGGCAACCTCTCTTGCGGCCCTGGTTCGAGAATCCCTGATAGTGGGAACAGGGAGCTCAGGAGCTCAGGGGGGCATGAGGGCTGGACAGTCCTTTAGATGGTAGGCCGAAGTCCACTGGAGCTCATGCAAACAGGAGAGTAGTGGTTCAGTCCGGGTCAGCAACTAGCGGGTGGTGTGGTACAGCAGGATCAGGCAAATGGATGGTCGGGTACAGGCAGGGTCGGCAACATGCTGGCAGCAGAGGTACAAAGGGGTCAGACAAGCGGATGGTCGTAGGCAAGCCGGGGTCAGATGCAGACGGATAACAAGTCCAAAGGGATAGCCAGGGTCACAGGAACAGGAAGTCACTCAATAATAGTCGCCGGGGACACAGGTGCAGGAAACGCTGTCGAACGGACAGCACCGGGCACTAAGTCCTGCTGGTTAAAATAGAGCCGATTGGCGCCTGTTTCCGGCGCGTTCCGGCGCTATGACTGGGGCTTAGCAAGGTTTTAGGCATAGATCTGCCCAGGACCATTGGATGCAGGGCTGCCATCCTAAGAGTGATTTAATATAGTTTCCTGCACTGGATGCCATCATGAGTTTGCATGAGCAGTGGGTGCCCACTAATTCAAGGGTGTCGGTAATGGTGGGTGAGCAGGTTGATTTTTACAGTTTTGCTAGGCTCAGTCTGGCAGCTTGAAGAATATGTGTTATTACATGTTGGTAAGGTGGAGGGATGTTATCTATTGTTAGATTCAGGAGGGCTAAAGCAGATGAAGGAGGGATGTGAGTCCCAGAGATGTCACCTGTGATCTGAAAACTATGTTTCCAATAGTGTTTTAGAGATGGACAATCCCAAAAAAATGGGGCATATCTCCACGAGTGCCACTACATCTCCAGCAAGAGTCAGAGATCAGTGGATCAAACGAGGACAGTCTTGCAGGCGTTAAATACCATCTGAGTGAGATCTTTTGGGACATTTCCCACAAGGAGGTCCAACAACTGGATTGGTAGATTGATTTGAATGCTCTCATCCACTGACTGTCTGTAAAAGAAATTCCAAGATCTGACACCCACTGAAGACAAGAGTTATGTTTTGTGAATACACATTTTTTGATGTAATGAGTTATAGAATAGAGAAATGCCTTTCTGTATAAACTGAGAAAGAGTGAAATATGACCAAATTTTTGATGGGAGATTGTAGAATGGATTGGGCATTTTCACTATACAGTGTCTTATATGGAGATAAGTGAAGTACTCTGAAGCAGGAAAGTTGAATTCCTGTCGTAGGCTAGAAAAGGTCTTTTTTAAGTTAGTCTTGGAGTATAGGTCTTGAACATGTTTGAGTTTATTAAGTATTTTAGTGTCTCAAAAGGTATTGGTGGAGAGAAGTTATGCTGAGAAGTTGTTGTAGTATCCACTAACCTTTTCCATGCTTGTGCTGATGCTTTCATTGGGGGAGATATTGCGGAAGGAGCGTTCACCCCTAATGGAACCCCCGAGGATCCAGGTTTGTAAGTTGGAGCGGATAAGCAAGGAGCACTCTATTTGGCCTCAAAGGGTTGTAGGCGAGGTTTGGAGCAGAGAAGGCGTTCTGGAGGACTCAACCTGGTGTATAATGTTAATACGTCATCTGGTGGTGTCAGATGATTGGCGGCCTTTAGTAAAGCCAGATTGATCACGAAGTATCAGGGTAAGTAAAATATTGTTCAATCATGTGGCGATGGTTTTGGCATAGATCTTCAGGTCTAGAATCAGCAGCGATATCGGTCTAAAATTTTGGGGGAGGTTGGCTGCTTCCCTGGCATTGGGAGAGTAATTATTAAAGCTTGTAGCATTTCAGAAGGTAATAGGGAAGAGCAGGTAGTGGCATTATAAAGGGAGAAAAGGTGGGGGGGCTAGTAATGGGGAAAATAGTTTGTAGTATTCACTAGTAAGTCCATCAAGGCCACAGGCTTTTCCACTAGGAATAGATTGAATGACAGAATTAATTTCTTGTTCCGTGAATGGCTTGTTGAGGGAGGCAAGTTGTGTGGAGGTTAGGGATGGGAGACTAATCTGGTTGAGGAAGGAATTCCTATCTTCCATAGATGGCTAATATGTGGAAGGGTCCTGTTTAATATTATCCACTTCAGCCCCGGAAGGATTTCCAGCTTTAGGACCGGAGCCCTTTTTGCGATTCGGCGCTGCGTCGCTTTAACTGACAATTGCGCGGTCGTGCAACGTTGTACCCAAACAAAATTTGCGTCCTTTTTTTCCCACAAATAGAGCTTTCTTTTGGTGGTATTTGATCACCGCTGCGTCATTTCTGATCACCGCTATAAACAAAAATGAGCGACAATTTTGCAAAAAAACCCCAAATTTCTTACTTTTTGCTAAAATACAAATCCAATAAAAAAATATAAAAAAACATTTTTTTTCATCGGTTTTGGCCGATTTATATTCTTCCTCATATTTGTGATAAAAAAAATCGCAATCAGCGTTTATTGATTGGTTTGCGCAAAAGTGGTCGCGTTTACGGATGATGAGAATTCATTTTTGTGGTTTTTATTTTTTTTTATTTTTTACTAGTAATGGCGGCTATCTGCGATTTTTAGCGGTACTGCGATATTGAGGCGGACATGTCGGAACATTTTGACACTTTTTTGGGACCATTGGCATTTATACAGCGATCAGTGCTATAAAAATGCACTGATTACTGTGTAAATGCCATTGGCAGTGAAGGGGTTAACCTGCAGGGGGCGCTCTAAGGGTTAACTGTGTTCCCTGGGCGTTCTAACTGTGGGGGGACTGCCCTAACAGGAGAAGGGAAATGATCACACCTTCCGTGTAGAGGAAGGCTGTGATCACAGCCCTTCCCCCTCTCACAGAACGGAGGTCCGTGTTTACTTACACGGACCTCTGTTCTTTCACTCCGGGGGGGGGCATCGCGGATGGCCCTCCCCGGACACAGTGAGCGTGCAGGCGTGCATCCGGCGGTGCACGCGCGCTCACTGTGCGCGATCAGGCAGCCGCCGTCGTATGACGGCGTTTTGCCTTACAGAGCCACTTTGTCGCTGTCAGATGCCGATCGGCGGTCGGCAAGTGGTTAAAAAAACCGCTGTAATATGCGCTAAAAGCATCAGCTATGCCTTTGGTGTTCAGTATTTTGTCTCTGGACTGGGGATGGTAAAGGTAAGCTATCTTGGTTTTGGCTTTCAATTTACGTTGCATCTTAGCTGAAAGTGAAGGAGGGGGTGTGATTTGTTTTGTTGTTCTATATCTATAATTTGGGTCATGAGGGCATCTAGACGCTGGGTTCTTTCCCTTTACACATGGGAGCCTATTTGAATAAATATTCCTCTTATAAAAGCTTTATGTGCATTCCATACCATACCTGGGTCTGATACAGTGCCTACATTGGTGGCAAAGAAGTCTGATAAATGTTTGGCAATATTTTGGGCATACACCGGGTGTTGTAGTAAGAGGTTATTCACATGCCAGATATAAGTATTAGGTTGTGTGGGGGTATCAGCAAGAGCGATGCTAATGGGTGTGTGATTAGACCATGATGTGGTATGGATAGTAGATAACTGAACCTTTTGCAATAGCCATTTATTGGTAAGAAAGAGGTCAATGCGTGAGTATGATTTGTGTAATGGGGAAAAGTACCTATAGTCATGTTTAGTTTCATGGTGACATCTCCAGACATCAAAGATATCTTGGGTGTTTAAGAAGTTCTTCAAAGGGGATTGACGGTGTTAAGCGGGAGAGGACGAGTCTTTTTGCACATTCGGAACAACATTAAAATCTCCGCAGGCGATGAGGTGACCTTGCTGGTCCTTTAGCAACCCTCATAGTTTTGGTGAGGAAGGACATTCGGTGCTTGTTAGGGGTGTAGATGTTCATCAGCATGTAAGGGGCATTGTTGATAGTACATACTAGAAAAATATATCTGTCATTGGGGTCTAGGATTTTGTGAAGAAGCTGGAAGGCGACTGGGTCTTTTACAGCACTCATGACTCCTCTTTTGTTTGTTGAGAAAGATGGTTGAAAAACATGTGGGTGGTGTTTGTTAGAGCATGGAGGGGTTGCAGATTCAAGTGTGTTTCCTGAACACATAGAATGTCACATTTGTATGTGTAAGCAGTTTTCTACAGCGAGTGCCTTTTGGCTGGGTGGTTGTGCCCATTGGCGTTAATTGCCCAAACATTGATAGGCTTTATTATTGGAGAGTGTGTCATTTGCGGGAGTTAAACACTCACAGTTAGCTGGATCTGAAGGGAGGAGTACCCGACCGCTAGTCTGAAGAAGTCATAGAGAGGGTGTGTGGTCTAATGAGATGAGGACTTCAAGCTTAGAACTAGAACGCTAAAAGAAGAAGGATAGTTAAAAGGTAAAGCAAACAATAACTGAGCGCTATATTACGCTTTAGGGTGATGAAATACGTAGAGGAACAAGCAAGCTGGGTTCAGCAGATCCGCTGTGAAGGAATAGTTAGGTGAAGCAAACAGGTTTAGAGCCATAGACAGAGGAGAGGTAACTTGTGTCGCTGATGGCCCTCAATATGGCCGGATCATCCAGGTTTTGATTGGTGCTTCGCATGATGGTTGCGGCAATTAGATGATGAATTCCTTGAGGCAGATGGAGTGCTGGAATCTTGGGGAGGATCCAAAATGATACCCCAGGTGTAAAGGAGTTTCATCCCTCCTCTGAGAATGGTGACTACATGAGAGGTGCCATTTCTGGTGATCAGTAGCGTTGCCATGTAGCCCCATCTAAATTGGATTCTGTGGTTGTGCAAAGCTTTTGTGATAGGGTTGAGCTGCCTTCGCAATTGGAGAGTATATTTTGATAGATCTGGGAAGAGTTTGATGTTTTCATACGGTGTAGGAAGAAACTTCATAGACCTTGCGGTAGTGAGAAGTTGTTCTTTTGCATGAAAGAAGTGTACCCTTATGAATACATCTCTAGGCACCGAGTCCGCTAAATGGGGAGGTTTGGAGATACGGTGAACACAGTCAACTGTAATCTCGAGTGGCGAGGCATCAGGTAGAATGGCATTTATGAGATTCTGTGCATAGTTGGACAGGCCATTAGTCGGCACAGACTCAGGAATTCCCTGCAGCTTGACATTGTTGACTTATCTTCTAGGTCCACCAGCTTATTCCTGATCCATGCCTGGTCATCTTTAACTTCATCATAGGCATCCACCAAGTCATTAACTGTGTTGCTACAGTCCTTCGTTTTATTTTCAATGTATGAAACTCTATCTCCTAGATTATGCATGTCTAATAAGAATTTGTTTGAGAGATGAGAGGTCTGTTATTAATGAGAACTGGAGTGAGAGGAGCATCTCCTTCAGTGTAGTGTCCAGTACTGGCTGTCCTGTAGTGGGGAAGGATGCCATAGATGTTTTCAGGGCCTGATTGCATTGCAGTGGGTTAAATTCCTGGCTCTCCCCTCTCCCTGGGTGCTGGGCATTGTGAGGCATCAATCCGCATGCGGGCTTTTGCTGGGCTGACACAGGGCTTCCTCTTGCCAAGTGGTTGGGGGACAAGGAGAGCAGCTGGGGCTCTGAATCCCCCTGTGCTGCATCAGGGAGATCAGTGTAGGCAGAGGAGGAGCGCGCAGCCACCAAGCCGGGGACATCTTGGATATGACTGACCTGCGGTTCCAGCTTTAGGATGAAAGCTGTGCTCATCCTTTCTCTTCCAGGACATATTTGTGGAGGGTGTACGGGGTGTTGTGAGGCCAGATGGCTGTGGAGGGGCTGTGGATGGGGTCCGCCATCGCTCCTGTGTTCTCCTCAGTCGACAGAGCTCTTGGCTCAAGCGTCCATCTTGAGCGCTGGCCAACCAACCCACCCAAACGGGACTTCTTATGGATTTTTTTCAATAATGGCTTTCTTCTTGGCACTCTTCCATAAAGGCCAGATGAATAATAGTTGTCCTGTGGACAGATTCTCCCAACTGAGCTGTGGATCTTAGCAGCCCCTCCAGAGTTACCATGGACCTCTTGGCTGCTTCTCTGATTAATGCTCACCTTGCCTGGTTGGTCAGTTTAAGTGGACGGTCAAGTCTTGGTAGGTTTGCATGTGTGCAATACTCTTTCCATTTTTGAATGATGGATGGAACAGTGCTACGTGAGATGTTCAAAGTTTGGGATACTTTTTTATAACCTGATACTTTTTTAAACCCTGACCTGTCTCGTGTGTCCCCTTGGCCTTCATGGTGCTGTTTGTTCACTAAGGTTCTCTAACAAACCTCTGAGGCTTTCACAGAACTGCTGTATTTATACTGAGATTAAATTACACACAGGTGGATTCTATTTACTAATTAGGTGACTTCTGAAGGCAATTGGTTCCACTGGATTTTAGTTAGGGGTATCAGAGTAAAGAGAACTGAATACAAATGTCCCCCCACTTTTTTCAGATATTTATTTGTAAAAAATTTTGAAAACCATTTATCATTTTCCTTCCACTTCACAATTATGTGCCACTTTGTGTTGGTCCATCACATAAAACCCCAATAAAATACATTTACATTTTTGGTTATAACATGACAAAATGTGGAAAATTTCAAGGGGTGTGAATACTTTTTCAAGGCACTGTACATCATACCTAGCTGATAGACTTGAAAGCTGAAAATCACTGAAGTAGGCATCAATACATAACATAGACCACCTGACTTTCCATCTCATCCAATTAGTTAGTAGTTTGTAATCTCTGAATGGCACCCATGCTGAAATGGCCCACCCCCATGTTTACAATGCATTGGTCTGGCCACTCAGCAGTGGGCCCAGAAGCAACTGGAGATCACTGGAGAAGCAGTGTCTATTTCAGTGGTTTCCAGCTTCCAGTAGCATTGGCCAGGTATGGTACATATACATAATTACTGCCACGTACCCGGTTGGTGGTTAAGGTGTCGAAAAATGACAGCATAACAGAGTCCAATGTAAAGGTCCATTTAAAGCTGTATGGTATCCCAGAAGCACATAGAACGGTAGTGTCTGAAGAAGTGCAAAGTATGCTTGAGCTCAAGGTCATTAAGATGTCACACAGTGGGAGTGCGCATGTGCGGGAGCTCCGTGATGGACGCATAATCAGGAGCTCCGCACCACCGCCCGCCTAGGGACCCGACAGCTTGCCCGATCGGATGATTGGTGGTCCCCCCTCAGCAGCCTCAGCATCCCCCAGCTCCACACTACCTGTGGGATATGTCCAGCGAGCCGGGGAACAGTGGGGATTAAGCACCGGAGACGACTAGGAACAGAAGGGGGTACCAAGATGGCCGCGGTTGCGGCCTACGGAGGAGATCGGACCGCTCTGACCCCTTGAGCTCTTCCGGAGGTCCCCAGTGAGCCCAAGAGCACCCCTCCAGACCACCTGGGACAGTGGAGAAGCGGGTAGGTCCCTTTCAAATTACCTATAACTCCCCAAAAGGTGTCATTACACCCGGTCAGGTGTACCAAGATGGCCGCCGCATAGGCCTGAAACGTGGTTACTGCTGATTCCTTCACTAACTACAGCATTCCCTTAAGGGCCTGGGGCTCTCATCTAGCCTCCCAGAGGCTCTGCTAGACTCTCTCTTATCTCCCTAAAGGCCTAAATACTTTATGGGGTCATCTGTAATTTTTTGATTCAGCCTTCACATTACTGTGGAAAACCCCTCAATATCCATTAAACTTTCCCTGGATGGGCGAAGAGGTGACAGGGTCCACCAGACCTCCCCACGAGAACCCGAGTGACCCCTGGAGGCCTTCTCGAGTTCCCCAGTCTCGCCAGGCTAGAGGAGGCATCCGGCGTTGGCGCCGGTAGAACCATGGGGGAAGACAAGGATCAGCAGAGGCCACGAATTAGGGGTGACAAGGGGCCGAGCGACCTGTATAGGGTGTCCATCACACCTCGACCCCCTACGACTCCGACGACTCCCCCCTGGTGGTTAGTAGGCTAGCC
>BLSH010297606.1:56417-68087 GCA_018402905.1 Glandirana rugosa | reverse complement strand
ACCTGGGTCAGACGAAAACATAGAACATATAAACAAGTTTCTGGAGGACGTATCCCTCCCCACCCTTTCGGCCCATCATAGAAATTTAATGGACAAAGCAATCTCAGAAGAGGAGCTGGCAGAGATGATTAAAAATTTAAAACCGGGGTCAGCCCCAGGGCCAGACGGGTTCTCAGGCCCCTATTAGAAAACATTCTCCAAAACTCTCGCGCCTCATATGTTAAGATTCTTTAACGATAAAAAAGGAAAGGGGAACCAATCGAGAAACATCTTAACACGGCATATATCACGGTAATCCCCAAACCAGAGAAAAACCCAGAGGACGTGGATAACTATCGCCCGATATCACTCATTAACAATGATTTAAAAATCCTGACCAAGATCATGGCCAACAGACTGGCCACATTTATTAATCAATATATCAACAGAGATCAGGTAGGTTTCATCCGACACTTCAGGGCCCGGACCAGATTAGAAGGGCTATTAATATAGTCTCCATTCTGCAATCCAATTGGCTAGGGGGGCCAGCCCAAAAGGGAATGCTCCTTTCACTGGACCTACGCAAAGCGTTTGACTCAGTCTCTTGGACTTACTTGTTTTCCGTGTTGAACCGCTGGGGTTTTGGTGAAAGATTCCGGGGTCTGATTGGGGCCCTATACTCCTCCCCACAAGCTTTGATCAAGATGCAGGGATACTTCTCAAACCCATTCCCGATTAAAACAGGTACTCGGCAAGGGTGCCCCTTATCCCCTCTGCTATTTGCGATCGCAATAGAGACTCTAGCCATAGCAATCCGATGCAACCCAGATATTAAGGGGGTCTCTTGCGGAAAACAGGAACATAAATGTGGGTTATTCGCAGATGACTAGTGTTCATAACCTCCCCAGTATCTACGCTTCCCTCTCTCTGCCAGCTTCTCAATAAATTTACAAAGATTTCAGGGCTCAATTATACAAAATCCCAGGCGCTTAACATCTCCTTACCTCCCGGGCTTACCTCCAAACTTGAGTCTGAATTTAGATTTAAATGGAGTAACTCCTCGATCACTTATTTAGGAATTAAACTCACATCCAAATTTGAAACCTTGTACAGCTCCAACTACCCACCTTTATTCCGCAAACTAGAGGCAGATCTCAAAAAGTGGTCTAAACTTAATATTTCTTGGTTAGGTAGAGTCAACTCAATCAAAATGACGCTTCTCCCCAGACTCCTTTATCTATTTCGTTCGTTGCCCGTCCCAATTCGAAAAGATCATCTTTCCTCTCTTCAAAGCAAAATTCTAAAATTCATCTGGGGAAATAAGGGTTATAGGATCCCACAGCAAACTCTATTCCTCAGCAGAAGGAGGGGAGGAGTAGGTCTCCCGCATCTAGAGAATCATTTTTACGCAGCTAGACTAGCTCAATTATCTTCTATTTACTCCAGGCAGGAGAAGCAGGACTGGCTCCGGATTGAGAGGGAAACCCCGACACACCCTGGATTTTATCCTGTGGTGCCCCCCCCAAAGAAAGACCCCCCATTTTAGCCCCCTCTCTCTCCAATGAACTAGCTTTATGGGACAAAATTAAACACAACTCGTCCTTAGTCTCCCCAATTCGACCGTTAGCACACCTCTTTAACAACCCGGAATTCCCCCCAGGCCTTAATATCAAAGCCTTTCAGTGGTGGCTAGACAAGGGTTTGTTCCGTTTTGGACACTTCTTCACAAACAAGGGTCCTATTTCATACAGATATTGTGTTAGTGTTCTGGAGCTCACTGATTCAGAAAAGTTCAGATTTTATCAGATCTCCAACTTCCTCCATAAAATCTGGAAAGAGAAACCCCTGCCACCTAGCTTCTCTTCTTATGAACAATGGTGTGGTCAGTCGTCGTTACAAAAAGGGGGTATCTCTCTTATCTATGAAGCACTCACATTCCCGGTTAAGAAAGCAGCTTTTATGACTAATTGGGAGACGGATCTCCAATTTGTCTGGGACTTGGACAATTGGCAAAAGGCCTGCTCCAGATCCTTTAAGGGTATACTCAACATTAGTATCTCGGAGGCTAGTTTGAAAGTGATGATGAGGTGGTACTTAACCCCATCTAGACTGCATAAATTCCTACCAATTCATGATCCTTCCTGCTTTAGGGGCTGCAACCTTCAGGGCACCATGGTCCATATTTGGTGGGAATGCCCAAGAATAAGACCATTTTGGAACAAAATCTTTCGCATCATCCAGAAGGTCGTAGGAATCAAACTCCCAAGGTCTCCAACCATTGCCCTTTTAAATGAACACATCCCTAACGCCACTAAAGCTAATAGAAAACTAATACACTTCATTCTCTTAGGTGCCAAAATCACAATCACCAGAGCCTGGAAACTAGATAGGGTCTCCCCGAAAGTGGCCATCCGGAAGATTTCTTGGCTAATGACTCAGGAAAAGCTAGCTAGTATCAGTCAGGACAACTTAAATAAATTTGAAGTAGTGTGGGAACCATGGGCAAACTTTGTGGGAATCCCCCTTTCTCCCGGTTCGTAAATGAGCCATCTCTGATCAAGCATGTACAACAGCAATGACCACCACCTCTCTTTTTCTTCTCTCCTCTTTCTTCTCACCTCCCTCCTTCCATTTTCCCCTCCCCCGTTCTTAGATTGCTTCTACAAGAATCTTTTGATATATTGCTATCATGAGACATCTCTAACAGTATTTGTTTTCCAAGGTTCTTCCTGTTTTTTTTTTTTTTTCTTTTTTTCTTTTCATGTTTGTATGTTATTAATTCAGATTCCTCTACCTTCACTTATGCAGTGCATAGATATTTGTCTCCCTTTCAACAGTGTGCTGGAGATAGCCCCCTTTTAGAGCTTGAGTAACTCCCGTCCGGCGGGTTGTCCTGGGGGGGGGCCTTCCCCTTCTGGCACAGTGTGTTCCCATGTGGGTGCCGGAGGGTGGGAGGCCTTTCCGCGGGTGACCTTCTGAGGGAGTTCAAGCCGGGTTGGGCTGGAGGTCAGTTGCAAGTCCATGTATGCAGTTATTTTCTCATTTGTCCAGCTTCAGGATTGTTACTGGACCTTTCAATAGCATAGAATCTCCTCACCTCTACAAGCTGTAGTCTTAAAGTAGTACGCAGTACCTATATCTGTCTAGATTTAAAACTCCAAGCATTGCTAAGTTTTGTTATCTGGATTTTCGTTCTTATGTCTTACTTCAATGTCAGTGTCCTGTTTATTCTTATCAATACCAGTACAGATGATACCAACTAGTCACAACAGGTCTTTTCCTCTGTTATATATACTGGTTCAGAGCACAACATATTTTCATCATTATAGTTGATAATGTATTTACCTGTATGCCTAAAATTGAATAAAAACTTATTGAAAATAAAAAGGAATAGCTGTGGAACTGAAGAAAAAATTGCAGACTGCACCAATTATGAGTACATCCAAAAGCAATTTTTAAAAATGACCAACAATGGGCAAATCAATATTATAAAATGTCTGCTCTTTAATGCAGCATTTGTCAACCTTTTTTTCAGTTGCAGCACCCTTTAAAAATGTGCAAAATCTTTTTTTTTTTCTTAATGAATATTTGAGCGCCTTGACGATTGGTAATGGTGTGTTGGTGTTTTTCATTTGTTTGTATAAATGTTAACTAAAATAAAGATTATATCATAAGATGTCACACAGTGAATAGTCGAGCCCAATCATGTTGGTATCAAAGCCCAAGAGCACCCAGAACAACTGCAATGGATTTAGGAAACCCAATGAAATTTTCAAATTTGATGCCTATCCAATGCCTTGGGTAAATGAGTTACTAGAGAGATTGGGCCTGGCCCAGTATTTCATCACGTTAGACCTCACCAAGGGGTACTGGCAGATATTCCTAACCAAGGAGTCAGGGAGAAAACTGCTATTTTCACACCTCCAGACCACTTTCAATATAAGAGAATGCCATTTGACTTCTACTTTTCCCCAGTTACCTTTTAAATGGCAATGGATAAGACACGATGCCCTCATTGATAATATAGCTCAGCCTGCATGATAGACATTGTCATTGTTAGTGCTGATTATCTTTCCCAAGCACAGGCGGTCTTATACTATTTGAAGAAAGACAGACTTATGATCAATCCTTGTGAGACGTGTGCAATTGGGATGGAGGAAGCTAAGTTCCTAGGGTGCATTGTGAAAAGGAACCTAGAAAATCCTAAATGAACATAGTAGAGACTATACAGGATTGGCCCTGCCACCTAACAAAGAAACAGGTCAGAGCATTTCTGGGCATAGTTGGCTACTACTGGTGGTTTGTCCCCGACTTTGCCACCATTGCTGCACCATTGACTGACTTGACAAAAAGCTATGGAGCCAGTAATGATACAGTGGAATGCGGATGCTGAGGAAGCTTTTCGGAAGCTTAAGGCTGCACTGTGCCGGCATCCAGTGCTTATGACTCTTGATTTTTCTAAATTGTGGTGCAGACAGATGCCTTGAGTGAGGGCATAGGAGCGATCCTGTCTCAAGTGGTCAATGGGGTAAGGACTTTGTGTTTTTTCTCAGTAGGAAACTGACGGTGGTTAATAAAACTTTTGCTCGGGTGAAGCAAAAGTGTCCTACCATTAAGTGGGCTCTCGACTTTCTGCAGCACTTTCTGCTAGGCAGAAGATTAAGCCTGGTGTCGGTCCATGCCCCATTGACCTGGATGAGATAAAACAAGAAGACCAATGCCAGGGTGACTTGGTCCTCTCGCTCCAAGAATTTAATTTTGTGACAGAGCATAGACCAAGGAGACAACATCAAAATGCGAATGCCCTCTCTTAGATACATTGTATGATGTTGAATGTTGCCTCCAATACCTCCATGGTTGGGTCCTGGATGGGCACAATGCAGGGTGGAGGGTTCAGCGACAGTCCAATCAGAGAAGAGAGGTCTGAATTACAGTCCATTCTGGATTGATAATGTCTTATTTTGAACTTAATTTGGAAGTATAGACTGTATATTTATTATTATTAGAGTTGAGCGAACACCTGGACGTTCGGGTTCGGAGGGTCCGAACGAACTTTGGGAAAAAGTCCGGCTTCGGACTATGGGGACCCGAACTTTTAGGCACAAAAATGGCTGTAACAAAGTCCTGGCAAGTGCTGGAGGGCTGCAAAAGGAAGTAAAATGGGGGTAAGAGTGGGGCAAGTGCCCTACAAAAAAATGGGGATAGGGAAAATAAATTAAAATCAAATAAACTAGGAGATGATTTTTGAACAATAATGTGTCACTTACAGCTGCAGCTAAAACCTCTCCCTTTAGAACTAGGAGATGATTTTTGAACAATAATAATCTGTCCCTCTAAGCAGAAGCCTCTACCTAGTGCAGTCAGATCGCTCAAAGCAGCAGTATGTGAAATCTCAAATTACTCCCACAATCTGATCGTTGTGTATGTTTAAATTGGATCAACACCGCGCTAACCAGAAACAGTCCAAACAGCAGCAGCTCTAATACTCAGTCTCAGTATAAAGGTCAAATGGATAACATAGGAGCCGCGCTAGTAAATTGAAGGAATAGTCCTAGATGATGATGGACCGAAGTGGGCCTCTCCCACACTCCCAAATATATAATCAACCAATACAACAATGGTCGCAAATGTCCAAAGCCAGTGTGGTAAATGAAAGCTATATCCGACAATCCAACACACCCGAATTGGAGGCTTACCATCCAGCAGTCATTGCAGTGCTCAGGAAATAAATATAAGGTTCTCCTTCCTCAATGTGTTCCAGTAGGTGAATCACTTAGGGACCTCACTCCAAGGGACTCCCAGGAACTGATATCATATGAAAATGAAAGAAGGAACTATATAGTGTAGTAAGTTTGTACCCGACCTGTAGTCTATGACCCACCACCTACACCAAACACCCTGTGTGCACAGTATAGAAGTGAGCCCACCACCGTCATGAATCAAGGCTTACCAGCCCGCCAGATATATTCACAATAAATGCAGGGGAGATGTCTCAATGGGTCAGCTCCTCCTCTGTTCACACAGGACGACAGACCTCACCAACCGAATATACCAAACCAGGAAGCTTGTATCAGAGTTTACAGTTCATTGGCGACATGTCAAAAAAGAAATAGCCACAGTGCAATACCGTAGGGTAGAGTTATTGTAGTATAAAAAGTTCTACTCACATCCGTGAAGTACACAAGAAGCAATAAGCAATGTGCAGCGATATGCAGTTAAAACAGCCGGCTAGCTCGAAGGTGACATCAGCGCGCCCGTTCCGGCGTACGTTTCGTCCGATTGGATGT
This sequence comes from Glandirana rugosa, assembly GCA_018402905.1. Taxonomy (NCBI): domain Eukaryota; kingdom Metazoa; phylum Chordata; class Amphibia; order Anura; family Ranidae; genus Glandirana; species Glandirana rugosa. Next base: position 61,821 of record BLSH010297606.1, on the reverse strand, counting down.
CGTCATAGGGATTGTAGCGATCGTTGTGTTATGCAGAGTTTGATATGCAATCTGTCACTCAAAGCAGCAGTATATGAAATCTCAAATTTCTGCAATCTGTCCCTCAGAGCAACAGCAGTAGTAATCTCAGGATGCAGGATCAGATGTTAAAATGTCTGCAATCTGTCCCTCACAAAAACACAGGCAGCATCCTCTCCCTACACTAACCCAAGAGCATGTGACATGGAGCACTGTGACTCCAACCTCATATAGAGGCTGGGTCACATGATGCACTGGCCAATCACAGCCATGCCATTAGTAGGCATGGCTGTGTTGGCTTCTAAGGGCAAACCAGTGAAACCTTTGTTGACTGGCTGCCCTGCAGCTATTCAACGTGCGTGATCAACTACCAGAACCCGAACCCAAACGTTTTTTTGAAACGTCCGTGTTTGGGTCCGGGTCCCGGACACCCCAAAGTTCGGTACGGACCCGAACATTACAGTCTGTGTTCGCTCAACACTAATTATTATGTTTTGTTGATTGTATTGATTGGATATGTCATGAACTGTTTGGGGATTTTTTTTTATATAAAGAAAACATTGTAAAAATAGGATTTTTGTGTATATGAGATGTTCTGTTAGTCTTGGCCCTTAAAAAGTCCCAGTGATTTAATTAAAAAAAATGATTAACAAGAGCATAAGCAAGATTTTATGGTACAATTCATAGAAGCCCAACTCAAAATGATGCTCTGCTGGACCCGGCAATCTCAAACAAGGTGGAGATTATTATTTATGTTCAAATAAAGGAATATCTGGATGGCAGTGACCATAACATGATTTCATGTAAGCTGCAAGCAGCAATCCGTCAACAAACTATTCAAGATTTTAGAAAAACACTTAATCTTTAGAGATCAAATTTCCTAAGACTGAGTGCTGCTTTCCAAGACTTAGGCTGGGAAGAAATATTGTTGAAAACACAAAACAGAAATTCGAATGTTTCAAATTGACTGTAGGAAAACACACCACTGCTATTTCCATGAGATATACGTTTAAAAGGCTTAAAATCCATAGTTAGAGACACTATACATAAAAAGAAAAGGCTTAATATCCACTCAAAGTCCACAATACTTACATTGCGGTGTTGAAGTGGTTTAGCGGGGTTATGGCTGAAGTCCTACTCATAGCAGGTATTGGTGTTACATTGGGAGTCGTTCTTTTGACCTTTCTTCCCTATGTCTATATTTTCATTACCATTCTTAGACTCCGTAGCAAGGCTGGAAAGAGGAAAGCCTTCTCCACCTGCACATCCCACCTCACCGTGGTCTCCATCTTTTACAGCTCTTTAATTTTTATTTACTTGGTCCCCTCCTCCAGTGATATGGTCAATTTAAATAAACTGTTTACAGTCATATCTTCCCTCATTAACCCATTGCTGAACCCTCTGATCTACAGCCTGAGGAACAAAGATCTCATGGAGGCACTTATGAGGTCTTATTATCACTTGAGGTTAACCCGGGCCTCATTCTGAAAACATCATTGTAAAATTTGACATTTTTTTGTATTTCTGTGCCATTTTCAGTTGATTAAAAACTCCAGTAGTGATTTTCATAAAATGTAAGGTGATGTCCGGGGGCTCGTAGTTGTGCTCACCCTTCCATGACCAAGGGTCATTCTAACCCGCAGACCAAATGTATCAGTTTCAGTTTGCTTTGATTAACCTCAAAATGACGATTTTGCCCACCGTAATTTTTTTTTTACAAAGATTTTAATACATCTATAAGGCCTTTAACTAGCGCAAAACTGATAAATGGAAATAAATGTGAAAAAGTGTTGGTTTTATTTGAATAATGAACAATATATTTTGCATAAAATAATATTATCCTCCCCCTTTTTTCTTTTTTTCCTTTTTTTTTCTCTCCCCTCTCTCCCCTTCCCATAATATCCCAATACATGGCCTTACTAGGAGGCAACGAGTGGAGCTATGGACATGGGTTTGTAGAGAGGGGATGGAGAAGGTAAAATTGTCAATGAAATAAATGTGTAATAGAACACTGTAGTCTTAACGTGATCTTGAGACCTTGCCTTCCAAACCCTCAAGTTAGCAGTTACATGCGGGCATTCACAGATGGAGCTGTGTGCCATGATATGGCATCTATATTGGTATATTTTCTCATGTATCTCTACCCCTGCTTAATAGTTTCTTATGTTATGTTTGCAATTGAAACTCAATAAAACTTTATAAACAAAAAAAGCCCAGAGAAAGTAAAAAAAATAATAATAATAATAATATTATTCTCTATATTTTCACTTAATTATTTTCCCCTTTTTATCCCAAGTATAGGGACCTCAAACATGAGTGTTGATATATATGTCAGTGTTGTATGGTTCATAAGAAAAAGTGTCCAAAGTATTGTTTTCAATGGATTGATGGGTGGTCATTGGCAACACATTGCTTACATTATTAAATAACATTTTTTATTAAATCATTTGGACTTTGTAGGAGTCAAACGAGGCTTACAGGAAAGCTGTATGAAAAACTCATTCCTTTTAGTTTTTTGAGGAAGCTAATTGTGAAATGCGTCAGCATTTAGCTGCCTGTATCCATTCAAGTAGAGCTATAGGCAAAACTATTTTCATTTCGAGAGTATAAGCCCTGCCAGTTTTATTGCCATCTGTGTCCCAATGAGGATAGGTATTGGCCAAAAAATTTGTTTTTGTTTCATTCATTTTTTTTTTTGGGGGGGGGTTCAGTTTCTCTGGTCATTAGTTATAAATAAAATTCGGAAATTCGTAAATTCGAAAATCCAAAAATAAGAAAGGAAATCTGAAAATTCGAAAGAACGAAAATTAGAAATAATAGCTAACTATTGAATTCTAGGTATTGGAATTTTCTTTCACATTTGGCCGTTCGCGAACGTAAGGAATACAAATTATCCGAAATAACGAATGCCACATCTAACCAAATAGAACGGAACAAATTAATAATAAATAATAATATTATAATTAATTGTTAATTATCGTTTATGGGCAACACTATAACCCCTCAACTCCCTACGACCCTTACATAAATACTGGGGATGAGGTGCCGGATATTACAGTGTCACCAGGCTAGTAGACCGAATAATAATAAAAAGTTTTCATTATTATTATTTATTATGAAAAGAGAATAAAATATAGGTAACCACAACTCAACTCAATAGAGTACAGGCGGTCCCCGGGTCCCCGGGTTACAAACAAGATAGGGACTGTAGGTTTGTTCTTAAGTTGAATTTGTTTGTAAGTCGGAACTGTTACATTTTTTAAGTGTAGCTTCAGCCAAAAAAACATTTTTTAAGCTTGGTGGATAGCATAGGGAAGGGTTAACACCCCTGTAATGTTGGTTTTGCTGTCTATGTTTCTGTTCAGAAGATCTCACCTCACTTCCCGTCCCAATGATAATTGGATTTTGAAAATTTTGAGTTGTTGTGGAAACAAACCTTGGTGATAAAGCATCAGTGGATACCCCTTTTTCCCATAATAACTCTTACAGGAGTGAATTTCCCTTCCTAGTGGGAGATTTCCTGTCACTTCCTGTTGTCTCCCTCCATTTGTAAGTAGGAGTCTTTCGTAAGTCGGATGTTTGTAACTAGGGGACCACCTGTATGTACCTAGGGACTTTGTGTGGATTGGTATTAGGTCCAAGTGAGCACAACATGTTTAGATTTAAAACCAAATCTTCATTACATACATGTATAAAACACATTTGATACAATCTTATCAGAGCTTATGGCCAATATAGTATATACCAGCACATTTGGTCATACATAAAAGCAGAAGCAGGTGGAATAGCAATCAACGTTTCGCAATTTTCATTGCTTCTTCAGGATTAGTTCCACCCTTCATATTCATCTATTAATCAAATATAAGCCGTCAGTAACATTTATTACATCATTATACATAGGTTTTACAATATTATGTTTACTCTGTGCTCACCCATCTTCGGTTTAATGGCCCAGCAGAGCAACGCCACGCGCACCAGCCGTGGCCGGACCGATCACTGCAGACCCCACAGATAGGTAGCGCCAGGTGCACCCACCCTGACTCTGAATGGATACTTGGATTCACCCTCACCGCCAAAAAGTGAATCCAAGTATCCATTCAGAGTCAGGGTGGGTGCACCTGGCGCTACCTATCTGTCCGGCCACGGCTGGTGCGCGTGGCGTTGCTCTGCTGGGCCATTAAACCGAAGATGGATGAGCACAGAGTAAACATAATATTGTAAAACCTATGTATTATGATGTAATAAATGTTACTGACGGCTTATATTTGATTAATAGATGAATATGAAGGGTGGAACTAATCCTGCAGAAGCAATGAAAATTGCGAAACGTTGATTGCTATTCCACCTGCTTCTGCTTTTATGTATGACCAAATGTGCTGGTATATACTATATTGACCATAAGCTCTGATACGATTGTATCAAATGTGTTTTATACATGTACGTAATAAAGATTTGGTTTTAAATAGAGTTGAGCGAACACCTGGACGTTCGAGTTCAAAGGGTCCGTACGAACTTTGGGAAAAAGTCCGGGTTCGGCACCAAACGTTGCCCGAACATTATCCCGGACACGAACCCCATTGAAGTCAATGGGGACCCGAATTTTTAGTCACAAAAATGGCTGTAACAAAGTCCTGGCAAGTGCTAGAGGGCTGCAAAAGGAAGTAAAATGGGGGTAAGAGTAGGGCAAGTGCCCTACAAAAAAATGGGGATAGGGAAAATAAATTATAATCAAATAAAAAAATGGGAAGGGGGGTGGATGTGGAGTAGGAGCCTAGAGGTTGACTAGGCCGTGACCATGGCAATGTAGGTGGAAGTGGCTGTGGTCGAGGAGGAGGAGGAGGTAGCCAACATGCTATTTTTTTTTTGTTTGTTTATAATTGGGGTAGCCCCCAAAATATTGAGGCCTATTCAAAAAAAGAAGTATATGAATGGCTGTGTGAGTCCGGTCTAAATGTTTATTCTGGTTCGATTGGAAATAATTTTACTTAGTCCGTACCTAGGGTGTTCTGAACAGACATGGAACACGTCTTATTTGTAAATCTGGCCTGAGTGTGTCGGTAAGTATATGAAGAAAAAAACTTATCCGGAGTTATAAAACCCCCGATGGGGTTAATATTTGTTTGTTTTTTTTTTATCGTACAACCGATGGAGGAGGAGGAGGAGCTGGTGTCGGTGAAGGTGGATGTAACGGTACCAGTGCCGGATCAGTTGGAGATCCGAGGATGAGGTGTAGGTGGGGGGAAGGGTAAAAAAATAAACTAATATTAAATAAAAGGGATAGGGGTAAAAAAACATCCCGTGAACGGGATGAGAATGGGGGTAAAATGAAGGAAAACGTCGGGAGATCGTGAACGGTCCTGAAACAATGTCGGTAAAAACACTGATT
>BLSH010297606.1:21267-34208 GCA_018402905.1 Glandirana rugosa | reverse complement strand
TGCTTATTGATGGAGACGGGGAGGGAAGACTCATTGATGGAGGTGGGGGGGTCATTGATGGAGGTGGGGAGGGAAGGCTCATTGATGGAGATGGGAAGGGAAGGCTCATTAATTGAGGTGGGAAGGGAAGGCTCATTGATGGAGGTGGGGAGGGAAGGCTCATTGATGGAGGTGGGGGGCTCTTTGATGGAGGTGGGAAGAGAAGGCCCATTGAAAGAGGTGGGGTGGGAAGGCTCATTGATAGAGGTGGGGAGGGAAAACTCATTGATGGAGATGGGGAGGGAAGGCTCATTGATGGAGGTGAGGATCGAAGGTTGGCCTGTGTAGTCCAAGCCAATAGAAGTGCTAATGGAGCTCTAATTGCTGAAAATGTTAATGCTGGTTCTGATAGAAAGGTGTCAGAACACACAGAGCATTGCAGTTTGTGGAACCATGCTGATCTGTGTCCACAGCCAAAAGTGCCCACAATGGGCAAGTGAACATCAGAACTGGGAGTACAGAGCAATGGAAGAAGGTGGCCTGGTCTGATAAATTCAAGAATGGTTTTAGGAAGAATGAGTTTGAGGTGTTGATTTTACCTCTAAATTCTGCAGATCTCAATCCATCGAGAATTTGTGGGATGTGCTGGAAAAACAAGTCAGATCCATGGAGGCCCCACCTCACAACTTACAGGCCTTAAATTACTTGCTTGGTGCCAGATACCACAGCATGCCTCCAGAGGTCTAATGGAGTCCATGCCTTGATGGGTTATGGTGGATGGCCATCATTTTATTGGTGATCAGTGTATGTCAGTGCTGTGTGGTTGATAAGCAAGTGTCCAACATGATATATTCAGTGGATTTATGACTGGTCATTGGTAATGCATCCCTTACAATATTAAATATGAAATTTTTGGGTCTTCTTAGGCAAATAAATCAGACAAACTTGCATAAAACTAATGTTTTCTTTGTATTTCGAGGAAACGAATCATGAAACGCGTCAACAACTGCTGACTCTAACTATTGCACAAACAGACCTATATCCATTCAGGATCAAGTCATTTGCAAGCATGATGGATGAAAAATACCAGACTGTGTTGGATTAATAATTAACAAATATTTCTGGACTATAAATTATGTGTCGTTGCAAGGTGACATAAATAAAGATACCCAAAATTGCAAACAGGTGAGGCATTGTGACGTGTCCAGGGATGTGCAATTGGAGTGTTTGTGAGTGATTGGGGAGGGCATCCTTTTTTATTTTTAATTCATTCATTATATTTTTGACTTTATTTCTACATTTTCAACTTATTTTCTTTAACAAACAGTTAATTCAATGCTGGGCTGGTGAATTATTACAGTAAATGACATTATGTGGTGGATTTACCAAAGGGAAACAGACTCTGCACTTTGGAGGTGCGGTTATACTTATTTTCCCCAGCGCTTAGTTAATGTAGTGTAGCTTCTTGTAAAGAAAACCCAAATTGGGTGCAAGGAAAATAAAATAAATTTGTAAAAAATGCATTTTTTGCTTGCACATGATTGGATGATGGAAATCAGCAGAACTTCACCACATTCACCAATCTCTGGGGAAAATATGTGCAACTCCGCTTTCAAAGTGCACAGTCTGTTTGCCTTTAGTAAATTCACTTCTATATATTTATAATAAAAATAAATACATGTAAAACCTCCATATACACAGTCCTATACCCACAGCAGATCCGGAAGAAGGCAAAGATTTGACATAATTTAGGTCAATCTGCTATTAATGGTTTCAAAGCCTAAAGACTGGAATTTCAAGGCTCTGACTATCACAAGCTTAGCGGATGTTAACAGATTTTGACAAGCAAGTGTTCAGCACAGAAGAGGGATGTGATGGGATTGTTGAGTAAAGCCTCAAAAGGATCTCTGTGAATGGTTATATGGAGAAGAGGGCCAATGAAGATGTGTATGTGATCCCAAATTTAGATAATTGCGGGCAGAGCCACCACATATGGGTCTTGCGGCCCGGTTGGGAGCAACCTCTAAAACCCAACTGGTCAGTAGCAATGAGTTCAGCCTCCTTCACTACCTCCTTGTTTACAAACCATCTGTCTTCTGTTCAGCGAGGAGTAGGACCAGAAGCAGGCGTGCCGGTATGTCTTATCTTTCTGTAGGTCTGTGGGAGTCACTCACTGTGATTGATGAAGATCGCCATCGCCTAACAATGTAATTGACACTTTTTACATCACGGGACATTTTTCTGCTCCAACTTTTGTGTGTTTCTTTACTTTTTAAATATTTTTTGTGAATGAGTAGGGGTACTACTTACTCATTCACATAGATCAGTGGTTCTCAACTCCAGTCCTCGGGACCCACTAACAGGCCAGGTTTGCAGGATAACTGAAATGCATCACAGGGGATATCATTTGCTGCTCAGTGATTGCAGTATTCTAGTCTGCATCTCCCCAAGGTAATACTTAAAATCTGGCCTGTTGGTGGGTCCTGAGGACCGGAGTTGAGAACCACTGACATAGGGGGTGGTATCTGGGACCCACTTCTTTTTAAAGAGGGCAACCAGACTCTGATAAGCCCCAAGCCTAAAGTCCACCACAGCATTTAGGCCAGGGTTGTGGAGATGAGGCCCCTGTCTTCATACACATGGGAACAAGTACTTTGCCAGGGGGTTCCCCCGGACAAGGTACCCTCCCCAGGTTGTGGTATTTGGTTTGGTATTGTTTAGGAAGGGAAAAGGCACCCCCAGATTACCCCCTTTCCTGGTTAGTAGGATTGCATTCATAGATAAGAGATTAGTAAGGATTTGGGGAGACACCATGTAATGTAATTTTTTCTTGTTTTTTGCATGGGGTACCCCCTTAAAATCTATACCAGACCTGAAGGGTCTGTTATGGATTTTAGGGAGCCCACTCTGTGGTTTTCGTTTTGTTTTCTTTTGCATGGGTTTCCCCTTTAAACACTTCCCGACCAGCGCCGTAAATAGGCGGTAGTCGGGTTTGCAGGCTATATCCCGGTATCATTTTTTAGAGCTGGCGGTCAGCTATCCAGGGGTAATGACCAATCCGGCTCGGGAGCCGCCCGGTCATTACCCCAGGGGGCGGGAGGGAACACCCCCCCTCCCGCCGCCTTCCGCCACTCTTCTCCCGCCTCCCGTCCCACCGGGAGACTGGAGCGATGATCTGGCGTGTCCGCCGGCTGGAAGGAGACCTGACAGAAGCCGTAATCGGCTCCAATCGGGTCTCCTTCGGCAAATTCCGGAAGCGACGTCACTTCCGGTTTACACGGCGGTAACGGCGCCAATTTAGAAAAAATGACAGTGTTCAGAATCGCCGTTTTTGGCAATCTGAATACTGTGAAGTATTTTAGACCCCCCGGCCCTCCAAAAAGAGTACCTCTCACCATATATTACTATCACAAGGGATGTTTACATTCCTTGCGATAGCAATAAAAGTGATCAGATTTTTTTTTTTTTAAAGGAACAGTGCTAAAAATAAATAAATAAATAAAATTAAAAAAAAAAGGTTTAAATCGCCACCGTCCCCGCGAGCTCGTGCAGCACAGAAAACGCATACGTTAGTCGCGCCCACATATGAAAACGGTGTTCAAACCACACATGTGAGGTATCGCCGCAATCGCCAGGGTGAGAGCAATAATTCTAGCAAAAGGCCTCCTCTGTACCTCTAACCTGGTAACCGTTAAAAAATTTTAAGTACCGGATTTTGTCGCCATTCCGCGAGTGCGCGCAATTTTCAACCGTGTCATGTATGGTATCTATTTACTCGGCGTAACATCCTCTTTCACAATATACAAAAAAATTGGGCTAACTTTACTGTTGTCTTATTTTTTAACTCAAAAAAGTAAAATTTTTCCAAAAAAATCGCGCTTGAAAGACCGCTGCGCAAATACCGTGTGACAAAAAATATTGCAACAATCGCCATTTTATTCTCTAGGGTATTTGAAAAAAAAATATATATATATAATGTTTGGGGGTTCTAAGTAATTTTCTAGCAAAAAAAATGTTTTTAGCTTGTGACCACCAAATGTAAAAAAGTGGCCCGGTTGGTAAGTGGTTAAAACCAACAACAGTCCTTCATCAGGAATAAGGCATCTGGCATGAAGTTTTTGCCATTCTTGCAGTTGGATGTGCTACAACAAAAGTGACCGAAAAATTTGTCAGACTACTTGCCAATGTCCATCTCACCAACTGCCCTCTGGATCCTGTTCCCTCGCAAATGCTACGGTCACCCTCTCGCACTATTCTACACTCTTTAACCCACATCTTCAATCTCTCCCTCTCTTCTGGCCTCTTCCCCAACTCTCTAAAACATGCACTAGTTAGCCCCATACTTAAAAAGACATCCCTGGACCCATCCAATCTTGACAACTTCAGCCCCATCTCCTTGCTCCCCTTTTTATCTAAACTCCTTGAACGTCTGGTCTACAACCGACTGGGCGACCACCTTGCTGATAATGGCCTTCTTGATCCCCATCAGTCTGGTTTTCGTCCTCAACATTCCACAGAAACTTCTCTCCTAAAACTAACAAACGATCTATTAACAGCCAAAACCAATGGATAATTTTCTGTACTCCTCCTGGACCTCTCCGCTGCCTTTGATACTGTTGACCACCCCCTCCTCAAAAAAAACTCCACACTTTTGGTCTCCATGACTGTACTCTTCGCTGGTTTTTCTACTACTTATCCAACCACACCTTTAGTGTTACTTACAATTCAACTTCCTCCTCTCCCCTTCTCTGTTGGGGTCCCCCAAGGTTCCATCCTTGGACCTCTCCTATTCTCAATCTACACCTCCTCCCTGGGTCAGTTGAGTTGATAGCCTCCCATGGCTTCCAATATCACCTCTATGCTGACGACACCCAAATCTATTTCTCTACCCCTCAGCTCACTCTCGCCGCCTCCTCATGTATCACTAATTTACCATCTGAAATATCAGCCTGGATGTCACACCACTTCGTCAAACTTAATCTATCCAAAACCCGAACTTCTCATTTTTTCCTCCTCCATGTGCCCCTTCCCCTGATCTCTCTGTCAAAACCGATGGCACAACTATAAGCCCATCCCCGCATGCCAAGGTCCTAGGCGTAGTTCTGGACTCTGAACTCTCCTTTAAGCCCCACGTCCAATCACTGTCCAAATCCTGCCGCCTCAATCTCCGCAACATCCTCAAAATACGCCCCTTTCTAACCGATGATTTAACAAAGCTCTTAAAGTGGTTGTCAACTCGTGACAACCACTTTAACCTACAGGTAAGCCTATAATAAGGCCTATAATAAGTCTTACCTGTAGGTGCCCTGCATATTTGCCAAACCTGCACGGTTCAGGAGATATGCAGTGTATTAGATGTGCTGATGTCATGTCGGCACATGCGCAGTGAAGACATGGCCTCCGTGCCGTTTCTTCACTGTGATCGTGCCGTGACTGGCGGCTCCCGTGTACATGCGCGCCGGAGTGACGTCACGCAACTCCGGCCAGTCACAGAGCTGGAATCGTGGCCCTGGAAGGAAGAGGGGCTGAAGGTGGACCCTGTCAGCACAGAGGGAACAGCGCTAGACATTGCTGGCTTTGTTTCCCGGTAAGTGACACATAATGGGCTACTATGCGATGCACAGTAGCCCATTATGTTTCTACTTCACAAAGGAAGTAAACCCCATCTGGGTTTACTTCCTCTTTAAGCCACTCCCTGGTCAGCTCTCGTCTTGACTACTGCAACTGCCTTCTCATTGGCTTACCTCTACACAGGCTCCTCCCCCTCCAATCCATCATGAATACTTCTGCCAAACTCATCCACCTTACCAATCGCTCTGTGTCTGCTACTTCTCTCTGTCAATCCCTCAGCTGGCTTCCACTCGCCCAACTAATTAAATTCAAAATACTCACAAATACCTGCAAAGCCGTCCACAACTCAACCCCCAGCTACATCACCAGCCTTAGTCTCTAAATACCAACCTATACCTTCTCTTCCTTCTTCTCAAGACCTCCTGCTCTCCAGCTTCCTCATCACCTCCTCCTTTGCTAGCCTCCAGGACTTTTCCAGAGCCTCTCCAATCCTATGGAACTCCTTACCCCAACCTGTCCGAGTATCTTCTACTCTATTATCTTTTAGATGATCCCTGAAAACCCTTCTCTTCAGAGAAAGCCTATCCTACCCTCACCTAATAACTACTGTATTCTCATTTTCTCCATCAGCTCATCCCCCACAGTTATTACCTTTTGTCCCTCTTGACCCTCCCTTCTAGATTGTAAGCTCTAAGGAGCAGGGCCCTCTGATTCCTCCTGTATTGAATTGTATTGTAATTTTACTATCTGCCCTCAAGTTGTAAAGCGCTGCACAAACTGTTGGCACCATATAAATCCTGTATAATAATAATTTCCCTGCCAGCTTTTCTGCTTTGTAAAAAAACCCTGAAATAGACACCAGACCCCCATGAGATTTGTTTTTACAAAGAAAACCAGGCTGGGAGGGAAATTTAATTTACTGGCAACTTTAATGGTATTTTTTACTTTGTAAATGTCCCTTTTGCTGTAGTACATACTGTACTTGTAAATATCGTGTAGGTGCGCCACGTCACAGGTAGGTTTAGGGCAGCCCCACCAAACATGCGCCGGTACTTTAAAGGAACCGGGCATTGTTAATAATCCAATTTATTATTAAAATCGCTGCTCCCTGCTAACCATTTTTTTGTTTTTTTTTTTGTTTTTTGCATTAGTGATTGTCCCCCATGGCTGTGCCCAGTCCCCCATATGTTTGGCAAACCATTGGCCTTGAAAATTGCCAGAACTGATTTTTTTTTTTCAATTTTTTTTATTAAAGATTTTTTATGTACAAAACAAATATGACACTGAAAAAAAATACAGTGAATAAACTCGCGTTGCCCACACAGGGGTTGTAAATTCAAAACTCGTGGTGCAAATGCTGTTAGCGGGATCAACGCCAGGATGGCAATGGTGTGACTGTTGGGTAGACGGGTATCTGCTGCGCTTACACTTCTAAAAAAGCAGCCAGCCCAATATTGTTGAACTTCAATACAATAGAAATAGGGGAAAAGGGGCAGTGCTAAAACATAAAGTCCATAATAACTCCGCAGAAGGAGATGTCCACCCCGGCTTCTGAGTCTAAATGCAACTGAGTAACACATAAGTGAGGAGACCACCACCGACACCCAATCACATTGCCTCTTACACTCTCTCTACACCCTCATAACAAAGGTTAAACTTGCATTGGGCAGTAATGGGGTGATATCTCCAATGTCAGTAATCTCAGCAAGTAGTGCAAACATTTCAACCAGAACCCGATCAATCACATGAAAAGGATAAACAAACACTCCTCATAGAGCAGACATCTTGATCAAGTTTAATGGATAATAAAAAAGTAAACGTGCATGTTGTTTGTTAAAATCGCCAGACTTTCCAACCGACAAAATGGCCTCCATGCCCTAGCATACACATCTCCAGCTCCTCCCTGCATGTTTTGTCATCAGATGCCGTCATCAGGGGCGCGGTGAGTAGCGGCTACTTGATTGAAACGCCGGAAATGAAGGTCAAACCACCAGAGAAACACTTCCATATTAGATAAAGGTGTGTTCCACCTCCAGAATTTTAACCACTTCCCTGCCGGCCTATAGACAAATGACGGCCGGCCGGTGGTTTCGTTATCCTGACTGGACGTCATATGATGTCCAGCCAGATAACCCGCAAACATGCGCCTGTGAGGGCATGCAGCGCGTCGATCGGTGATGCGATGTGTCAGTCTGACACATCGCTTTACCAATCTTGGTAAAGAGCCTCCATCGGAAGCTCTTTACCACGTGATCAGCCGTGACCAATCACGGCTGATCACAGTGTAAACAGGAAGAGCCATGTATCGGCCTTTCCTCTACTCCTGACGGCAGCTCTACTGATGGGGTGTCTGCGCTGATTGTTTATTAGTGCAGCCCCCCCTAGGATCGCCACCCAGGACCACCAGGAACCCCATCCAGGGACCACCAGGGAGCCCACTCAACACCACCAGGTAAGGGGCATACAGTGCACTATAGGGATTGCACTGTGCCCATCTAGGATGCCTGATCCAGTGCCTCCTTAACAGTGCCCCCTAACAGTGCCCTCTATCAGTGCTGCCTATGAGTGCCCACCAGTGCCCACCAGTGCAACCTATCGGTGCTCACCAGTGCCACCTATCAGTGCCCATCAGTGCCGTCTATGAGCGCCCATCAGTGCTGCTTATCAGTGCCACCTATCAGTGCCCGTCAGTGCTGCATATAAGTGCCTCATCATCAGTGCCCATCAGTGCCACCTCATCAGTGCCGTCTCATCAGTGCCAATAAGTGCAGCGTCATCAGTGCCCATCAGTGAAGGAGAAAACGTACTTATTTACAATGTTTTTTGACAGAAACAAAGAAAAACTTTTTTTTTCAAAATTTTCATTTTTTTTTTTATTTGTAGCACAAAAATTAAAAACCCCAGAGGTGAAATACCCCCAAAAGAAAGCTCTATTTGTGGGACAAAATGCGACAGCGCTGAAAGCTGAAAATTGGTCTGGGCGGGAAGGGGGGGGGGGTGTAAGTGCCCGGTATTGAAGTGATTAAAAATCCACCCCATTAACGGAAGGCAGACAAAAGCAATCCATGATTTCCCCCTCATGCAATAAAGATAAAAAAATATAGAATTCATGGATGATCAATTACCAAAACTATCATTGAATTCTAAACCAGTATAACAATAAAACATCCATTCCAGGACAAAGCACCATGTGGTCAGAAATTATATTAATACATTCATGGGGTGAAGGTGTGACCTTCACCGCCAGGTGCCAATACCTGATATATGCAGGGTCGTCTTTAAGGCAGGGCAAAAGGGGCAGCTGCCCTGGGCCCTGTCATTGTTGTGGGGCCCAAAGCAGATGCCTCATACTTGCCAAATATCCTGGTGACTCACCTGCAGACCCTGTGTTTACATGTAAATAACCGGCATTTATATGTAAATAACTGGCATTGATATGTAAATAGCGGCAGCATTGATATGTAAATAGTGGCAGCATTGATATGTAAATAGTGGCGGCCAGCTGCACTGATATGTAAACAAAGGTGGCATTCATATGCATATCATGCCCCCCTGAGGTCATATTCACCATCACCTATACTGGATGCTGCCCACTGGGGAGACAAAGGCATGATTGAATGTCCACAGCACATGTCAGCAGATGAGTGAGGGAGTCATTAATAATTGATGGCACTGCTGTGTATCTGCTAAAGGGCAGCACATTTCTGTGGTGTCAGGACTTTGCGCTCCCCAGTCCATGGTGTGCAGGCAGTAAGGAGATGATCCTGCTGTAACCTCTAGCAACCAATCAGTGAGCCGTAATGTGTAGCAACCAGTCAGTAAGCGGTAATGAAATGCTGTAACCATCGAAATCACAGCTGACCTGATTCAGTAAACTGATTTTCAGTCTAGTTGCTATTTATTGTATGTCTCAGAGCAGGGTGGAGAGTGAAATTGTGTGGGGGAGGGGCCCAAGAAAATATTTGCCCAGGGTCCAATCAATATTAAAGACGGCCCTGGATATATGGAAATAAAACGGACCCGATTTCCCGCACTTAGCATAAAACAAACAGAAGTCTAGCTAGACGTGTCTAGGCCTTTAGTTGTTTAGTATCTATGAAGCAGGTCTACCAACCATTTGGCCCACACTTTATCGTATTTGTCAGGACATCCCCTTTTTCTGTAAGTATCTTTATATAATGGGAGATTATTGGTAATCAATTGATTCCAGAAGGGAATGGAAGGAGGAGCCTCTTTCTTCCAATGCATAGAAAAGAAGGAGGCTAAGAAGGGTTTATTTCCGCCCCGGTATGAAGAAGATGGTCAACAAGGCCTAATAGACCAACTTGGCTTGAGGGACTGGTGTTGATGTAGAAGTATTGATGCTGGTTAGAACGTCCAACCAAAATCTCGTAATCTCAGAGCAAAAGATGTGGCAATAAGCAGAACTGGTTTTAAGGATTCGGCTCCCGTTGACTATTGGGGTTTGGATTAATGAACTTCAGCACAGTTTAGCAGACCTAAACAAGTTAGAAGATGTTTGTTGATCAACCGCTTGCTGACCGTATAACATACATATACAGTGGCAAGGCACCGGATCACGTAGGTCAGGGGTGTCAAACTGGCAGCCCTCCAGCTACAAGTTCCATCGTGCCTCTGCCTGTGGGAGCCATGCTTATGACTGCCAGCCATGCAAAGCCTCATGGGACTTGTAGTTCTGCAACAGCTGGAGGGCCGCCAGTTTGACTCCTGTGACGTACGTGATGCGGCCCTCCCGGGACCACGTGCGCCGACCGCACTCCGACTGCGCTCTGATTAACCACCAGTCTGACGGCGACAAAGTGGCTCGATATCGCAAACCGCCGTCATATGACGGCAGCTGCGATATCTCTCACTGCGAGCGCGCACCACCGGAGGTGCGCTTGCGCGCTCACTGCGTTCGGGGGCGGCCAGGGAGCGGGTAGGGCAGACTCGATCGCCGCCGTCTACCCGCAATGGCCCCCCCCTGCAGTGAAAGAACGGGGGGTCGGTGTATGTAAATCCGGATCTCCATTCTGTTAGGGGGGAAGGGCTGTGATCGCAGGGTTCCTGTATATGGGAGCCGTGATCACTCCCCTCCCCCTGCCAGCCCAGCCCCCATACAGTTAGAACACACTGAGGGAACACAGTTAACCCTTAGAGCGCCCCCTCCAGGTTAACCTCTTCACTGCCAATGGCATTTACACAGTAATCAGTGCATTTTTATAGCACTGATCGCTGTATAAATGCCAAGGGTCCCAAAAAAGTGTCAAAATGGTCCGACATGTCCGCCGCAATATTGCAGTACCGCTAAAAATCGCAGATCGCCGCCATTACTAGTAAAAAAAAAAAAAATTAAAACCCCAGAAATAAATTCTCATCATCCGTAAACGCGGCAACTTTTGCGCAAACCAATCAATAAACGGCGATTGCGATTTTTTTTTTTACCAAAAATATGAGGATGAATATAAAATCGGCCAAAACCGATGAATAAATATGTTTTTTTATATATTTTTTTGGATTTGTATTTTAGCAAAAAGTAAGAAATTTGGGCTTTTTTGCAAAATTGTCGCTCTTCTTTTGTTTATAGCGGCGATCAGAAATGACGCAGAGGGGATCAAATACCACCAAAAGAAAGCTCTGTTTGTGGGGAAAAAAGGACGCCAATTATGTTTGGGTGCAACGCCGCACGACCGCGCAATTGTCAGTTAAAGAGATGCAGCGCCAAATCGCAAAAAGTGCTCTGGTCCTAAAGTGTGAAATCCTTCCGGGGCTGAAGTGGTTAAACACAGCAGATGTCGATCAGTGAGTGCCGGCCAATGGATCGGCACCCGCCAATCGTCGGGAATTCGCACAGGACAGAGCCCTGGCTATGTAAACAAGGCTGAGCTCTGTCCAGTCAGCAGGGAAGTAATGGATTTTCTTTCCCCGCAAAGAAGGGAATAAAATCCATCCCTTCCCTTAGTAAAAACACCTCCCACAGTGCACCAAAACACTGGTTAGGCACACATATAACCCTTTGATCACCCCTGTTGTTCAACCCCTTCTCTGCCAGTGTCATTAGTACAGTGACAGTGCATATTATTTAGCACTGATCACTGTATTAGTATCACTGGTTCCCAAAAAGTGTCAAAAGTGTCAGAATGTCCACCACAATGTGGCAGTCCCGCTATATTTTTATTATTATTATTATTATACAGGATTTATATAGCGCCAACAGTTTACGCAGAGCTTTACAACTTGAGGGTAGACAGTACAAATACAATACACTTAAATACAGGAGGAATCAGAGGGCCCTGCTCCTTAGAGCTTACAATCTAAGAGGGAAGGTCAAGAGATACAAGAGGTAATAACTGTGGGGGATGGGCTGATGGAGAAGATAAATGTACAGTTGTTAGATGGGAGCCAAATAGTCTTCTCTGAAGAGAGGAGTTTTCAGGGATCGTCTGAAGGGGGACAAACTAGGAGAAGGTTGGACAGATTGGGGTAGAGCATTCCAGAGGATGGGAGAGGCTCTGGAGAAGTCCTGGAGGCGAGCATGGGATGAGGTGACAAGGGAGCTAAAGAGCAGGAGGTCTTGGGAGGAGCAAAGAGATCGATTTGGTTGGCATTTTGAGACCAGGTTAGTGATGTAGCTGGGGGCCAGGTTGTGGGTGGCTTTATAAGTAATTGTTAGTATCTTGAATTGAATTCATTGGTTGAGTGGCAGCTATAAGCTGCTGATCTCCGCCGTTACTAGTGAGTAGAATTATGGGGTCTGATAATGTTGAGTTATATATATACAGTGGGGATCGAAAGTTTGGGCACCCCAGGTAAAAATTTGTATTAATGTGCATAAAGAAGCCAAGGAATGATGGAAAAATCTCCAAAAGGCATCAAATTACAGATTAGACATTCTTATAATATGTCAACAAAAGTTAGATTTTATTTCCATCATTTACACTTTCAAAATAACAGAAAACAAAAAAATTGCGTCTGCAAAAGTTTGGGCACCCTGCTGAGTTAATATCTTGTACTGCCCCCTTGGGCAAGTATCACAGCTTGTAAACTCTTTTTGTAGCCGGCCAAGAGTCTTTCAATTCTTGTTTGAGGTATCTTTGCCCATTCTTCCTTACAAAAGTCTTCCAGTTCTTTGAGATTTCTGGGCTGTCTGTCACGCACTCTCAAATGTTCGACACTATGAACGGGTTCCCCCGTCATGTTCTATAATTGAGTCGTCCCACGGGTTTGAAAACGTCTGCGTTAAAAAAACAAAAGACAATAAAACTTTCACATTTACTACCTTTATTTTAGATTGAAAACAACTGTATAATATTCTTACAGATTAGACATTAAACTACGGAAAACCTCTAAAAAGGTAGTAAGGAACCGAAGAAATACGTGTAATTATGTTT
>BLSH010297564.1:726178-738452 GCA_018402905.1 Glandirana rugosa | reverse complement strand
CTCTCCCCTTTTTAGCTTTGTCAATAGGGATGGAGGTATCTTTTGGCCTACATGCCAAAGGCCTCGTTCAAAGTCCCAAAATCCCCCCTCTTTCCCACAAATTACAACATTAACGTCTCTAAATGGCACATTGTTTGGTGTAAACAGTAAGCACACATGCATTTAAACAGCGTAAAAGTGTTTTGTATGTAGTTCCACTTTAAGCATCAGATCCATTTCTTTCCAGTCCTTCACACCCCATTGCTCCTCATCCCAGGTCCTGGATTATATAACAAAGTAGGATTGTTTAGCTAAAGCTATTTGCAAAACTTTTGGTAATATATAGACTTGTACTGCACAGATCTAATATATTCTGACATATCTACGGAACTCACTCTCTTCGTTTCATATTTTACATTCTTCTGGCAACACAAATATGATAAGCATTTTTTCAAAGTGACATATAAATGAAATGTAATCAACTAGACCACTGCTACTCACATTATATCAAGAATGTCATTAGTTGAATTTTTTTTTTCGGGGGGGGGGGGGTTGGTTGAGGGCCAGATTATAACTAGCCTTCCACCAATAAACAGCCCTGCATCACCCTCACTTTTCCATAGTATGCTTTTACATAAGTGAAGCCTAACCTTATGGAACAGAATGGACATAAGGAGAAAAGTGACACCTACTGTCAGGTAAGTGATCACCTATGCAAACTGCTGGCGCTATATAAATCCTGTATAATAATAATAATAATACTCAGCATATAGAAAGATTCATGCTTTATGGGTTCAGGAGGACAGTCCAAGAGACATAAACCCAAATTCAGATATCTCATGAGAGAAAAATGTAAATTACAGTTGCTAATTGCTTCTTATGAAATGCTGTCTGGCTGTACAAACGGTACAATAATCTGCCAACAATGGTCGTCCAACAGCAGCCTGTTGGCCGATAATCCAATCGTTAGTACGCACGATTCGACAGCCGATTTCCAATTGTCCTCAAACAGAAGTTCGCCGACAAGACTAGAAAACTTTTGTTGGCCAACAAGGCGTTGGCCGATTGTTGGCTCATGTGTACAGAAGTTGGCCAACAAAATTTGGAAGTGCAAACACGCATGCTCGAAATCCAGGAAGTATTAGATCATGTAAACCTGCATTTCTAATTCATAAATCACATTCACCTGAACTTCCTCTTTATACACGCGTAACACTTCACAACATCGGCTTTTTTGGATGATTATTTGACTACCGTCAGTACACTAGACAAAACCGCCAACAGCCAATTTGGACAAAAGTTGGACGTGCGGTCGTCCAACAATCGACGCGTGTGTACGAGACTTTAATCATTATTTTCAGTACTTTCTCATTCAAGAAGCTTAACCAGATATGGGCTTTGACCAAGTACCCATTGGCGTATCTTATATGCCCAGCCCATGTCCTCCTGTTGGTGCTCCCCTGATGCCTTTTCTGGCAATACCTGGCATGTCAAAATTACAGATGGGAAAAGCTCTCTAACCGCAGTGGGTGAAGATGAAGTCTTTTTCTGTGTACGCACCCTCGATCAATAGCTAAAGAATACAGGACTTTAATTACTAATGGGGAACAATGCATGTGCATTGTAGTTTATTTTTCCCCTTCTAGTTTGTGTTAGTTTTCCTCTAGGTCCTCCAATTTACTTTTACATTAGTTGGCTTTTTCTAAAACTGGTCCAAAAATATATGAATCTGAGCCTGGATGATTTTGCTTGGAATATTAACTTAGAAGCTTCTCTGGAGTTAGAGCTGGTGTGAATAGTTACATATATTGCACGGTTTTGTGGAATATGATGATAATGTGCAGTATAGAATAATTTAAATTTTTCCCCTATGATAATCCAAAATAAACAATGCACTGATGGTAGCGTTTTTCTAACGCTAAATAACATGTTTCCATACAATTTTTAAAGTGGTATTACACCTTCAGCATTTTTTTTACCTGAACACGTTGAGCACAATAAAGAAATCATTTCCCAGTAAACTATTTGTTACATTTTTTAAAATTTCTCCCCAGCACATCTTTCAATACTGCTGGCTCCTGTTCAAGAAATGTTTGAAGCCAGCCATACATAGATCTAAATTTGGCTAGTTCAGTAGGGACCGGCCAAGATTCGATCCATGTATTGACAAGCTGATTGTACCCAAGTCAATCCATCGATCGACATAGGTACATCCAGCCTGTAGGATTTTTTAAACTTTCTGTTTTTCCATTGGACACTGCAATTACGTTGTCTCTAACCCTTACTATGTACAGTTCTGGAAGGCATATTGATGCCATATAAAATAAGGTTTACAGCTAAAATATAAAGCCTCCTAGTAACTAATACATATAGGCATTATTTACATTGATGCAAACTTAAAAAATTGAAACCCACCGAGACAGATATGGGGAAAAAAATGCAGTTATACAGTAAATTCTTAAAAAAAATAAATGTATTATAAATTCAACTGATGAAAGTACCTGAATTTGACTAACTATCTATATCTCTCAATTTATTGTAAAGCTGCATTCAGGCTGAGACAGGAAGCACTATTAGATTATCAAGTGAGCTCATTGTACATGTGTTGACAAGACAGATGGCCATAGATGACTTTTTTTTTGATCGGCCAGTGGGCTTGTAGGCAGGGGTTAATTCAATGCCCCTTTAATGGAGAACCCTTTTTAAGTCCCCCTAGCAGGAAGTAAGGTGAATTCACATTCTTCCTGCCAGGATCCTATATAAACTTTGGATGGCACTTAACCAGTGTTCAGTAGGCAGGGGAAATAGTGGAGCCTGGTCATAGAGAGATGGACTGAAGGACTTAAATTTATTCTTCTAACTCCAGGATGGGCGCCCCTATACTAGGTTATGGAAGGTACATTGCCACGCAAAGAGGTAATGTTGCTACACTGAAAAAAAAAATTTATTATAGACTGTTACTACTGACTTCCTACTCCTACTGCTACTCCTGTCTGCCAATCCCTCAATGGGCTTCCACTCAACCAACAAATTAAATTCAAAATACTAACAACAATTTACAAAGCCATCCACAACTTGGCCCCCAGCTACATCACTAACCTAGTCTCAAAATACCAACCAAATATTTCTCTTTGTCAATCCCAAGACCTCCTGCTCTCTTGTCACCTTCCCCCATGCTTGCCTCCAGGACTTCTCCAAAGCCTCTCCCATCCTGTGGAACTCCCTACCCCAATCTGTCCGACTATCTCCTACTCTGTCCACTTTTAGACAATCCCTGAAAACCCATCTCTCCACTCTTATTTTTTCATAAGCTCATTCCCCATAGTTTTTACCTTTTACATCTCTTGACCCTCCCTCTTAGATTGTAAGCTCTAACGAGCAGGGCCCTCTGATTCCTACTGTATTGAATTCTATTGTAACTGTATTGTCTGCCCTGATGTTATAAAGCGCTGTGTAAACTGCTGGCACTATATAAATCCTATATAATAATAATAATAATAATACCTCAGTACACACAAAATGTAGTAGTTCCAAGCCTGGCTGAATTTAGGTGATTGAAGTGGATGAATGTTATCGCTGAGAGTGTGAGTTGGGACAGCATATTGTTAGACCATAGCACTGGACAAGTGGATCTCATTGAGGAAACACACTGTGGATACTAAGGAGACAACGCTAGTGCAAACCTGGTTAGGTTGGAGCAGGTGTTGGATAGGAAATGAGGTCTCCCTCTTGTTGATGAGGAACAGACCCCCTCAATGTATTTTATAGCAAGTGACCTGGGCCTCCGTGCCACATGGGCCTTAGGTGTTTAGCGGAATCTCTAACTCCTATCCTGTAACCATGAGGAAGATGTCAAGCCTGGCGCTAAGAGTGTCCCCAGCCATTGGTGGGTTGTTGCTAAGGCGACTATAAGTATGCTGAGTGAAAGGCTTATAACCCACCATATGTGCACACCAGCTGCACAAACAGAGTTCTGCGTAGGCTGTGGACCATGTGTGACTGGCTTGTTCAGGCCTTAGTTAGCCCTGTTCTAAAGTGGGCCCCCTACTGGAATGTGTGGGTGATTGTCACAGGACCCTCATAGTGTAGTATGCTAAGCAAATGTAATTTTTGGATCTTTCTACAGTCAGTAATTGTTTGCTCTGATCTGTTGAGGGTTTTACAGGCTGAGAGTTTAACTGCTTCCCCCTGCTGAATAGTGATCATGCCCTTGAGGGGAGTGCCCAGAAGGTGGATATAGAGGTGTTAAATAGCCAGGAAGGGTTCCAGGGCCCCCTGGAGCTGCTGCCCCCAGAGGCAATCTGTGGACTGTGTAGCTGTTCTCTAAAGTCTTAGTGGTGGTGGGGGTTGAGAACCTGAATCAACCTTTCAGAGAAGCAAGCTGTGGAACTACACCTTACGTGCTCTGGTCTGGAGAGGGATTGTCTCCCTCAATGGGGTGTGTCCGGAGTAAGCTGGAAAGTGTGCAGCTGTCCTGGGGACTTATGAGTACTCACCCTGAGTTGTGATTCCTGGTGACTGTGTGCTTTTGGAATGTAAGTGCCAGGGGTAACTATGGAATGAGACGGCTGTCATGGGGTCTCAGAGTACTGGCTATTCCCCTGTGTCTGCAGCAGAATCTCTGAATGGGAGTCTGGGGAAAATTGTCCTCTAGTTACTGTACAGCATTTTAGAATATCCCACGCCATAACTCACCTCCTCTTCCCGGTTTAAAGTTGTTCAAGCAAAATAAATGAAAAAGCCATCCCATAGACTGAGTTATTGGAGACAGTGTGCATGGACTGGTAGAGGGGACAGGCAGACACTATCTTACTATTTAGCAAGATCCAGACACTGTACTCTGCAGCCGCTGATTGACAAACACTTTCCAATGTTTCCTGTTTGACAGAATGGTCTACTTCTGTCAAACGGAAATAGCCATACATGGATTGAAATTCAGCCGGTCCCTGTTGAACTGGCTGAATTTTGATCCATCTATGGCCAACTAAACAGGAGGAATGAGCAGTATTAGCAGAGGGATGATTTCACCAGTCTGCTGCTGCTTCTCCACTGTCCAATTACAAGCAAGGAGAGGAAAGAGTCCAGGCTGTATTGCTGAACCGCAGTAGAGAAAGGGCAGGTCAACAACCTGGCTGCGCTGTCCGGCCAACCTGTTTACATCTCAGGATTGGATTGACGGTAATGCAAATTCTTTGGCGTGTAACGCAACTCCTATATGCGTTTCATCTTTGAATTTAGTTGTGTACCTGCATTTCATTTCATAAAGTGTATCTAAAGCCAAACCTTTTTTCTATTTATGAATTTCGTGAGGAATGGTTACTTGGTTTGGATTTTTTTGATGTCTACATCCTCATTGGTAACCACTGTCACTGGGACTAAAAATGTGGGAAAATCCAAACTTTTGAGTTTTGAGATATTTGTAATGGTGACAACTGTTAAAAAGAAGATATTTCTTGCTTTTTCCTGTGTCTTTGAGACGTGGAAGGGAAATCTCCCCAATGGGATAATCCAAGAGGTGTGTGAGAATTATAGAATTGTGTATTACCCTCATGCTTTCAGTGTGATTTTCTTATTTTTCTAGTTTTCTGGAAAATAGAGTCTTGGAGGTGGAAGAGAAGCATCGCGAGGAAATAGATGTGCTAAAATCTGAGAAAAATCATGTAGAAGATTTACTTTTCAAGCAGAGTGGCCTCATTAGGGAAATGGGGCAGCAGCTCAATGATGCAATGCATAACAACAGCATCTTACAACGACAGCAGACGCAACTAATGGAGACTGTGGGCCAACTAACCACCCTGGTATCCCAATACAATCGTTAGTACAAATTTAATGCCTATATCAAGGACTGAAAAAATGGCAAAATGTAGATGCTGTTAGGACTAAAGTCTCAGACTGGGAAGTGTCACACATATTGTTTAAGGCCTTATGTATTTATTTAGTTCATATCCTGTACCTTTATACCTTTTATGGACCACAGCATTTTTTCTTCACCTGTTTATTCAACACTAACTTTGTCACTACTGAAATAACGCAATACGTGCATTTTTTTTTTTGTGTGTGTGTGTGGGGGGTACTTACTTTTACTAATATTGTCCTGTGAAACTATTTTTTATGTGATCTGTAGACAAGAATTATATTTATTTTCTATTTTAACCAGTGTTAGTTTTTTTTTTTTTTAAAGCATGTATTCTCTTTTTTTAGGTGACGCTGTTAAAAAATAGCAAACACAATGAGTAAAAATAGAAAAGATGTTAATAATGATGTTTAAAAAATGGAAAAAGAAATAAGAAAATCCAACAGAAAATTGATAGCAATAGGGAGAAGGAGATGAAGGAGTTCTTTAGGCCTGATTATGGTTAACTAAAAGTTATTAAAGGGTGAAATAGAATAGTTTGGGATAGAGTGGCGGTGAATTAGAACAGCTTCTAGGTTTTATTGTTGCCTGTGCGTCCATTAGATTCAGCCTCTCTATGTGCCCTGTTTACCATTATCATTGAAGGTGAAAGTAAATGAAAATCCCACATTTTGAGTTGTCCCCAGAAAAGTAATAGAGGGGACATCTTCCAATGAGGACACAGATGCCAAAAAATATAAAAAATAAAACTGACAGGGATAATAACCCTCCCTTACTCTATCCAAAATGAAAAAAATAAGTTTTGCCTATAGTTCTACTTTAAGGCAAATAGACAGTACAATTTGCAAGTTGCTCCAGAGCTTATTAAATGAGGTAAATCTTCACATTACAAAGAATACCAAATCACATGCAAGGAAAAAAAACAGCATTTTTGCTTGCACATGTTTCGATGATGGAAGTCAACAGAGCTCCCCCTTATTTACTAAGCTCTGGAATAGCTTAATTTGCAATGTGCTTAGTCTAGGTACCTTTAGCAAATCCACCCCAACACATTTAACAAAATATATCTATTTTCACCTGTAATTTCGCTAGGTTTTTTTGGGAAACTTTTTTTTGTGTATTTCCTGCAAAAAAACTCCCAATCACTCCAAAATATAATACAATGTACATGCATATCACAATGTTCCAATCCCTTGTTAGAGCATATGTCATATGTAGTGGGGAGACTTTACTTTTTCACAATTATTTTTAGAGGTATCTTCCCTCTGACAAGCTCCCACTTACATATATAATCTTTTTAGCTATTTATAAGGGGGTACTTCTTCCCACTGACCACAAGTGTAATAGGCATTCTTCCCACTGACTATCACACTAATGTATCATGTGTTGTACATATAGTCATTTTTAGAAGGGGTTCCCTTAGACTGGAAAAATATTTCAAGGGTTCCTCTTTGTTGAAAGGATTGAGAAAGGCTGCTATAACATAGGACAAAACTGTCTTTTTCATTCAATATTTGACATTTATAAAGATATTTTGTATTTACTTAATTGAACTTAGTTATTTTTGATACTCCATGTGTGTCCTATGAAAGCAGTTCCCCTTTGATTGGTATTCTAGTCACCTCTTTTCTTTTGTATTAATGCATACGCTGCAGGGACCGCGTTGACTTAGTGAGTTGCCATATTTCTATGGCTTAAACCATATTACTTCTTTATTAGCAATAAAAATTGACAAGGGTTCTAATTGACTTTTCTGTATCCATTCCACTGGATATCGCATAATATAAAATATTGCGTATTTCAGGAAAGTATAACATGCGGTATTTTAGAAGCGTTTTTTTGGAAATGCCAAAAACTTTTTGAAAAACACTATGCAGTATTTTAGTAGATACCACTTTGTGAATGAACGCCACTGACACTTGCAGATTATCTACACAAACATAGGTTTTTTGTTTTGTTTTTTTTAAAGTGACAATTGAAAATTACAGCCGCATGACTAAAATTAGAATGTCTTAGGCTTGTGTTAAAGCATTGTGCATTGATCCTAATTTGTAAATGACATACCTCAACTTTACTGTTAATCTGCCAATCATATATTGCAGAGATATTTATCACTGAACCATCCAGTATAATGTGCAATTCAAATGTTCAAGGATTACCTGCATTTGAACAGAGCAAACACTTCAGATGTTAAAGTGTAACCTAACTTGTTGATTTAACTTTTTCCCAAAACAGTTACATCCAAGACATGCTGTGAATAATAACTAGACTAAGCGGGGGTCGGCAACCCTTCGATTGTGATCTACCCATCAATTGCGGGTAGGTGACGGGTAGATCGCATTCCTTCCTTGCTGACCCACGGAACCTGGACAGGAGTGGCGGTGGTATTTACTGGAACCAATCCCTATTTCTTTATCCTGCAGCTGCTGAAAGCCTGCTTCACCTCCTCTCCCTCTCTCCAGCATTCAGAGGAAATCCAGCAGGAAAATACAGAGGATCGGTTCCAGTATATGCTGCCCCCACTGCCTTTCCTGTCCTGGTTGTGCTTCCTTCTGCTGCCCAGGCACTCTGTGTGCTCCCCTGGTCCCCCCCCCCCTTCCTCGCAGCACAGCCGAATTCCTCCCCTCTCCTTCCGGGTGCTGTGGGGGATCGTTTTAGGAGGGAGAGGTTTCATTCACAACTAAAGCATAGTAAGCTGTTTTTATTATGCTTAGGTTTGTGAATCAACAGGGAGATGGTTCAGAGCTCCTACTGTCCATTCATTCTGTGCAGCTGAGGCTGCAGAGATGGAAATTGAGGACTGTGTCCTCAGTCTCCTTTCTCTGTCTTAAAAGTGAGACATCAGGGGTCAGTTTATACCCCTGATATTTCGCCAAAGCCCCTCAAAAAGCTGCTAAATAAACTGTAAAAAAAATAAATAAATAAATAAATAAAAATAAAAAAAACTACTAACACTGTCCACTACCCTACCTACATTATCCACTGCCCTACTGATAACATCCACTGCCCTACTCACAAAGTCCACTGCCATACTGATACCGTTGACTGCTCTACTGACTGACATCATTCACTGCTCTACTGACTGACACAGTCCACTACCCTACTGACACCAACTTATGCCCTGCCATCACATCCACTGCTTTACTGACACCATCCACTGCCCTGTTGACACCATCCACTGCCCTACATACACCATCCACTGCTCTACTGATACTGTCCACTGCCCTACATACACCATCCACTGCTCTACTGACACTGTCCACTGCCCTACTGACACCATCCATTGCCCTACTTACATCATCCTCTGTTTTACTGACACTGTCTATTGCCCTACTGAAACCGTCCACTGCTTTACTGACACCATCCACTGCCCTACTGAAACCATCCACTTGTACACATATATACAGTATATATTTTGCATAGAGGCATATAAATGATTTTTTTATTTTAAATTGTATTTCATTTCAGTATTTTTTCCCCCAAATTAACTAATTAAACAATTATTCAGTTTGATCATCTATTCAACCACGGTCCTTTCTTATATAAAGTGCTGGGCTCTAGTGTCCAGAGCAGCTAAGGGTGTTCGCCCCCAAAATGCATCAGCTTTTGTTCCATTACCCCTTGCGGTGTCCGTACCTGTAACAATGAATTACTACATGGCCTTTTGTGAGCTGCTACTCTGTGAGTATCCACTTTTAACCTGTTTTTTTATTCAATTAAATATCTTTGGTAAAGCACTAGGTGTGCACCTTCCTTTTTGTTCTTTTTCTCCACCATTCACTGCCCTACTTATATTATTATTATTATTATACAGGATTTATATAGCGCCAACAGTTTGCGCAACGATTATATCATCCACTGTTTTACTGAAACTGCCTATTGCCCTACTGACACTGTCCACTGCTCTACTGACACCATCACTGCCCTACTGACACCATCCACTGCATTACTTACAGGGGTAGGCAACCTGCGGCCCTCCAGCTGTTGCAGAACTACAAGTCCCATCATGCCTCGGAGCATAATTGTAACTGCCAGCCTTGCACTTTCTCATGGGAAATGTAGTTCCACAACAGCTGAAGGGCCACAGGTTGCCTACCCCTGACTTACACCATCCACTGCCCTACTGACACTGTCTATTGTTCTACTGACAACATCCACTGTCCTACTGACACTGTCCACACACTGTCCACTGTACTATTGACACTGTAAAATTCCCTGAAATTTTCTGCGTGTGTGTCCAACATTAAGCTTCAATTAATAATAAGCTTCACTCTTTCTTAAACAACACATTTCCTAAACATCTAATGTGATATACTGTAGACTGTGATAAATGCAGAAGCAGATCAGTGTTTACGTGACAAATAATACCAGTCTGCAGTGCTTTATGTACAATAAATCATGCACTTTGAAAGATTGGATTACACATTAGTTGCAGCTTTCAGTGTAGTGTTAGTGGATCCCCAGTGATTTTTAAATCTTGTAAAAATTGAGTGCTTACAGTCTGTGTAAAAAGCACGCTCCTAAAAGGTCATAAAACATATGCCCTCCTACCTATTTGCTGAAGCAGTAATGCACAACATACATTTATTGCTACATAGGTAAAATTCCACGAGTCACAAATACTTTGCTTATTTATTAACACTAAAGCAACACAAGAAGAATCTTGTATGGACGTTCAAAAAACGGTAAAATGTAGTCCATATCTGCAATTTGAATTTAGTCCCAGATGTATTAGACAGGTTTCAAAAAATGTACGATTTTTCCCAAACAGAAATCACATTTACACGTAGAATTTCTTTCCCAAAGGGAAACTACCTTTTAAAGTTAGAATTTCTTTCATTTGAAAAAACATTTCCATCCAGCATCTTCAAATTTGTTTGTCACAATGGCTGAAAATAAACATCGATTTGACTCCACTGACTATCAGAAAATGGAATGAATGTTCCAAAAACGAGGACAATGTCTGGGTGAACATTTTGTCATCTGCAGTGCCAATTAGAAACTCCTGCAAACTGCCAATTAGCTAAAGTGACACAAGTACAGTTAGCACTTTCTTTAATTTTCGCATCCAGAAGAGGGATGGCCAACCAGGTCAAAGGCATATTTACCAACAAATACTCTGAGCAATACCAAGTACTTCCAATGTTGACAGTACTTTGAAAGTACTTGTCAACTTCTCCAAGGGGTACCTGTAAATGGTTTGACCCTCACCCCAGTTTTACAAATGGTGACATATGGCTACAGTACAGTATGTATGGCTAGCCTAGGAATCCGTAACAACTAATCAGAATCAGTTTTCAATGTTAAAAAGTGTACCTGCGCTCAGTTAATAAATATTAAAGTGCCCCCATCCCCAGACTATGGACATTAAACTATGTGCATATTTTTAACAGCAGTAAAAGTTGATTTTAATGTGAACGTATTCATTCTCAAATATCCTCAAATATCACGATAAACACTATGAAGTTGGGTTTTAACCCTTGTTCACACTGCCGTGGCTTCAAAGTCAGAAGACTTTTGTGAGACTTTGAATCCGAAATGGGTTGCGACTTGTCATGCAACTTTGAACTCTCAAGTCGCATGAAAAGTCGCGGCAGTGTGAACCGTGGCTAAGTGGGTTTCTAACAGCTTAGAAACATCTGCTGTTTGTTTACATTAGTGAGCTGACAACCTGCCAATATATATAAGATTGCGAACTTTGAAAATTAAAGTGGAAGTCCGGGGAGACGAAAAATTACATTTGCTTAAACCGCATCTAATTCGCAGGATACTTGAAAACACATTGTTTTCAATATGTCTAGTTCACATACAGGGCCAACTCTACCACTAGGCGGAGTAGGCGGCCGCCTAGGGCACACTGCCGCCTAGGGCGCCCTGCCGCTGTTGATCCGTCACTGTCACTGTCACAGTGTCAGTGAAGAGGAAAAGAGAGAGCCGCGGCTGGCAGCAGCATCACAACCCCCCCCCCCCCTGAGGCCGCTCGTGTCAGTGAAGAGAGTGAAGTGAGAGCTGCTTCTCCACATCACAAGCGCTAGAGCTGCAGCAAAACTGCATGTGGAGGAGATCGGGCGCCGGGGTGCATTGGAGCCACGTTCGTCTTTCAAAGACTGACATGCAGTGCAGATTACTTATCGCAACGCACAGCAAACTGTCAGCACTGTCCTCAGCCCGCCCCACTTCGCCTAACAATAAGTCCCGCCCCTTCCAGAACCTGGGGGCAGCGCCGTCATTGGCCGCCGGGGAGTCATGTGGGCAAAGAGGTAGGACGTTCACCCGGTTATCTGATTTCCTCTGTGATGTTCAAGTGTCCTGGCTGTGAAAGAAGGACAGGTCACAGGAGCGAGACATGGGAGGAGCACAGGAGTAGTGCTCAAAAAAAGAAAGGTGGCGTTAGATAACGAAATCACAGCCGTAGCTGGCTGTGATTTTGTTATCTAACGC
>BLSH010297564.1:698962-714066 GCA_018402905.1 Glandirana rugosa | reverse complement strand
AGCCAAGGAGAGAAGAAGCTAGATGGAGTAAAATTAGGGAGAAGTAATTAGCTATAAGGACATTACTATACCTTTCCACAATTTGGTATTTTTGTTAAATATAAGGGAATCCTATTGCAGGTATGTTTGCTTAATAAGCAGCACCATGCTTCTTACCTAACACCCATGGGGATTTGTGTGTGATAAAACATCTCAATTAATCAGTGTTACCTATTTATTCCATAGTAATCATACTCTAAACCTCCTGTGTAAATATAGTTTGTGCATGCTAATTTTGTGCTCAAGGCTGACACAGTAAACTTGCTTCTCTCACTGGAAGCCCAAGCAGCACTGGAGGAACAGTGAATGAAATTAGATATAACCGTGACAAACCTCTCCATGCAGAGTTGTATAGGCAAGTGTCTGCTTTTACTGGTTCCCAGCCTAGCTTTAGGTACAGAAAAGGTGTTTTATGCCATTGCATGAGACCTGTGATGTCACTTCCCAAGTCACAGGCAGTGAATAATAAAGTTTTCCTGTGCTTAGTGCAGGACGGAAAGCCAATGATTGATGTTGGTTCTCTCTGCATGGAGGAGTAGAAAAATTCCACAAATTCACCCTATAATTGGTTGAAAAAGTGTACATTATTTATGACTCTTAGAATTTCTGAACATGTTGATATATCTGCTCTACACTAGAAGGCAAGGATTTTGCTGAATGTGTAAAGCTCTAATTTGTGTCCTAAGTCTACCACCATGTAAAAAAGAGCAGATGATCTTTGGCATGACTGTAGACACTGGGTACCCAAGCACTCTTATATGGAACCAATTGTGAATAATAAAGCACTTACAGCAGTCATTCTGAAGTTCTTTTGTGTAGGCCCTCTTTTTCTTCCATCCAATGTCTCTGTGGAACAGTTCTTCCTGTTCCTAGCTAGACCCTACCTCTGACACCATCAAAACTCCTGATACGCTGTTTATATATATATACTATATATATACATATATATATATATATATATATATATATATATATATATATTGTGGGAGCTTGTGGGGATCACTTTTCAGATGCAAACATTTGACATGGAGTACAGTTTCTTAAACATCTGGCTGCTTGCCAGGTTTATTATTTTAGGTTTGCAAGTTCAAAGCACAAACAAAAATAGAAAACAAAACTTGGCGCTAAACTAAAAAAACAGGTTCCTCTCTATACAGTGTGGGGCTGTCCCTGACACCCACAAAACATAAGCACATTGCAAACGTTGTTCTTAGAGTCCAAAATAGCACACAGAGCTCCCTCAGCTTTCTCCCTCTGAGATCCAGGATAGAGCTCTCCTCTGTTCTCTTCTTGATCATTAAATTCAGGTGGAGAGGGGTTTGAGTGGACCAGAAAGACCAGGCTGGAACCAGCTCTGGTACAGTGGTCGGCAAAACCTGGGTCGGACTTCCGCTAGTCATCTCAAAATGATCGCATGCGAGGCAACAATATATATAGTGCTTTGAAAGAGTTTTAGGCAGGTGTGAAAAAATGCTGTAAATTTAGAAAGCTTTTAGAAATAGAAATGTTAAGAGTTCATTTTTTTTTAAATGAGTAAAAAAAAAAAAGTAAATGAACAGAAGAGAAATCCAAATCAAATCAATTTTTGGTGTAACCATGCTTCACAGTTTTTGAAGGAACTCAGTAGGTAGGTTGCTCCAAACGTCTTGATAACTAACCACAGATCTTCTGTAGATGTAGGCTGTCTCAAATCCTTCTGGCTCTTTATGTAGTCCTATACAGACCTTATGTTGAGATCAGAGCTCTGTGGGATTCAAACTTTCACTTCCAAGACTCCTTGTTCTTCTTTAAGCTGAAGATAGATTGGCTGTATGCTTGGGGTCATTGTCCTGCTGCAGAATAAATTTGGGGCCAATCATATGTCTTCCTGATAGTTTGGCATGATGGATAAGTATCTGCCTGTGATTCCCAATATTGAGGACACCATTGATCCTGTCCTGACCAAATCTCCAACACCATTTGCAGAAATGCAGCCCCAAACTTGCAACATGCTTCAGTGATGCGTGCAGACATTCATTATTGTAACGCTCTCTAGCCCTTTGTGAACAAACTGCCTCCTGCTAAAGCCAAATATTTCAAATGTTGACGCATCAGTTCAGAGCACCTGCTGGAATTTTTCTGCACCCGGGTTCCTGTGTTTTCATGCATAGTTGGGTTGCTTGGTCAAGGTATGGCTTTTTGGCTGCAGTTCTACCATGAAGACCACTTCTGGCCAGACTTCTCCAGACAGTAACTGGGTGTATCGATTCCATTGGTTTCCACCAGTTCTGTGCTGATGGCACTGCTGCACATGTTAAAGGGAAGTAAGCATGATGTGTCTTTTTTCTGCTGCATTAAGTTTCCTTGGCTGACCACTGCGTCTATGGTCCTCAACTTTACCATATCAATGGTGTCCTCAATGCTGAGAAATACAGGCAGATACGTATCCATCATGCCATACCATCAGGGAAGTGTGTGATTAGCCCCACATGTATTTTGTAGCAGGACAATGACCCCAAACATACAGCCAATGTCATTAAGAACAATATTAGGCGTAAAGAAGAACAAGGAGTCTTGGAACTAATGGTTTGGCCCCCACAGAGCCCTTATCTCAACATCATCAAGTCTGTCTGGGATTACATGAAGAGACAGAAGGATTTGAGGCAGCCTACATCCACAGAAGATCTGTGATTAGTTCTCCACAATGTTTGTAACAGTCTACCTGCCAAGTTGCTTCAAAAACTGTGTGCAAGTGTACCTAGAGGTATTGATACTGGTTTGAAACCAAAAGGTAGTCTGGACCCCCTCCTCTCCCCTGCCATACCATCTAGCACCCCTTTACACCTCAGTGACATCATCTAGTACCCCTTTTCTTTCTTTTACTCCATCTGGTACCCCTCCTCACACCTTTAACACCATCTGGTACCTTCTCCTCTCCCCAGTGATACCATAAAGTATCCTTCTTCACACCTATGGCACCATCTAGTACCCTTCCTCCCTGTGACACCACATAATACCTCTCCTTACCCCTATCACTCTCTCTGATACTCATTATCCTCCCTCTCAATGGCAACTTCCAATACCCCAATCCCTAATTTGACATCTCTTCTGCCTCCTTTACAATGTCTCCAGGTTGACAAAATATCAGTTTTTCTCCACACATTGTGGGTCTCTCCAGCACACACATGTTCACACTTTAAAATGTTAGAGCAGTACTAGAGTGGCTTGCAGACTTTGCAGAGAGACATGGGATTTGCTGAGCCCAGGTGCCCTCAGGCAGGTGTGAGTGCAGGTATCTGCAGTGGCACCACCAGAAATAACCCACATCCCCCAGTTTGAGAACCACTAGGCAAGAAGTACAGGAGTGCATAGGCACAGAACATGTGCAGAACTGCTCTGCTGCTTCTTTTTAAGCTAAAGTATAAAAAATAAAAAAACGTATGTTTACATCATCTTACTGCATTCCACATTTTGAGAGAAAACATGAAGGAAGAAATAACGCATTAAGCCTATTAATAAGACTTGGTATACAGCCATCAATAAAAATTGACTAAGCAGCAACTCTCACAGATATTCCATCCTGCTATGCCAGTAAGTAACATATTCCAATTTTTTAATAATGTTTCTTGTACCTCTGCAGGCAATGTGTGATATGGATACTAGTGGGGGAGGCTGGACTGTTATCCAACATCGTAAGGATGGATCTGTAAATTTCCACCGGACATGGAAAGAATACAGAGAAGTAAGCAGTTCCCTTATTAATCTGTTCTGTATTGTACAATATGATTAACACGGCCTATCCTCCAAATTCATCCATTGTCTACGAAGAAGGTCCTTA
The DNA here is from genome assembly GCA_018402905.1 of Glandirana rugosa. NCBI lineage: Eukaryota > Metazoa > Chordata > Amphibia > Anura > Ranidae > Glandirana > Glandirana rugosa. The sequence continues at coordinate 710,210 of BLSH010297564.1, read as the reverse complement.
AAGAGACCATGTCACCAGACCTGTTTTTATTTTTAAATCAATGAATAAATAATCATTAATACTACTTACATGGTTGCCCTTTATCTCTAAATATTATGGTTATTTTTTTTACGTTACAGGCACTTTAGGTTTCACAGGATTTGGACTATATTGGAGTCTATTTTGTGCTTATCACAGTTCCTGCTGCTCCTCCTTCTTCAATCCCCACCATCCCTGCTTCTACAACAAATTTTGATATTTGTATTAGACTCTCCAGGCAGCCATTTATTCATGTTATATATTATTGAGGGGCTGACATGGGGAAACTGCACAGTGGAGTAAAGTGTGTTATTCCAAGGTTTACCAGGAAATAAAGAGAAAAAAATGCGGAAAAAAATAAAACAAACACAGTCACCTAATATAAAACGGGTATTTTCAAATGTTTTCACATATTAATTGAATCTTGTTTAATAACTAGCCTTTATATTAGGCAGTAATAACTACTGTGACAGTGTGAGGCCCTGCCACTTTGAAAATGTAGGAGAAAATGACATGAAATTCACATGCTTAATGCAAAGTTCCAGAGTATCGTTTCTGAGCAGAGAAAGCTGTGTTTTTGGTTTTCTCCTGATTCTGTAGTCCTAGATTGGGCCTGGAGCTTGAAGGTTCCAAAGTGTTTTGGGTGGGACAGAACCTTCAATCCTGTGCACAGATTTGACTGGGTGCCTGCAGCCTGTCTGAGTACTCCGGTGTGCAGGGTCGTTATATACACAAGACTAAGGATAGCTCAGCGCTCAAAGTTTGGAGTCAACTCCCATATTGGAGACATGAGGTCTCACCCAGGGGTGAGAGGTGCCCCAGCTTGAAGTCAAGAGACAGGAGGTCTCAACCATAGGTCAGAGGCACCCCAGTCATGGGGGTCAGGAGAACCCCTATCCTGAGGCCAGGGGTGGGCCATAATGCAGGTGCTACGACTAGTGAACCAGGAGAGCTGGGCAACACAGTCAGAGGGACTGGTAAAAAGAGCATTGGTGCTGCTGACAAGGGAGCCAGGTGTGGGCAACTGATGTTTATGTGAGCTTTCCATTTTGTTCAATAAAAGTGGGCTGCCATGCCCTAAAATACATTTTGGACTGGTGCAACTCATTGGGAAAAAGCATCTGCCAGATGATTATACTCACTCCAACACCATACTACTTACATTTGACAGTGGGGCCCTGCTGTGTTTGTGTAACTTGTTTTATATATAGCTCATACAGAGTATACTTATGTACTTTTTAGGGGATTACACAAAAATGTTTTTCTTTTTACAAAAAAAAGAGTTTATATTAAAGCATAGATCCATCATAAAATACTTTAACATACCCTTTAACCTTAGATATGCCTTACCATTATTGCATGGACACATTTAGAAAATAACTGCATTTGTGCATAGTCCTGATTTGTACCCTTGAAGGTCAACTACCTTAACGTTAACAGCTGAGATTTTTTGATAGGTTTCACTATCAATGGAACAATGTTTGTTAAATGATTTTCTTAAAATAGATACCATGTAGAAAATACTTTTCTGACAGCTGTATCTGCAATACATTAGTAAGCAGAAGAGTTGCACATACCACTTCACTATGTTTGCAATAAACCGGGTCAAGAGAGATTAACTGGTTCATGAAGCACATAGTGATGTGTATGCACATAGTTCTGTTGTTTTCATTACCACAGAAACAGGAATACATGTTACATCTGTGCATTCATTTCAAATTCCAATAAATTAATCTTTGGAAAATGTTAAGTGGTTCAGTTTTCATTTGTTTTTTACATAGAGATATTTCTAAGGATCATATCCAGCATATGAACCTAGTTCATAGTAGATGTCAAATTCAAAATATTGGAATGCACCTTAATGTGCTGAAAAGCTTGGTTTCATTCACATGGACATCATGAGCTTGGTGCACTTTCCTAATGAATTTCGAGGCCTGTTGACCTGGGGCTTGAATTTATATACTGAACTGAATTTGCTTTTGTACCAATGTCTATGTTTGAGCCCTTATATCTACCAGAGGATTATAAAAATAGAGATGAGCAAATCAGTTCACATGTTTTCCAGATTTCTCAGATGCAGCTAATTTAATCTTTAAGAACTACTCACACATTTTTATTTGAACACTGTATATGTATGCAGTTTTTCCTGCCAAAGAAGTTCACACAAAACGTGAATCTAGACAATCGGAATTACTTAATTCAGAAAGCAAATCAAGAGTTGGGTTGAATCTTACTATTCAAGATATTCCCATCTAAAATTGCTGAATATGTTTTTCCTGCATGTTTTTGTATTATTCATTTTGAAAAGGGGCTGATACGGAAGTGTTTAATAATGGCCTTTGCTTGTGTTATAAGTAGCTTTTGATCATTGATTTCTGTAACTTATTATTTTAATAGGGTTTTGGCAGTACTTCTGCAGAGTACTGGCTAGGAAATGAATTTGTCCACCAGTTGACATCTCAAGGCTCATACAACCTAAGAATCCAGCTAAGAGACTGGGATGGAAATGAAGCGTATTCACTATATGATTCCTTTTCTCTTGGAAATGAAGAACTTAACTACAGGTGGGAGGATATAGCACTGTGTATTTGTAAAACCAACTAATTAAAGTGTTACCAAACCCAGGAACCTACATTCACTATATTGGGTCTCTCACAGAACATGGAAATGCAATTATTTTAGTATAAACTGCTAAATACCTTTTCTCATCAGCAGTATACAGCAGTCTTGTGACTTCCATCAGGGTCCAGTTGAGCACTGGTTAAAGCTTGTAGAATGAGTTTTCATTCATCTCTGGCTGTCCTATGAGACTGTGTGACCCCTCACATTCTGTCTAGACAGTGCTGATTGGCCCTGTGCTGATCACATGCACTCTCTCAAAAAAACACTCTCTAGCAACATACACCAAACTAAGCATGTGCAGAGTACCTCCTGGGGGTCTGTTCTATCAGCAGATGGATTAGGTACAGTAAAAGAAGGGGAGGATCAGAAAAGACAGGATCAAACAGCCTTTATACACAATGCGGAGGATTAAACCCTTAGGTTCCACAGTGAGTATAACATAACCTAGCTCTAGGTTCAGAATAAAGTACACGCACCCAGTTAATAAAATAATCTCCCAACCCAAACCATGTTAGGATTTCCCAGAGGTAGGGCCACTCAACGCTATCAAAGGCCTTGGCTGCGTCTAATGAGAGAATAGTCCTACCCCCTGGGTTCTCCACTAGTGCCTGTAAGTTAAGAAATAGGCGCCTAATATTATTAGCCGTTGACCAGGCTGGGATAAACCCCTGATTGATCCTGGTGTATTCATATACCGATTACCTTAGAATATCTGGTGGCCAGTACACAGGCGAGGAACAGTGAGTATAACAAGCATGCTTTACTAGATATACAGACTGATTTTACTGTTGTAGGTTTAGTAACACTGTAAAGTCAAACTAATTTTGTAGAAGATATGATGATGTAAAAGGAGGGTGGTAAAGAAGAATGTATATTTCAGTTGAATGATCGATCCATCCAAAAGTGATATATTAGTAATTCAAAAAGACCAGTCACATAGAAGAATCTCTGACTTCTAAAGTGTGTTGAATACTCTCTGAGCAAGATTTCTTTGAAATAAAATCCCTTACTTTGTTATTTTTCATCTGGCATGCTTTGGGTGTTCATACCCACCTTTGCATGTTCAGGGATAAAAAGATAAGCCTGCCACTTTATAAAACTCTGGTTCGACCACATCTGGAGTATTCCATCCTGTTCTGGTCACCAATCCTCAGAAAAGATATGCTGGAACTGGAGAAAGCCCAAATAAGGGCAATACAATTAATAAGGGGACTGGAGGACCTCAATTACAAGAAGTGACTACAAGCACTTCTCCCTGGAGAAGATATGATAACAATATACAAATATACCAATTGTGATCCCAACATAGGTAGGAAACAGTTCAGTCTTAGGCAGTGTAAGAAGGGCCACAATTTGAGATTTGAGCAAAAGCGGTTTAACCTTAAGCGTAGGGGGTTTTTCACTGTCAGTGCGATTAGGATGTGGAACTCACAATTGGTGGTGTCAGCAGGGAGTATTGATAGGTTTAAAAGACTCTTGGACGTGCATCTTAGTGAACACAATATACAGGGATGTGGGAAATGATTACCGACAGGAACACACAAACACAACAAGTACACAGGTTGAACCGGATGAACTAGTGTCTTTATTCAACCTTACCAACTATGAAACTATGTTCTGGCACTTACTGTTGCATTCTCCATATGATATAAAATAAATATTCCACCAAACAGAATGGGAGGTTCCAAAACATAATTTAATTGGTTAGGTAGTTTACAGGGATTTTAAGGTTATGCTATATACATTTTTTTCTTCATTAAATTATAACTAAAGGCAAAACTTTTTTTAGTTTTGAAAAGAGTGGAGAGAAATCAGAACCCTATTCAGTTTTTATTGCTGTCTGTGCCCTCATTAAGGAGATTCACCCTCTTCATTTGTCCTGTTTACCATTATCATTGAAAGTGAACATAAAAGAAAATTCCACATTTTTGGGTTGTCCCCAGAAAAGTAATAGAGGGGAAATCTTCCAATGGGGACATTACTTCTGATGTCCTGGGGTCGCCAAGGAAGGATTTCCTCTCACTTCCTGTTTGTCTATGGGAAGTGAAGGGGAATCTCCACAATGGTAAACCAATGGCAAAAATGGCTATCCAAAATAGAAAAAAATGTTTTGCCTATAGTTCTACTTTAAGTTATTATAATCAGCTCTAAAACATAAAATAAAACGTATTAATTTTTGCATATTAATATTTTGAATTCTTCTATCCAGCTAGCAGGTGGGGCTCTTGGCTCATATTAAGTGTCTCCTTACCTTTTGTTGAAAAAAGCCCTCTTACAGAGCTCAATAGCTTAAGCTGAAATTTACACACAAGTAAATGTGTCTGAGCAATGACTCCTTCCCCTTTTTTTCCTTTCTCCCTGTGCTGCTCCACAATGTTTTAATCAAACAAATGAGTTGATTTACTAAAGGAGTAGCGCATATTGACTTTTCAAAGTAAATGTTCACTTAGTCATGTGACACTTTTATCTGCATCTCCAGTTTTATTTTGACCACATTTTATAAGAAACATCAATATTCATTCCAAGCAGAATCATGTAAGACAGCTCGAGTGTAGTCAAGATGATATCTGTAGTATTTCAAAAATAGTCAAATTATCTCTATCTTGAGGCTAATCATGTGCAAGGAAGTTATCTAAAATCAAAAATCGAATTTGTTATTGATAATATTGTATCTGTTTAAAAGGCCACCCAATTAATATATGCTGCTATCTGTGGCCTTTAAATTTTAAACCACTATGAAACTTGATACAATGCAAATAATGGCTGAGGAAGGCATGGCTGTGGGAACATATGTACTGCAGCCATCACAACCATGCCTATCTTTTTTTAAAAAAATCCTCTTTCCATTTCTCACATCCTCACACCATATGCATTGATCTCATAACTGGACATGGCATCTTGCTTCTTTAGCGGACATCACTACTTGAAACACTAGGGTAAAAGTCTGGACCTGCATGCTTGCACCAGGGTAGTGAAGCCATAGAATGAGGATGGCAGAGTCAGAAATAGCATTTGAAATGTTCCCTCATGGCAATTTCACTTTCAAATTAAAGCTACTGGCTACACCTCAGGAATGTAAATGCCCTTTATTTATGGCTCTAGGGGGTTGATTTTTTTTTTCAAGAAAATGGCTGAACCCTGAACCTTGTAAACTTGAACACTCCATGGATCCATTGAACTGGAATTGTGGTTGATTACTAAAGATAAATAGACTATTCACTTTCCAAGGGAAGTTGCACTTTGTGAGTACAATTTTTCCAGTGACTGATGTGAAACTGTGTTGACTTTCACCATCCAATCATGCACAGGCAAAAAAAATGTTCATGCATGTAATTAAGCAATATTTCCAAAGTGCAATTTTACCACATTTCATATGCTTAGGGGAAAATTCCCTTGCACTGGGAAATTTCCCTTGAAAAGTGAATAGCCTTTAGGAAAATTGAAATTAGAAGGGGGGAAGACAAGTGGCGCTGCCTTATAATAGTACCAGGTGTGCATATAAAAGGTGAGTCCTATAAATAAATCAATGATTAACCAGTTGAAAGATGAGATATGCCTGGATATATATTGTGTAAATTTTGTAAAATAGTATAAATATTGTAAAATAGTATTGAGAGACCACCTTATGCCCGTGTATATCTTTATACAAATGGGCTGCCGTGTGGAGGTCTGCCAGGAACTGCCGGTATCCGGGATCAATCCGTATTACGATCCGGGACCATACATAAAGGGGAGACAAAGCAAATATTGTGTAGGAGGGTATAGAAAACACAGCACCTAAGTGCCCGTCAACTCACATTTAAACGAAGTCAGACGAGCGTTGGTGGCAACTGCAAACAGCTCGCCGAGGGATCTCCGTATTCCTACTGAGTGAATGGGTGTGTGTCGTGACGTCTCAGGTTCCGCCTTACACGTTTTGTCATTTGACATCTTCGGAGGCGACGCTTAGCCTTTAGGAAAACACCCTCAAAAAGTGAAAATTTGCTAAGATGTTGGGAACATGTAGATATTTTAATTGTGCTTAAGCAATACCCTGAAAAGTTTACGTTTTACCTGGAATTCCTCTAGAAAAGTAGCAGAGCACTTCTTGGTAAGTGACAGTACCAGCGCCCTTCTGTTCCCACAGGTTCATTACCTTATATCTGCAGTGTGAGATCTAAGACCCTGCTTCCCCGACAGCTATTCTCATGAGATACAGAGTAAGACTTGGTAATACCATTACTGTGTTGCTCGCTGTTCCCTTTTCTGGAGACTCAGATATAAGGAAGCCCTTACAGAACAAGGTAGGGCAAGCAAAAGGGAAAATATCACCACCAGGAGACCACAGACCACACTGATGACTAGTCCTTTGCCCAGGACAAGTATTTTTTTGGGCACAGCTTCCAGAGTTTAGTTCTCTTTAAAGGCATATAAAGGCAGAGGTCAGTTGCTTTTGTTAGCTTACATGCATCGATTTTACACTTGTATTTGTAACAGATCCAGAAAGACCTGTCGTGGTATGAAAGCTCTTGTTAGAGAATACGTGATGATTAAAAGATGGAGGAGGTTAGGTGATAAATACCATGTTAGCCTTTCTTGTTTTCCTCCAGCTTTATTCTCAGAAGACCTGATTGCCAGACACTGGCAACCCCGTAGCTCACTTCAAGACAAACAGGACATGAGTCTGTGTGGGTTGGAAGTCAGCTTGTTTGAAATGGGCTGTTGTCTTTATCATCTCAGGCAAACAACACTTCAGATAAACAAATGGAAATATCACAGGGTATTTGAGTTGGCTTGGGACGTCTGTACCAGGCATGTTCTGCTTTTGTCCTCTCACAGACATCAGACCATACTAAAGGCTTTGATGATTCATCCAATAGGAAAGGAAACCATCACTGAACTAGCAGACCAAATATTATCACAGAAGGGAGAGAAACAAAAGCACATATAAAGCAAGAGACGCAGTAGTACCCCACGTGGACCATGCATAATTTCACATGTGCCTTGTTTTCATATACAGTTACTGTTAACATTTTGGAAGTAGAATTGAACAGAATGCAGAGATCATGGCCACTTTAAATTAAAAAAAATATATACCCTCCTTTATAGATAGTAAGCTCAATGAGCAGGGCCCTCTGATTCCTCCTGTATTGAATTGTATTGTAACTGTACTGTCTGCGCACATGTTGTAAAAGACTGCGCACATTGTAGGCGCTATATACATCCTGTATAGTAATAGTAATATATACCTGCCTAGTATTGTGTAAGCTAATTCTTATTGACAAAACTTTTTGTTTACATTTTGAATAGAGAGAAAGGGGTTAAAAGGTTTGTCCATTGTTTATTACAATCTTTCTCTCCATTGTGGAGATTTGCCTTCACTTCCTGTCTCAAATATGCTGCAGGACTTGAGTGGAATTGTCCCCACAGTGATCGGAAATACCACCTGTAATTGCAACAGGTGTCCAGATTTCTCCTCTACTCATGTTTGGTGACAACCATAAACTCTTGGATTCCCCTAAATACCTAACTCCAGGATTCCTTTCACTTTAGTTCCTTAGTGCCAATCTGGCCCAAACAAATGTTGTCCTTTACTATTACATGTGCCTGCTGTCAGCGTTATACACAGATTACAGCGCTGTGTCCCGGCAGTGATATGGGGACTTCCCATGTGTTGGTGTTAAAAAATCAAGTTGGACTGAGCACTGCTCAGCCATTCACAGGAATGCTTGTATTTTATCATTGAATACAAGTCTTCCTCTGATTTGCTGAAGCATAGATAATGACATCATCCACCTCTCCACCTTAGCCAATTAAAGGAAGCTCTGTATTCATTCATATAATACAAGGCTTCCTGTGAATTTTGTTCGAGAGTACTGATTGACTAGAGAGTCCAGTTGAGACAAGACAAGGCCAGCTTTATACAGTATATGCTTACATAGGTGCATAGGCTGAGTGTTGTTGATCATTCTGGCCTTGTGGAGCTGGATGCCATCGATTTAGGTGAGGGAGGGAGGAGGAGGTGGGATATATGGGTTTCTCTCTTTTTCTTCTTTAATGGTTTTGGTCCTTTATGTTCAATATGGCGATCATCCACCGAGTTGCTTGGAATGGGCTAGCCCATGTGGGGAGAGAATTACTTACGATTGTCATGTCCATTTGTTATATCCTGCTGTTTACCCCTCCCAATTGGGGTCCCAGACTGGTAACCCCTTGGTGCTATTATAATGTTTGCATACTTTTGAAAAATTTCAATACACTTCTTATGGAACAACAAATTTTGTTTTGAAGACACAGGAAGTCCCCACACCACTGCTGGAACACATTGCTGTATACTGTATGTAATTGGTACTAGGCTTGGCACAATCAAACAATTTAAAGTAAAAGTAAGTTTAGGCTTTGACTTTCTGTCCCTGTGAAAATGGCCACAAGGACGAGTAGTGAGGGAGGATCTTCCAATAAGGACACCGAAAGCAATAAAAGCCTGATGCATTCGCCCATCCTCTTTTGCTTAAAGGAAAAAAAGGGTATCCTGTCCGCCCGGTCTTCATTTGAGCAGTGTAGTGATATAGAGAAGTTTATGGTCAGCATTGTGCTATTACTACGATGATTAGCATTGTTGCCCACTGATAGGTGGGGTACTCTCTACAAAGAAATGTTTATGATTCAGTATGTGCCAGCTCTCGCAAACTGGACCACAGTGTTCTCTGTATATGTTTTTCTTTATTTCGTACTTTTGGACATTGTTTTATTTGTACGTGATCTCTATGGTATTCTTTGTACTTTATAAGATATTGCTGCTGTTCCCATTTGGATGTGGTTTGTTGGATACCTTCTTTCTAAATAAAGGTGGGTGTTGCCCACAAAAGAGAGTATCCTTCACTTAGTCTAGGTTCACCCACGTGTAGGTCCTACGTGCCGTGTTTATGTGGGCACAGCAGCCCATTCATTTGAATGGGCTGGTGTACCTAAAAGATACATGGGGAAAAAAATTCCTGACTGTTTTTTAAAAACACCATCACCTTGAACCGCATGGTGCCGCAGCGGAAAACACGGTTTGTTTTCCGGTGCGTGGGGTGCTATTAAGAATTGATTGCACCCCATCCATCTGCAAAAGAGCAGCGTGTTTGTCTTCTGGTCCAGAGCAAATTTTTTTTTTTAATCAAATAAATGTTATTTTATCTCCAATATACAACAGAACTCATGACATACAAAGAAAAAAAGAAAAAACATTCCCATCAACCACCCTAACAAAAAAAAAACAACAAACTAAAGAAGAGAAAAAAAACATACATAAATATATATACACTTACACTTCTTTACGCACTTTCCAGATTATTCCTTAACTGTTACGTAAAGCCCTCTATCACATCAAACGTAGTAATTTTTTCCTGCATAAATCTAGTCATAGGCATGTGCAGGGGGTATGCCGGGCGGTGCAGATTCCCCCTGCTGATATTCCACCAAAGCCCTCCAATGGGTCTTCTAAAAAAGTAATAAGAAAATAAAAAAAACTACTGACACCAATCTCTACTCTACTGACACTGTCCACAATTTAATGCATTTTACATTTTTTATTACATTTATTTATAAGAGTGTGTTTGTGTGTGTGTATATATATATATATATATATATAGCCATGTGTGTTAGAGCTTTGGGTTGCACACCCTAATGCAATAGGCTGCACACACCTATGAATCTAGTGATGATACAATACAGATCCACCCACTATATTATATCTGTTTACTTTACCTCAATAAAATACATATAGGATATCTTCAATTATCCCCTTCAAACACATATCTCATTATCAACTGTCTTCTATTTCCTCAATATATTCAGGAAGTAGATTGGATTATGCAGGGGTTCTCTACCCACACAAGTATGAACCTAGCCTTAGTCAGTGCTTCCTCTTTAGGAAACAGGTTGCTGCAGGAACAGCATGTGTATAGACATACATGCAAGGAGCATGTGTCCAGGTCTGAAAGAGAAAACCTTGTGTAAAGGCACTTCTGTTGCTGAATAAATGTGGACAGGAGCCCTAAAACACACATTTCTGAGTAGACTGAGGTCTTCATTCTGAGCGAAATTTCACAATATACACGCATCAGTGTATATAATATTTATATACAGTATCAATTGGTTAAAGTTGGGTTTTATGGCACTCTACTACATGCACCACTGCTCAAATAGTAAAGTTTATTATTAATCACAGTATACCATTAGAATGTAAGGTTTATTATCTCCACTTCAGTAGATATGCACTACCTGAGCATATGTTCATCTCTTCCCTCAGATGATGTACTGTATCCTGCACTGTAGGGCTGCTGTTGATGTATTAAAGGAGGTCTTACACTTGAAGGAACTTACTGTATATGCTTTTTCCTTATTATTTGAAATGATAAACTCGTCACCACGTACATCATCTCACGGTATTTTGGGTTGAAATTGGTTAACTATGACATATATTTATAATATATGTGACTACGCACATATAACACTTTAAAGCGAGTCTTACTTCTGGAGTCAGATGAGTCTTTACACACAAAATCCCGAGGACAGGTGTAAATAAGTCGTTGTCTTCACGGAAATGTGTTCCAAAAGAGAAAGTCTGGACCTGTGTACGAGG
>BLSH010297564.1:683457-698952 GCA_018402905.1 Glandirana rugosa | reverse complement strand
CCTGCAAACTGCCCCCACCTGTGTCACTGGCTGCAAACTGCCCCACCTGTGTCACTGCCTGCAAACTGCCCCCACCTGTGTCACTGCCTGCAAACTGCCACCACCTGTGTCACTGGCTGCAAACTGCCCCACCTGTGTCACTGGCTGCAAACTGCCCCACCTGTGTCACTGGCTGCATAAGTGCCCACACCTGTGTCACTGGCTGCAATCTGCCCCCACCTGTGTCACTGGCTGCAAACTGCCCCCACCTGTGTCACTGGCTGCATAACTGCCCCACCTGTGTCACTGGCTGCATAACTGCCCCACCTGTGTCACTGGCTGCATAACTGCCCCCACCTGTTTCACTGTATACTGTGCCCTGTGATGCAGAGCTGTATACTGTGCCCTGTGATGCTGGAGCAATATACTGTATCCTGGGATGCTGAGCTGTATACTGTGTCCTGTGATGCAGAGCTGTATACTGTGTCCTTTGATGCAGAGCTGTATACTGTGTCCTGTGATGCTGAGCTGTATACTGCGTCCTGTGATGCAGAGCTGTATACTGTGTCCTGTGATGCTGAGCTGTATACTGTGTCCTGTGATGCTGAGCTGTATACTCCTGACACAATATGTGGAATACAGGGGACGGAGTGGGTGGATTCTAGAAGGGGTGGGGCTTATTAGAAGTAGGAGGGGTCAAAAGGAAGGGCGGGGCCTGGCGCCCCCCCTTCCAAAAGCTTCACCAGCCGCCACTGTTCTCTACCCACACAAGTATGAACCTAGCCTTAGTCAGTGCTTCCTCTTTAAGAAACAGGTTGCTGCAGGAACAGCATGTGTAAAGACATACATGCAAGGAGCATGTGTCCAGGTCTGAAAGAGCAAACCTTGTGTAAAGGCACTTCTGTTGATGAATAAATGTGGACAGGAGCCCTAAAACACACATTTCTGAGTAGACTGAGGTCTTCATTCTGAGCGAAATCTCACAATATACACGCATCAGTGTATATAATATTTATATACTGTACCAATGGGTTAAAGTTGGGTTTTATGGCACTCTACTACATGCACCACTGCTCAAATAGTAAAATGTATTATTAATCACAGTATACCATTAGAATGTGAAGTTTATTATCTCCACTTCAGTAGATATGCACTACCTGAGCATATGTTCATCTCTTCCCTCAGATGATGTACTGTATCCTGCACTGTAGGGCTGCTGTTGATGTATTAAAGGAGGTCTTACACTTGAAGGAACTTACTGTATATGCTTTTTCCTTGTTGCAGGTTGAATTTAAGAGGATATAGTGGAACAGCAGGAAGGACAAGCAGTTTTAGTTCCACAGGAACTGACTTTAGCACCAAGGATGCAGATAATGACAGATGCAGTTGCAAATGTGCACAGATTGCAACAGGAGGTAAATCCATATTTTATGATGACGAATGTAATTTCATGTATTAGCCTGTAAAATTTTTTACATTTTGGACAAAACTTCAAGGCAGGCTTGGTGCTGTCGTTCTCATGAGATAGACCTGTTCCTGACAGCTGATTTGGTTACATGCAACTTTGCCTCTAAATATGATCTGCAGGGCCAGATTTATACTTCCTCTCGTCTTGGTCAATTGTCTTGTGGTACCACCCTGCTACTTCAATTAGCTGGCTAGCTTTAGTGTCACATTGAAAAGATTAGAAATCACAGGCACGGGAGGCATGCCATGCCATGGCGTAGAGAGGTTGAAAGAGACATTATCACCATTTTGCCTCAGGTTGCCTGTTGTTGACTTCTAGAAAAGTTAAGTCAAGACCAATTGTGGTCCTCTTTTGCTAGCAGTTCTGTTCTAGGTAAATGGACCAAGAACTTGCAAGCTGTAATAATTCAGTGCAGTATTAGACCAGTAAAAAGGTCACAGAATTTGCAGGAATAGCGTAACTCAGAACTAGACTAGATATCTGACTTGGAACCTATACATGACAAAGAATTCTATCCCCCCCGGGTGCCCAAGCAGCCAAACACCAAGCACTAGCACTGTTTTGGGGAAGGAAGGGGGTGAGTCATGTTTTCCATTCTGGAAGGTACCAGGTATTTCCCTTCTCTTTTGATGGAAAAATAGTTTTAAAAAAATTAGAGCTTCTGCCATATATTTCTTAATAAAAATGTCTCTATTCTTAGGTTGGTGGTTTGATGCTTGTGGACCTTCAAACCTCAATGGTATTTATTATCCAAGTGGATCTGGGACTGCAAAGTACAATGGAATCAAATGGCATTATTGGAAAGGCCCCAGCCATGGACTGAAGTCTGTCATCATGATGATCCGTCCTACTGACTTTTGAACCAATGTGCACATCAACTTCCAAAGTCTCGCTATGCTCTTTTTTTTTTTTTAATTAAAAAGAAGAAATGATCTGCTTTTGAATTGACTTTATACATTCTTTTTTTAATGTTCTTTGGGCAGTGATGGTTTATTTTGTTCTGGTACGGTTATGAAATATGGAAGGGACATATCCATCCACAAGGGCTATATTTTATACATGTCATCTGTAAAGACCTGAATCTTTTGACTGTTGGAGAAGAAAGAGAAACGCAACTCAAAAATAAGACATTGATGTATGTTTATATAAAAAGTTCCAACAGATCCCTCAAAGTACAAATTTCCCACTTCTGAGCAGGATCACTTGTTAAAAAAATTATAGTAATCACCCATTTCCTGCTAAACTCACCAAAAATCCCTGATACATCTTGTTCCAACCCTTATCATTCCAAATAGTAAGCTGTGGTGGGCAGAGTCCTTGCATCGTATATTATTGTTGTATATTTTAATTAGTATAATAGTAAGTGCTTGTCATTTAAAGCATTTTTTGTATTTGTATAACCCATACCAATCCTTTGTGCACTTGTGCAGCACCCCAAGAGAAGATGGCTCTGTATATACAGTAAATAATTATTAATATACCTTAAAATCAAACTCCAGTCAAAAACCATAATTCTTTTTTGTCCTATATATAAGTCTCAACTGATTATTATACCTGAAAATGTCCACATTTATAGTTGAAAACTGCCCCCTGTCCCCAAAACTGTGATGTTGATATCCTTCTTAAATTAAATTACTTTCAAAGCCCTGCCTCCTTGCTCACTGCCCGAACTGCTAACTGAACAAAAGGAACGGTAGCACACTGACAAGTCATAACTTTGCTCTCCCCTTCTGTTAAAGTGGTAGTAAACCCATCCATTTAACAGTTTAAAAACCAGTTACATTTCCGGCATGTGCAAGAAATGTAACACTCCCATTGGTTGTGCTCTAAACCAAACTGTCAAACCACCCAATGGCTGGTGTCATAGATGATCACATGTGCAGCATCATGGCAGTTGTAGATTAAACAGAGGCCAAGATGGCAGCTTCCTTGGCTGAAAATGATAGGAGGGTTTACTACAACTTTAACAAGTGCCCAGTTAAGAGTGGCAACTCTCTGCCATAGAATAAAGCCTGATTCACTTGCAGTTCTGGTTGTTCTCCCTCTTTAAGTGTGTGTCTGGGTTAAACAACTAAAATACAGAAAGATCTCAGATGCATATGTTCGCCAAATTTACATATACAATTTCATATTTTTTAAAATTAATTCATGTTTTATATATACAGTAGTGTTAAATTGTTTATGCAGTTTGTATCTCTGTGGGAAAACTTTTCCTTAAATACTTAATTTTCTTGCGAAAGGGAAGAAGGACGTGTAGCAAAATCTTCTCAATGGGAGAAAAATCAACAAAAAATCCTTTGTAAGATATCATGTCTCCAAGAGCTTTTTTTTTAATATTTGCCAGGAAATCATTATGACTCATGAAGTTCACGGTAATTTAAGCAGAACTTTACCCATAACAACTTGATAAAAAAAATGTTCTTTAGCAAGGAACATACATTCCACATGAAAAATGATGCTACCAAAATGAGTGTGTGCTGTAAATTTCCTCCAGTATCGCTCCTGTTTCTTCTTGCTGGAGGCAACCATTTTGCTGAAGCCCAAAGCCCCATCAGTAATCATAAAGCGGAATAAACTAAATCGGTTTGACGGTTTAAAAAACAATTACATTCCTAGAATGCCAGGATTGCTAACTCACATTTGCTTGTGTCCTCAGCCAAACCGTTATACCATCAAATGGCCGGTGTCATAACTGATCACATGTGCAGGACCATGGCAGTTGTAGATCAAACAGAAGCAGCTTCCTTGGCCTTAAAGGATAGGAGGGTTTAATTCCACTTTAGCCCCAGTTCACATTAGTGTGCTCTGCGATATCGCATATGATTTGCACCACACTGCAGTGCAAATCACATGCGATGCCTGTGCGATGCGATTTTAGCCATACAGATAGTATGGCTGAAATCGCATAGCATTCAGACCAAACTCGCACAGGACCCTTTTTTTGGTCCGCACCAGAATCGGATCGCATGGGTGTTCACATCTATACGATCTGATTCATGTCCGAACTGTCAGATCGCACTGCGATATGCAAGCTGAAAAGGGGGTATCGTTAACAATGTATTGACACCTTCCTCAGTTTGCATATGGCAGTGTGAACTGCCGTGTAAATTGGGTGTGATGCGGGAATCCGCAGTGGATTCACATGGTTCCTGCATCGCAATAATGTGAACCGGGGCTCAAGGCTGTCAGCAGATCGACCTCTACACATATGACAGTGCCTAAAAATAGAGAGCAACTGAGCATGTGCAGAGCAGGGTGAAACAGTGTATTACTGGATTTTAAACCGTATAGGCATGTATTTTTAATGTTTTACAAAGCTATAACTGCAAAAGGGGCCAACCTGAAGTGATCTAGCAGAACTTAATTTTCTGATTAAAGTTCCACTTTAAAGCGGTAGTAAAGTCATGCTAGTAAGCTAAAAAATGTGCCCCCCGCAGGTATTTAAAATATAGTACAATCAGCGCAAATATTCCAAAATCCTAAACTGAGATGCAGCTAGCACAAAAAGATCTTCACAAAATCTAGTAAGACATATACAAACAAAGTGCAGTGCAAAATGTCCAAAATTAATAAAACTGCATGAAATCAAGATAAGTCCAAGATGGACCACAAGTCCCAGAAGACCACAATAGAGAGAGAGATCCATGTGTTTACAGAGGAAATCCAGATGGGGGGGGGGGGGAGCTGATGTCACCCGCTGCTATTCTGATCAACTGGGATGTTTATATCAATCTTATGAACGCACTTTTACATGCTTTTAAATGTCAGTATAATTTTAATAAAGCAACACGTTTACAAGTAATACAGTGAGCACTTAGATCTGTCCTTCTTATCCCTTATCCTCGGTGGATACCACTTTGGAGCATTTGGAGTTTTGGAGGAAAAGTGCCTTGGAGAGATTTACCCTAAGGGGACATGCGCTATAGACCACCTGCTAGGTTAGGGGACCATTTCTAGAGGTGAGCGAGTGATTCATAGGTGGAGGGCTATTTCACAAAGTGGTTCCCATCTGGATTTCCTCTGCAAGCCCCAGACAGGTATTAAGTCACCTTTTGACAGACTCGCCTGTAAACTGGAGCCCTCCAACACAGCTCCCCTGCACTTCCATCTTTGTCTGGTCCTCATTCCGGATCTTTGGCCGCTTGAATGACTGGGCAGTGGTGACGTCACTCCAGCTCATGCGCACAGTAATCACATTGCCTTGGCATGCAGAGGGGGCCATAAATGTGGTCTGAGCAAAGCATATGCGGCTTAGATCACTTTACCCGCTGACAGGCAGGGGGGAGATTTATGACAGAAGAGACCTCTAGGGTCTCTTCTGTTATAAAAGCCCTGCCTTTCAGCAGACTTTTTATGTTTTAAGTTTACTACCACTTTAAGTTCATTTAGCCATAACATTTCCTGGATATATGGAATTATAATAATTGTCAAATATTTTTGACGTTTAAATTAAATCTCATCATTTTCAAGGATAAGAAGGCTTTTGAACTTAAATTGACCAAAATAGGGGTCAACAAAATTACAAAAGCAGTTACCTGTGAAGAGAACACCTTTATACATACCTGCCCATCAACCTGTTTTGCTACTGGTACCAATCTAATTAAACTCCTTGGGTTGGTCAAGAAGTAGGTCCTCCCAATGGCCGCTGTGCTTCCTCTTTTGCTAACCTATAGTTACTGTGCTGACTGTTATCAGTTATCATTGTTCTCAGTTCTTTCTGTGATCTACAGAACACCTCCCTTATGTTATGGTGAGGGAGAGGCATTTGGTAGTCCTAACACAGAATGACATACTAGCTGCTCCTCCACTGTTAAGGTAAAACGAGTATTGCCACCCTGGAACTGGAAGTGTATTACTGACAGGAAAGCATGGTGAAAATAAAGGAAAGCAACCCTAAAAAAAGAAGAAACGAATGCAGCACCACATGTAAAGACTTGTGAGCTGTAGTATATAAAATGCTAGCTTTTTGGTTTAGATATAATCCAAATCAAATGTTTGTTTTTTTGCCTATGCAGGACAAAGCAAAGGGTTCACAATAATACTCTTATCCCCAGCTGCAGATGCTTACCTTTCCTTTGCTCTCCCACTACTCCATTCAAGCATGAAAAAGGAAAGAAAGACAGCAAGGGCAAAGCAAATTCTCACTTTAAGTTGCAACACCTTCTTATCCTTAAAAATGTTGTGATTTACCTAGCTTCAATTCAATTTTTAGGAAGTATTAAAATTCCATATTACCATATATTGTGAGGTTCTCAAAAGTCCTAATATATGTGTGTGAAGGGAACTAGGCTTTGACTGGTACCAATATGTGTTTGATGCACACTGTAATGCCATATTAATGTCATGTACATGCCTTTTGCCATGTAGACATGCACTTTTTTATTACCTGATTTATCTGCAGCACGTGGTGCTCACATCATGCTCCCAGTATCTACACCAGGCTAAATATTATTTTGAAATAATTGGAAACTAAGTTGAAAACAAAATATTCATAATTTAGAACTCCAACACTCAATATTATGCCCACTGGCCTGATTTAAAATATGTGAGCAATTCCTACAGGACTATTCCTGCCATGAAACCAGTGAATATAGACAAGTGAGCAACTTCCAAAGAGATTCATTAGATAAGGTTCTTCCACCACTTGTTCCCATACCATGGATGGAAAAATGAAAGATGAAAGGAGTTGCTCAGGAGTAACAGTAATAAAAGTGGTGCTTCAGGTAGCTCAGCTGATCAGAATGCTCCTGGCAGCCGGAATGTAAAAGTATGTGCCATCCCTTATGGCCTTCACAAAGGATTCAACTTGTAAAGGGGGAGTATGTACAGGAAACTTTACAATGCATTTGCATAGCCTTCAGCAAGCTTTGTTGAATCTTTTAAAGTACCATTGATCTCCTGATTGGGAATGTTAACAACAGATCTGTAGTGCCCATTTATTCAGATGCAGGAACATGCCCATTTAACTCCTTTCCCTACATCTCTCTGGATTTCTGGGCACGCCCAGGGAAGCTACGTTCCTCAGCTTACCTCCCTCAACAGTTAGGGAGGCCACACTTGATGAGGCAGAAGTAGCTGGGCAAGTGATCTACAGCCAAGTGAGGAGCCCTCCGGTGTCAAAACTGGTATGCAGGCAGCCAGGCCAGAGCTTAATAGCTTGCAACTTCTCTGGAAGACCCAGTTACTCTGGGGAGTACCTTCCCAACCACTGCCAGAGTACTGCAGTTTCAGTTGAGTGGAGCTTTTTCTTTTGTAGCGCCCCCATAGTAATAGGTGCTTTTTTGGAGTCGATTTTTGATAGGAGAGGAAAATTTAGTCAGGCCTGACAATAAGTGTAGGCCTGAATGTTTTGATCTGGGCAAGGGAGTGGCCCAGGGAGGCTGGAGATTGCAGGAAGGAACACCCCTTGGATACTTCTCCCCTTTGTTTCGAGAAGGCTCTGGAAAAGGAGATGGATGAGGAGGTGTAACTTTCTGAAATATGTTAAGGAGCCCTGACCAATCCCCAACCTGGATTGACAGACAGCAGGCCTCCTTAAATACTGTGATCTGCCCAGCAGGGGGAGGAGAGTGTTGGGTGGAAGTGTGGAGAATGTAGAAGAGGTGCTGTGGAGGCCTCACCAGGGAGGAAGCCCCCATTCTGGGGGGGTGACCTTGAGGCCTGGAGGCTCGGGTGCAGCCAGGAGTGAAGTCAGTTCCTGGAGTAGCACAAGGGAGCAAGAGAGCAGCAGAGAGGCTACAGAAAAGACTCTTTAAAGATCCACTGGTGTAGGTGCGTGACAGACCCTTGGAGCTGGACAGAAAGGTTGGAGCAGGCTGGGAGGAGACAGTGGACAGTCTGTGAAGTTGGAGGAGCCAGTCAGGGGAAGGAGTGTCACTGGACAGTGAGGTAGGCCGGAGTGGCTTGGAAGAGGATGGGCAGGGAGCAGTAGTCCATCAATACCCAGCTAGCACCAACGTACTTAGCTACAATTTGAGGGCCCGTGGCTTCACAAATGGGAGCCTGTGGTCTTTGCCCACAAAAGGTGGTCCAGAGGTCCTGCTGACACAGTGCAGGCCTTGCCATGTGCTAGTTAGGGTGGAGGAAGAGGAAATGGAGGCCTGATAAATTCCTTTCAGGCCTAACGGTGAAGAAACAAGCGTTGTGCAGGAGGGAAGTGGAGTGTAATGGTCAGCAAGAGTCAGTGCTAGAGCATGGAGGAAGTTTGGAGTGTATATACTGTGAGTGTATATTGGTCCCATTCAAGAACTGTTAATTCCTCGGGCATCCCACAGTCGTCCCTACCCTATCCAAGTTCAACCCCTCAATAAAACAACAAAAACAAAGTACCGGCCTGTTCAGTGACTCCAGGTATGTGGAAAATCGTGTGACTGAGGGCAGCGGGCAGATGGACCACAACTACCAGCCCCCTCCAAGTGGGAATATGGCTACACCTTGAATCCCTTGAGTTGTTCACCTGTGTTACCAGAGCTACCCTGGACTTCACTGAGAGGGATACTGTTTATTAGGATAATCACTAGTAGCTGTTTTACTGAAGTAATGATTCTCAGCTTGACTCTTAACAGAGTCTTTTAGAGACTATGCTATAGAGCCACGTCACCCTGATTGAGCTACAGAGACATTGCTGTGAAAATTCCCTGCTTGGACAGCTTTCATAATTTGTTCTACAGTGTATGTATGCTCTTTGCCATCCTAAACCTGTTTTGCATTATTGCTTCTAATTTTGCACCTGTTTAGTAAACAGTAACCTCTGTCTCATCATTCAGCTGATTACCTATTCAACTAAAGATCTTAATGGGAGTGCAAACTGTCATGTATAACAAGTTGCAGCAGGCTTCATTAAGCTTCAGCGCTACCCTAAAGTGGTCGTAAACCTCAGATATTAACTATGAACAAAGCATAGTGTGTTCTTATCTCAGTCCAGAGAACTAAGTGTCATTTCTTTCTGCTGCTTTGTCCCTCTGCTATCTGCTTGAGCCACTTCTGACATTTTTTTCTGACACCAAGAGGTAAAAAGGTGACATGGGGAGGGACCTTCAGCTGATTGACAGCCTCAGCTCTGTTGCTGTGTGTCCCTTCCTTCCAATCCACTCTCAGAGCTCTGTGGAATGCAATTTCAGCTCGACACCCCCTGCTTTCTGGAAGCTCAGACAAGCTGTATAAATTGTAGACTTTGAACGGATGTAGAGAAGAGAGGACTACACATAAAGAGGTACAACTTACTGTATGTAGGAGGATTTGCCTCAGCTCTGTGTGTCACCTGAGGCTATTCACTTCACTGGGTATATATTACACTTCACAACCACTTTAAGGTTGTTCAAAGCCTACTGAAGCAACTAGCAGCTTGTTTAGATTAACAGAACTCCGATTAAGATTTGCATTTAACATTCTCAAACTGGCCCTGAATGGCTTCAACAGAACAGCTCTAAAGCTAGCCATAGACGATTCCTTTTTTTTTTTGTTCAGTCAGTGCACTGAGCAAAAAAAAAACAAAAACAAACAGATTCTTCCATCCACACAAACAAGGTGGATGGAGGAATGCCCCCCTACGAGACATTGTGTTCTGACAGCAGGACCAACCTGTCAGAAAATAATGATCAGCATCTGCAGCTGCTGTTCAAGAAAAGTTTTCCAGCATGTACACTGGCTGCACAAACACAGCCTGAAAAGGAATCCACAAAAAAGAAATGTGGCATGGACATAGGTACGTGTACTTGTTTATGTAAAAGGTATTACATTTTATAGCCCTTTTTTTGCATGGTGGGGGGTCCTCTTTAACCACTTGCCGACCAGCGTATGACGGCGGCTGCAAGATCCTGCACTGTGAGCACGTGCACGCTGCCAGAGGCGTGCTCACTGTGTTTCGAGGGGCCAGGGAGCGGGTAGGGAGGACTCGATCGCCGCTGGCTAACCGCGAAGGCCCCCCCCCCGCAGTGAAAGAATGGAGGTCCGTGTAAGTAAACACTGATATCCGTTCTCATAGGGGGGAAGGGCTGTGATCACAGGCTTCCTGTATATGGAAGCCATGATCACTCCCCTCCCCCTGCCAGCTCAGCCCACATACAGTTAGAACACACTCAGGGAACAAAGTTAACCCTTAGAACGCCCCCTCCATGTTAACCCCTTCACTGCCAATGACAAGTTGCTATGTTTACTATGGTGTCATTTTACACTTATCCCATTGCAGTGGTGCACGCTGAAAGAAATACTGCATGTGCTACTTTTTTTAACCACAGCTCAACACAATACAATACACTGCATTGCAAGGTGTTTTGGTGAATAGGGCTAAATTAATTTTCACTTTAGCATTTCAATAAAGTTTGGACCAGGGGTGTCCAACGAACGGCCCAGGGTCCGCATGCGGCCCAGGATGGCTATGAATGTGGCCCAACACAAAAGTGTAAAATTACATATAAACGTTGGGGGATTTTTTGTAAAAATGTGTTTGCACTTAGAGAACACATGCTGTCGACAAAACAGTGTCTCTTTACTGGAAGTTTAATAAGTTTTATATTCCCACTCTTCACAATCGCACCTTATTCATGTCATCAGTTTTCAGCAGCACCTATATCTGTGAGCAACTATATTCAAGGATGAAGCACACGCAGGGCAGAATTAGAACCAAACCATCTCATGAGCACCTTGAGAATTCAAAGACAATTGCTTCTACATCCATCACACCAGATATTAATGTGTTAGCTTATCAAAAATAGTGTCAAATATCGTAGTTTTATTTTGCCTCTCTTACTTTCATAATTAAAAAAATTACAAAAAATGAAGTTTTATTACTCACATACATTATCTATATCAGTGATCGTTAAGTTGTGATCTGCCTGACTTTTTTGCTCATCAGCTATTGATATTGCTAGTGTATTTTATGTGTGATCAGGGCCAGACTGGCCTACCGGGATTCCAGGAAATAGCCCGGTGGGCCGGCCTTCTGGCTGCCCTGGGGCCACTTTGAGGGAAGTGGCGCCTGAAAAAATATGGCTGAGGGGCCAAGCCGACATGCAATTGCACAGGCGCAGACCGTGCTGATCACCACTGCTTTACTTTTAAAGATGGCGCCACCTGGCGCCATCATGTCAGTGGGCATGCGTCCACCTTCCCAAAAATAGCCGAGCATGTACAGGCTTTCCCGAGCCGGGCTAGGTACAGAACGGGCTCGGGAAAGCCCGTACATGTTCGGCTATTTTCGGGAAGGCAGGCGCATGCACACTGACATGATGGCACTGGGCAGCGCCATCTTTAAAAGTAAAGCAGTGGCGATCAGTGCGGTCTCCACTGAAGCCTTGCGCCTCTTGTTACGGCTGGGTAAGACCGGACCTCTCCTGTCCCCTCCACAGCCTGTGACCACTCCTGTCCCATTCCCCAGCCTCTGACCTCCGCAGCCTCTGACCTCCTGTACCATCTGCAGCCTCTGACCTCCACAGCCTCTGACCTCCTATACCATCTGCAGCCTCTGACCTCCGTAGCCTCTGACCTCTTGTACCATCTGCAGCCTCTGACCTCCGTAGCCTCTGACCTCCTGTACCAACTGCAGCCCCTGACCTCTGCAGCTTCTGACCTCCTGTACCATCTGCAGCCTCTGACCTCCACAACCTCTGACCTCCGCAGCCTCTGACCTCCTGTACCATCTGCAGCCTCTGACCTCCACAGCCTCGGACCTCCTGTACCATCTGCAGCCTCTGACCTCCACAGCCTCTAACCTCCTGTACCATCTGCAGCTTCTGACCTCCTGTACCATTTGCTGTCTCTGACCCCCGCAGCCTCTGACCTCCTGTACCATCTGCAGCCTCTGAACTCCACAGCCTCTGACCTCTGCAGCCCCTGCCCTCTGCAGCCTCTGACCGCCGCAGCTTCTGACTTCCTGTACCATCCCCCAACCTGTGACCTCTCCTGTCCCATTCCCCAGCCTCTGACCTCTGCAGCCTCTGACCTCCTGTACCATCTGCAGCTTCTGACCTCCACAGCCTCTGACCTCCTGTACCATCTGCAGCCTGTGATTTCTCCTGTCCCATCCCCCAGCCTCTGACCTCTGCAGCCTCTGACCTCCTGTACCATCTGCAGCCTCTGACCTCCGCAGCCTCTGACCTCCTGTACATCTGCAGGTTCTGACCTCCTGTACCATCTGCAGCCTGTGACCTCTCCTGTCCCGTCCCCCAGCCTCTGACCTCCGCAGCCTCTGACCTCCTGTACCATCTGCAGCCTTTGACCTCCGCAGCCTCTGACCTCTCCTGCCCCATCCCCCAGCCTCTAACCTCCTGTACCATCTGCAGCCTCTGACCTCCTGTACCATCTGCAACCTCTGATCTCCACAGCCTCTGACTTCCGCAGTCTCTGACGTCCTGTACCATCTGCAGCCTCTTACCTCCTGTACCATCTGCAGTCTCTGACCTCTGCAGCCTCTGACCACCTGTACCTGGTCAGCCTCTGACCACCTATACCATCTGCAGCCTCTCACCTCTGCAGCCTCTGACCTCCTGTACCATCTGCAGCCTCTGACCTCCTGTACCATCTGCAGCCTCTGACCGCCGCAGCCTCTGACCTTACATAGTTACATAGTTAGTCAGGTTGAAAAAGACACAAGTCCATCCAGTTCAACCAAAAAAAAAAGTATATATATATACATATATATATATATATATACACAACCAAATAATCCCATATACAATCCTTCACCCACAGTTGATCCAGAGGGAGGCAAAAAACCCCAGCAAAGCGTGATCCAATTTGCTATAACGGGGGAAAAAATTCCTTCCTGATTCCCCGAGAGGCAATCGGATTCACCCTGGATCAACTTTACCTAAAAATGTTAGTACCCAGTTATATTATTTACATTAAGGAAAGAATCCAGGCCTTTTTTAAAGCAATCAACCGTGCTGGCCAACACCACCTCTGGAGGGAGTCTATTCCACATTTTCACAGCTCTTACTGTGAAGAAACCTTT
This sequence comes from Glandirana rugosa, assembly GCA_018402905.1. Taxonomy (NCBI): domain Eukaryota; kingdom Metazoa; phylum Chordata; class Amphibia; order Anura; family Ranidae; genus Glandirana; species Glandirana rugosa. The sequence continues at coordinate 685,555 of BLSH010297564.1, read as the reverse complement.
CCGTATTTGTAGATGAAATCTTTTTTCCTCTAGTTGTAAAGAGTGCCCCCTTGTCCTTTGTGATGACCTTGAAGTAAATAACTCAACACCAAATTCACTATATGGACCACTTATATACTTGTACATGTTGATCATATCCCCCCTTAATCTCCTCTTCTCAAGAGAGAATAAATTCAGTTCCTCTAATCTTTCCTCATAGCTGAGCTCCTCCATGCCTGTTATTAGTTTGGTTACCCTTCGCTGCACTTTCTCCAGTACCCCAATATCCTTTTTGAGAACTGGTGCCCAAAACTGAACTTCATATTCCAGATGAGGTCTTACTAATGATTTGTACAGGGGCAAAATTATGTCTCTATCTCTGGAGTCCATACATCTCTTAATACAAGAAAGGATTTTGCTTGCTTTGGAAACCGCAGCTTGGCATTGCATGCTATTATTAAGCTTATGATCTACCAAAAGCCCCAGATCCTTCTCCACTATGGATTCCCCCAGTTTTACTCCCCCTAGTATGTACGATGCATGCATATTCTTAGCCCCCAAGTGCATAACTTTACATTTATAAACATTAAACCTCATTTGCCACACAGTCGCCCAATTAGACAGTGCATTGAGGTCGGCTTGTAAGTTGGAGACATCCTGCAAGGAAGTTATTCCACTGCATAACTTGGTGTCATCTGCAAACACTGAAAACCTCCTGTATCATCTGCAGCCTCTGACCTCCTGTACCATCTGCAGCCTCTGACCTCCTGTACCATCTGCAGCCTCTGACCTCCTGTACCATCTGCAGCCTCTGACCTCCGCAGCCTCTGACCTCCTGTACCATCTGCAGCCTCTGACCTCCTGTACCATCTGCAGCTTCTGACCTCCGCAGCCTCTGACCTCCTGTACCATCTACAGCCTCTGATCTCTGCAGCCTCTGACCTCATGTACCATCTTCAGCCTCTGACCTCCTGTACCATCTGCAGCCTGTGGCCTCTCCTGCCCATCCCCCACCTTCTGACCTCTCCTGTCCCATCCCCCAGCCTCTGACCTCTCCCGTCCCATTCCCCAGCCTCTTGCAATCATCTCTTGTATTTTATCATGTCCGCAGCCTCTAACCATCTCTTGTATCATGTCCGCAACCTCTGACCATCTCCTGTCTTTTATCATGCCTGCTGTCTCTGAGGGGGGAGTCTGGAAAGGAGTGAAGAGTGGGAAGAGTGGGAGTGCCATTGGGATGAGGGTCATGGGAGAAATCAGACATGTGTGGACTGTGGAGAGGAGACTATAATGCCCCCAAGCTGGAGCCGACTGACTGAGCCCTGCACAGTGCACCTGAGAGGAGGTCAGTGACTAGAGTTGCCACCTCATCCCTTTAAACCCGAACACTTATTAATTACACAGGTTCTGTGGCTGATTAAGGTGGTAATTAAACTCACTTGGTGCCTCATCTGCGTTAAATTAGCTTCAGAACCTGTGTAATTCATATGCTCGTGTTCGGGTTTAAAGGGATGAAGTGGCAACCTTATCAGTGATAGCGCTGTAAGGCCAGTCTGAGGGGGGGGTCACTGATGTAAGGCGGGAGTGAATAAAATAATGTAAGGGGGCACTGATATAAAGGTTTCCCCCTTATATCAGAAACCCCCTTACCTTTGTGTTTTCTTTATGCTACCAGAGTCCTCCCCACATTCCCAGAGTTCCCCTTTACATAAGAGTCTGCAGGATTCCCCCTTACAATGCAAGGGGGAACTCTGCGAACTCTGATGTAAAGGGCAATGTTGCAGAGTAAGGGAAATATAGTCTCAAAGGTGAAGGTAGTCCGAGACGTTGTAACGGGAAATGTAGTCTCAAGCGTCTCAAGGGGGAACGTAACATTCCCCCTTAGGACGTCTGAGAATACATTTCCCCTTGAGACCCTTACACCCCTCCTGAGACCATCGTATTTCTTTTGTGTTTCCATTCCCCCAAAGACTATATTCCCCCTTTGGAAATATAGTCACGGGGGAATGTAATAAAATAAGTGAGGGCGGAATGTAGTCACTGGGGGGGGAGTCTGACCGGAATGTCGCGATAGTGACTATTCCAACGGTGAAGTAGGGAAATTTGGGCTTGTGCTCGT
>BLSH010297564.1:668305-678734 GCA_018402905.1 Glandirana rugosa | reverse complement strand
TTGGAAGACGTTGGACCTTTCAACAGGACAATGATCCCAAGCATACCTCCAAGTCCACTAGAGCATGGTTGCAGATTAAAGGCTGGAACATTTTGAAGTGCCCATCGCAGTCACCAGACTTAAATCCGATTGAGAACCTCTGGTGGGACTTAAAGAAAGCAGTTGCAGTGCGCAAGCCTAAGAATGTGACTGAACTGGAGGCTTTTGCCCATGATGAATGGGCGAAGATACCCGTAGATCGCTGCAAGACACTTGTGTCAAGCTATGCTTCACGTTTAAAAGCTGTTATAACTGTAAAAGGATGTTGTACTAAGTACTAAGATTGGATGTCACTTGGGGGTTGAATAAAACTGATAATGATGTGAGCTCAGAAAAGACATTTGTGGTTATTTCATTATAAATGTTGTTATATTTGTCTGACCTACACGTGCCTCTTTGATTTAATTGTAAGCAGGATGACTGAATGATCATAATCAATGTCAAACTGTCCAAAACAATCAATTTCAGTGGGGGTTGAATAATTTTGAACACAACTGTACATTGTCTGCACAAACAGCCTGAAAAGGGATCCACAAAAAAGAAATGTGGCATGGACATAGGTACGTGTACTTGTTTATGTAAAAGGTATTACATTTTATTGGCCTTTTTTTGCATGGTGGGGGGTCCTCTTTAACCACTTGCTGACCGCTGACCGGTGTATGACGGCAGCTGCGAGATCCTGCACTGTGAGCGCATGCACGCGGCCGGAGGCGCGCTCATGCGCTCACTGTGTTGCGGGGGGCCAGGGAGCGGGTAGGGAGGACTCGATCACCGCCGGCTACCCGCGAAGGCCCCAGTGAAAGAACGGAGGTCCGTGTAAGTAATCACGGATATCCGTTCTCATAGAGGGGGAAGGGCTGTGATCACAGGCTTCCTGTATATGGAAGCCGTGATCACTCCCCTCCACCTACTAGCCCAGCCCACATACAGTTAGAACACACTCAGGGAACACAGTTAACCCTTAGAGCGCCCCCTCCAGGTTAACCCCTTCACTGCCAATGGCATTTACACAGTAATCAGTGCATTTTTATAGCACTGATCGCTGTATAAATGCCAATGGTCCCAAAAAGTGTCAAAATTGTCCAACATGTCCGCTGCAATATCGCAGTACCGCTAAAAATCACAGATCGCTGCCATTACTAGTAAAAAATAAAAAAATAAATAAAAACCACATAAATGAATTCTCATCATCCGTAAACGCGGCAACTTTTGCGCAAACCAATCAATATATGCCAATTGTGATTTTTTTTACCAGAAATATGAGGAAGAATATAAATTGGCCAAAACCGATGAAAAAAATATTTTTTTATATTTTTTTTTTTGGATTTGTATTTTAGCAAAAAGTAAGAAATTTGGGTTTTTTGGCAAAATTGTCACTTTTCTTTTGTTTATAGCGGTGATCAGAAATGACACAAAGGGGATCAAATACCACCAAAATTAAGCTCTATTTGTGGGGAAAAAGGGATGCAAATTTTGTTTGGGTACAACATCGCACGACCGCGCAATTGTCAGTTAAAGTGACGCAGTGCCAAATCGCAAAAAGTGCTCTGGTCCTAAAGTGTGAAATCCTTTCGGGGCTGAAGTGGTTAATATTTCAATTTGATGGACACTAGATTTCTTGCAGGATCAGCAGGTATACTTCTGTACATACAGAAAATGTAATTAGGAATCATTCACAGCATGTGTGTTGCCAAGAACAGCCCCACGCACGGACAAGTTGCTATGTTTACTATGGTGTCATTTTACACTTATCGCATTGCAGTGGTGCGCGCTGAAAGAAATACTGCATGTGCTACTTTTTTTAACCACAGCTCAACACAATGCAATACACTGCATTGCAAGGTGTTTTGGTGAATAGGGCTGAATTAATTTTCACTTTAGCATTTCAATAAAGTTTGGACCAGGGGTGTCCAACGAACGGCCCAGGGTCCGCATGCGGCCCAGGATGGCTATGAATGTGGCCCAACACAAAAGTGTAAACTTACATATAAATATTGGGGAATTTTTTGTAAAAATGTGTTTGCACTTAGAGAACACATGCTGCCGACAAAACATTGTCTCTTTACTGAACTTATTTATAAGTTTTATCTTCCCAATGAAAAATCTCCCACTCTTCACAATCGCACCTTATTCATGTCATCAGTTTTCGGCAGCACCTATATCTGTGAGCAACTATATTCAAGGATGAAGCAAACGCAGGGCAGAATTAGAACCAAACAGAGGCGGCTCTCTAATTAGGCAAATTAGGCGGTCGCCTAAGGCCTCGCACTCATAGGGGCCTCGCAACCGCCTTACTTGACACTGACACCAGCACCGAGATAGAAAGTACTGGCAACAACACTTTAAAGCTCTTAATATATGCAATTTATAAAGTTAATTTTTTTTATCGCTTGAATTATTTTTCCCATTATGGGTGTGAGAGGGCCTCAGGTCTAGGTTTTGCCTAAGGCCTCACAAAGCCTAGAGCCGCCTCTGGAACCAAACCATCTCATGAGCACCTTGAACATTCAATGAGAATTGCTACTACATCCATCACACCAGATATTAATGTGTTAGCTTATCAAAAAGTGTCAAATATCGTAGTTTTATTTTGCCTCTCTTACTTTTATAATTAAAAAAATTACAAAAAATGAAGTTTTATTACTCACATACATTATCTATATCAGTGATGGTTAAGTTGTGATCTGCCTGACTTTTTTGCTCATCAGCTATTGATATTGCTAGTGTATTTTATGTGTGATCAGGGCCGGACTGGCCTACCGGGATACCAGGAAATAGCCCGGTGGGCCGGCCGCCTGGCTGCCCTTGGGCCACTTTGAGGGAAGTGTCACCTGAAAAAATATGGCTGCGGGGGCCGACATGCAATTGCACAGGCGCAGACCGCGCTGATCACCACTGCTTTACTTTTAAAGATGGCGCCGCCTGGCGCCATCATGTCAGAGGGCATGCGTCCGCCTTCCCAAAAATAGTCGAGCGTGTACGGGGATATCCCGAGCCGGGCTAGTTTCAGAACGGGCTCGGGAAAGCCCGTACATGTTCGGCTATTTTCGGAAAGGCGGGCGCATGCGCATTGACATGATGGCACTGGGCGGCTCCATCTTTAAAAGTAAAGCAGCGCCAATCAGTGCGGTCTACACTGATGCCTTGCGCCTCTTGTTATGGCCGGGTAAGACTGGACCTCTCCTGTCCCCTCCACAGCCTGTGACCTCTCCTGCCCCATTCCCCAGCCTCTGACCTCCGCAGCCTCTGACCTCCTGTACCATCTGCAGTCTCTGACCTCCACAGCCTCTGACCTCCTATACCATCTGCAGCCTCTGACCTCTTGTACCATCTGCAGCCTCTGACCTCCACAGCCTCTGACCTCCTGTACCAACTGCAGCCCCTAACCTCTGCAGCCTCTGACCTCCTGTACCATTTGCAGCCTCTGACCTCCGCAGCCTCTGACCTCCTGTACCAACTGCAGCCCCTAACCTCTGCAGCCTCTGACCTCCTGTACCATTTGCAGCCTCTGACCTCCACAACCTCTGACCTCGGCAGCCTCTGACCTCCTGTACCATCTGCAGCCTCTGACCTCCACAGCCTCTGACCTCCTGTACCATCTGCAGCCTCTGACCTCTGAAGCCTCTAACCTCCTTTACCATCTGCAGCTTCTGACCTCTGCAGCCTCTGACCTCCTGTACCATTTGCAGTCTCTGAACCCCGCAGCCTCTGACCTCCTGTACCATCTGCAGCCTCTGACCTCCGCAGCCTCTGACCTCCACAGCCTCTGACCTCCACAGCCTCTGACCTCTGCAGCCTCTGACCTCTGCAGCCTTTAACCGCCGCAGCCTCTGACTTCCTGTACCATCCCCCAACCTGTGACCTCTCCTATCCCATTCCCTAGCCTCTGACCTTCACAGCCTCTGACCTCCTGTACCATCTGTAGCCTCTGGCCTCCGCGGCCTTTGACCTCCTGTACCATCTACAGCCTCTGACCTCCGGTACCATTTGCAGCTTCTGACCTCCTGTACCATCTGCAGCCTGTGATCTCTCCTGTCCCATCCCCCAGCCTCTGACCTCCGCAGCCTCTGACCTCCTGTATCATCTGCAGCCTCTGACCTCCTGTACATCTGCAGCCTCTGACCTCCTGTACCATCTGCAGCCTGTGACCTCTCCTGTCCCATCCCCCAGCCTCTGACCGCCGCAGCCTCTGACCTCCTGTACCATTTGCAGCCTCTGATCTCCGCAGCCTCTGACTTCCTGTACCATACCCCAGCCTCTGACCTCTCCTGCCCCATCCCCCAGCCTCTGACCTCCACAGCCTCTGACCTCCTGTACCATCTGCAGCCTCTGACCTCCTGTACCATCTGCAGCCTCTGATCTCCGCAGCTTCTGACATCCGCAGTCTCTGACCTCCTGTACCATCTGCAGCCTCTGACCTCCTGTACCATCTGCAGCCTCTGACCTCCTGTACCATCTGCAGCCTCTAACCTCCTGTATCATCTGCAGCCTCTGACGTCCTGTACCATCTGCAGCCTCTGACCTCCTGTACCATCTGCAGCTTCTGACCTCCACAGCCTCTGATCTCCTGTACCATCTACAGCCTCTGACCCCATGTACCATCTTCAGCCTCTGACCTCCTGTACCATCTGCAGCCTGTTACCTCTCCTGCACATCCCCCAGCCTCTGACCTCTCCTGTCCCATCCCCCAGCCTCTGACCTCTCCTGTACCATCCCCCAGCCTCTTGCAATTATCTCTTGAATTTTATCATGTCCGCGGCATCTAACCATCTCTTGTATCATAGCAAATGCATCTCTATTCAACCCCCCTGGTTCCTTAGCAAATGCATCTCTATTCAACCCCCCTGGTTCCTTGCCCCCCTCTATTAAAGTTTTTAGGGAGGTAGTGTTGAGGGACCTTGAGTCCCTGGAGGCCCGTAAAGTTCGGCTTAACCAAGATCTACAAGCGGGACTTGATTCCCTGTGCGACACCAAGGATTTGGTAATTAGACCAGCCGACAAGGGAGGAGGAATAGCTGTGCTTGACCGGACCCAATACATGGACGAAATGTACAGAATTATTGGGGACAGGTCTACCTATATACCTCTGTCGACAGATCCAAAAAATTCCTATAAGAAGGATCTCAATAAATTAGTCCAAAGTGGACTACAAAAGGGCATGCTCACGAAAAAGGAAGCAAGCTTTTTAATACCGAGGGCCCCTAGAACGCCCATAATATATTACTTACCCAAATTGCATAAGGATCCCATTTGCCCACCCGGGCGCCCTATAGTCAGTGGCATTGACTCGGTCACTTCCCGGGTGGGCAAATATATAGATTTTTTCCTTCAACCATTGGTGAAGTACATGCCATCATTTATTAAAGATTCCAGGCATGCTATCAACATTTTATCCAATTTCACACCTTCCAATAACACCTTATTGGTAACAGCGGATGTCACCTCGCTATATACGGTCATTCCCCAAGAGTTGGGGCTGTTCGCGGTCAAACACTATCTGGAAAGAGACTCCGAACTACCATGTGAACAGATAAAATTCATAATGAAGTTATTGGAGTTCGCAGCCACCCACAACTATTTCTGGTTTGACCAGAGGTTCTATAGCCAGATTAAAGGTGTGTCAATGGGAGCAAAATATGCTCCGAGCCTAGCGAACTTGTTTATGGCCCTATGGGAGGAGGACGTCGTCTATGCCCAACAGAGACCAGAAGTGGTCCTCTGGGCGAGGTACATAGACAACGTCCTCCTCCTATGGGATGGTGACCAGACCAGCCTGGATGATTTTTTCCATCTCCTTAATGATAACAACAGGGGCATTGAATTAAAGTATGAAGCACATCCAAAGAAGGTTAGCTTCCTTGATTTAAACATAGAGATAAAAAATGGACAGTTTGTTACCTCAACCCATTTCAAGACCTCTGATCACAACTCTTTTATACCTTTGAAGAGTTGCCATCATCCTCCTTGGCTAAAGGGGGTGCCCAAGAGCCAGTACATGCGGCTCCGCCGGAACTGCAGTGAACTGGGGGTTTTTCGTGAGCAATCAAACATTTTAACCGCAAGGTTTCTGGAAAAGGGGTATGACCCCCAATCTTTATACAATACATTAGAAGAAGTGGCCAATATGAACAGAGATGATTTGCTCAGAGAAAGATCGGTTGGTGAGGGACATTCTAGCTCTCCCCAAGTACCATTTATTACTTCCTATTCTTTTCAGGCAAAACAAGTAAAACAATTGGTTTCAAAACATTGGCACATCTTAAAGAGCGATAGGGTATTGGCTAATAGTCTTCCAGATTGCCCCATGGTAATATATAGAGGGGCTCCCTCTTTGAGTAGTAAGGTGGCCCCTAATGTCCTCAACCCTCCTGTCCACAAACCAATGTTCTTCCAGAATATGACTGGGTTTTATAAGTGTGGCAAATGTAGAGTTTGCACCTATAATAGCCTAGTGGGGAGGAAGTGTCACTCTGTTACATCTACTAAGACTTTAACACAATTTAAGATAAAACCATTTATCACTTGTACCTCCAAGGCCGTAGTCTACCTGATACAGTGTCCATGCGGCCTGCAGTATGTGGGCCGGACTAAACGGCCTTTGCAGGTACGACTCAATGAACACATCTCTAACATCTTTAGGGGTTTTAAGAACCATCCCCTATCTAGGCACTACAGAGATTGCCATGATAGAGATCCCTCCAAGACCCTTTTTTTGGGGATTGACCATTACAAGTCACATTGGAGAGGTGGATCTCTGATCAGAGGCATATCAAAGTTGGAAATGTCTTGGATATACAAAATTAAATCTTACACCCCTCATGGTTTGAACGTGGACATTGACGTAAATGCCTTCATAGATAATTCCTAATTTCCATGTGAGAATACCTGTTCGGAATTTGTTCCTTAAGAAGCATATATATTTTATGACTAATGCATTTTTAGCATTTTCATCTTATGTTGAACTTACATTATTAGGGTTTTTCGGGGGGTGCATACCCTTTTGCTATATAATTTCCTTTTTAGCCTTACATTTTTATCTTCATTTTCTAACATGATAATATTGGGTTGAGACTGTGTTAGATCATTTGTAAACAGTGTCTGAGACTTAGGTGACCATGCATCAGATTTTTGATCTACCAGCCCCCCCCCCCTCTTTCTTTTGACTTGTTACACTGTAATTAATTTTCTTTGGTTTAAATAATTATATACTTTTATGTCTTAACCATATTCATATGGGTCACTTCCATTTGGCATTAATATATTGAGTTGTGGCACCCCTTTTATCTGACAGGTTCTTAATTGACTTGGGACAGATAGCTTTTTCGCGTGACGCTGATTGCCTCCAGCACATAACATGGCCGCTGGTGTTTCCAGTCCTGGGATACACATAATCCGGCGGCGGAGGGACGTCACTTCCGTTTTTAAGTTAACATTGCCTTTACGTAAGATGGCCGCCTAAGCCTCAGACTACTGGACGGCCATAGGCTTTATAAGCGGTGACACAGCGGGTGCGTCTTATCCCCGGACGACGTCAATTCTGACGAAACGTACGTCGGGAAGACGCGCTGACGTCACCGTTTGTTTTTGTGTTGGCCGGCTGACTACATGTGGATATACACGCTTTTAACAACTTGCAATGTGTGAGTACCTGCAATATACTTTTTATAAATAAATCTATTGACTGTACTTCACTATCTGGGGCTCCTTTTGTCTTTCCCTGGTATATGATACATCTTCATGTGATAACACGGAGGCTGGGAGGAGTTAACCCCTCATTAGAAGTGCCTTTTCCATACACCTACTGGGAAGCTGTGCATGAAGTTTGGGGATTCCGTACCTTTGAGGCATAAAGACCAGGGGAACTATTCAGCAGGATTATCATACATGCCTGGCTTCCAGCTGGGTCTGGTAAGCCTTCAATTCTTCTGGTGACGGATTCACACACTTTGTTGAGCACTGGGTGTTTGTAAAGACTAAATTACTTGCTTGGTCCTTTTCACGGATGTTGCTCATATATCTTGAGATCTAATTCCTTGGAGTTGAATACCTGGTCATTTATAGGACATTTCCATGTGTATTTTTTATTACAATTTATTAATATCTCAGCGCGGCTTTATATTTGTATAAACTGTGGTAATTTTTTTGCCGCTGCTTACTTTTTAGACATAGCGCAGTTGTCTTTTTTATGCTGTATAAATGTCATTGGTCCCAAAAAAGTGCAAAAAATGTCCGACATGACCGCTGTAATATTGCAGTCCCGATAAAAAACGCAGATCACCACCATTACTAGCAAAAAAAAAAAAAATAAAAATGCCATAAATCATTTCTCAGTTTGTAGACGCGATAACTTTTGTGCAAACCAATCAATATACGCCGATTGCGTTTTTTTTTTTTTTTTACCAAAAATATGTAGAATATATATCGGCCAAAACTGATGAATAATTTTTATTTTTTATTTGGATATGTATTATAGCAAAAAGTAAGAAAAATATATATATATATTTTTTTTTGCAAAATTGTCGCTCTTTTTTGTTTATAGCGGTTTATATGTATATACAACGTTAAACCGCGTTTTTGAGCTTTTACCGGTGTCTGCGTTTTTACAGCTTTAGCGCTGGAGCCTCAGAATGCGCTGGTCCTAGTTTTTTTTTTTGCAGCTTAAAAAAGGTTATGCCACTTACAGCTCAAAAACGTGTGTGTGTGTGTGTATATGAGGCCATTGAATAACATGGAGAGGCATTTTTAAGCTGTAAAAAAAGCACAAAAACGCGGATGTAAAAACGTTTGTGTATGAGGCCTTATTTTGTTTTTCTTCCATTTGCATATAATTGCACCAACTGTTGTCACCCTCTCACCAAGCTGCTAGGCGATGGTCTTGTAGCCCATTCCAGCCTTGTGTAGGTCTATTATCTTGTCCCTGACATCCTTGGACAGCAGTTTGATTTTGGCCATGGTGTAGAGATTGGAATGTGATTTCTTCTGTGCACAGGTATCTTTTATACAGGTGATAAGCCAAGATTAGAAGCACTGCCTTTAAGAGCCGGTTCACACTGAGGCGACTTGTCAGGCGACTCAAGTCGCCTGACAAGTCGTCCCCATGCAGTGCAATGGTACCGTTCTAATAGGAGCGACTCAGGTATTTTCGGGGCGACCTCAGCGCGATTTGCATTGACTTCTATGTAAAGAAGTCTCATTGCAAGCCGCGCTGAGGTAGCCTCGAACGGGGCGACTTGCTTTGCCCTGCAAGTCGTGCCGCCTCAGTGTGAACCGGCTCTCAGAGAGTGCTCCTAATCTCAGCTCGTTACCTGTATAGAAGACACCTGGGAGCCAGAAATCTTGCTCATTGTTAGGGGATCAAATACTTTTCTCTGAGTTCACTGACAGACGCAGCTCTTCTTAAATGACACGTAGGGTTTTATGTCGTCCTATCAGGAGTGACTAGGCAAAACAGATGCAAAAGCATCAGGGATAGGCTGGCCCCTCCCATGGGGGCCGTCCTCACCTGAGCCTATAAAACCCCCTGCTGGCCAATAGTATTCAGTTTTGTTTGCCTAGTGCAAAGGAGTTGACTGCGTTCCCCAATGGGACCTGCGTTTTTTTCTGCATGTCAATTTTTTCTCTGAAAGATGAAGACTTCTATCAAGTAGCCGGCCTTGGCATAGAGCGGATATCACGAATCCAAAGCTTTGCCCTGCCCGGCCACCTCCTGACGACCTACCCTAAAAATGACAGGGCAGCGTCGCTCAGGGCCCGTTCCGTGCGGGCGGCCTGTGGCTGTTGCCACTTGTGCCCAGTGTCTGGCTTTTGCCTTTCCAGTGGCCTTGGCCAGCAGCAATCCTTCCCGGGACAAGGGGGGAAAGTCTGCTTCGGGTGGCTACCCGCAACGCCCATCGGACTGGTGAGTGACCCCTCCTCCGCCCTTAGGGCGTGGGGGGGCATCCGGGGCAGTTTTTAATTTTAGCGGTAGCTTTTTCCCTGTCAGGGGGGCACCTACTTATGTGTGACATAGAGGGCCCTGGGGCCTGTACCGGTGTTCCCACTGGGGAACGTTCGTTCGCGGGCGTTTTTAGCCGCCGCCATTTTGCGGCGGTTGGCTCATGCTGCGCGAACGCCATTTTCTCCCCGGTGGCGGTTTTTGATATTACACTCTGTGTAACTGCGCACGTTTTCTCCTCAGAGAAGCGGCAGCTGCATGTGTGGTACAGTCCCTAGGAGCGCCTTTTTTCTCTCACAGCGCTGACAGGCTACAGGGCTAGAAGCAGCAGGTTTGGCTGGCTCTTTGGGGTGTTGTTTTAGGTGGGCTTGTCCTCCCAGGCTCCCTGGGTGGTCTTAGGTGGTGGTGGTGATACGTGGGGGGGGGGGGGCGTCCCATTCAGGCCTATGTCTGGGG